>CAWUFW010018507.1:67500-218778 GCA_963921515.1 Calotriton arnoldi
TTCACTGCCTTAAGAACTTTTTTCCATCCACACTATTATCCAGGAAAAGCAAGGAGAGATGGTCTTAACATCACTGGAGTCATCGCCAAAATGTATCATAATCTGCATGTTATTAGTGTAGATCCTTCAGCATATACCATGAGATCCAGTTGCGTAACAAAAGGCCCCGCAGCCCCTGCAGTGCGGGGGGGGGGCCTCCGGCACTGGTCAGTGCATGGCCTGAGAGCTCCGAATCTGAACTGGATCTGGAGCGTTGGGGGCCCCCTGCTTGTACTTTGCAGGAGGGCTGCCTCAAGTTTCGTTACACCACTGATGAGATTCTGTATTGTCTGCAAGAGGTATCAGGTATCTGTTGAATCAGAGTAATGATATAGGTGACACCAGGTGTATGTCACAAGCAGGGGGATACATTTGCAAAGTGAATTGAGCTAGGTGAATTGGCTGATGGTCATTTATCAAAAATGATTGTAGCCAATGTAATCCTTACCACTCAGTCCTCATATATATTCCAGTCTGGAGACCAGTGTCAATGGTGACACATGTCAGTGGGAGGTCAAAAGGGTCAGTGCCCCAGACCGCCTTCTATCAAAAACGGTTTCCTAATAAGAAATATTGTGGCATTTAAACCTATACCCTGTCTAACATCTGACTCAAGATTCCAGAACATAGAGCTCGTTTCAAGATATTCATGTAGCTGGATGGTGACAAAAGATTAAATTATCTTAGAACAGAAATGGTAGATTAGAAAGTGATCTATAGTAGACTGACATCTGAGTATTTAAATCCAACTTTTTCAAAAGAGGAATCACTACAGTGTGCTTTAGGGCATCAGTTTAGCTCATTCTTTGCAAGAAGGATGTCTGTATCAGAAATATGTTCATTGCAAAATACCAAAATTTCCTTCAGCCAAAAATGCCCGCAAAATACCTAGCTTTGACTTTGATGACCGTAAATTGGCAACAAATCTCATTACCCCAAAAGAAGACAACATCATAAATTTAGGAAAGCATAAGTTTGATAAAAACTATTTTTCTTCTATTACACTATTATCACCCAAAACTCAATTTCAATTTTTTACGAAAAACTGCTACTTTCTGGTGAAAAAGTACCCTGTTGAATTTTGAAACATTTGTGAAGGCTGATCAAAAGGCTCAATCCTGAATTAGTACTTAGAATAAGCAGGTCTTGTGAATAATTCACATCTACGCTATTCTTTCTAAAAAGTAGATTTAATATTATGGATGAATTTCTTAAGTACCCGATAGGATATTTTGCAGTGTTTTTTAACTGGCTCTAACATACGTTGATTGCACTCAAGGCTTTCAAGTTTCCATTTTTTTAATCCTTAGTATACAAGGGATTATCTTCAATTCTTTTAAGAGGAACTAGTTTCATTTTTACAGGAGCCAAAGTATCCAAAATGATACTGCAATGTGTGTGAAATGCATACAGTAAGTCTGATGAGCTATCCTTTAGTCCATAAGGTATGGCTTTGGAAGCCTATTAAGTGATCATATGGTGATCATTGTACAAATGAACCTGCCTCACATGAAATCAAAACAGAACATTGTACCCACCATATTGTCCACCTGTCTACCTAGTGATATAACTGCAGAGCAGGGAAAGACATATTTCCACATGGCTTTTGTGATGTTTGCTTACCCTCCCTCCATGTTTTAATATATTAACATATTAAACACTGTACACTCCTCTAGATGCATGTGTCGAGTGATCATGAGACAGGCAAACCTGGAGTTTGCAGCCTCATCTTTGCTTTTTGCTCTTCTTATGATGCTTGGTACCGGTTATTCCCAGGGTAGCAGAGAACACTCAACTGGAGTTATTTAGGCTTTTGTTGTTGGTGGAAACATATACTGTGAGCACTGCAGATCTGGCAACTCACAAGGTGCCACTGTGTGTCACATGATATCTGCTCCCTTCACATGGTCATCTGGTGAAGAGCCAATATTACATGGTGCAGGTAAAGCGAGCTGGAATCCCCTGCACTAAGTGTGTTTCCAGCTTCTCTTTGGAGGCTTTAAGCAGCTATGTCCATCAAGGGGTGGAAAACAACCCATAACATTGGCACCACCTCCAGCAAGCTTTGGGGCTTTGTTTTTGGAAGAGGCTAGGTTTATGAGGTAGGGGGCAGGAGCAGAAGTGCCTCTCAGACAGTTCTCTGCATGAAACCCCCCTCTTTCAAGGCCCTGCTCTTTCCTTACACAGTGAACTATTTTTGAAACTGTCATGCCATGACTTTATCTTAAAAATTGATTTCTCCTTCAATGGCTACCAAATGAATCCAGGAACTTTTTTAAATTGGCCTTTATAAGTTACAAAAATCTTGGGCCAGATTTACTAACACTAGGGCCAGATTTACTAACACTTGATGCAACACATTGCAGCAAGACAACTTGCTGAGTTGCACTGTGTTAAATGCAGAGCGCAGTAATGTGCCATATTTACTAAGATAAGGCGCATTCCTGCTCTCTCATTGTGCTGGTGCACTGAGTGCTACCTAGCGCCAATGCAGGAATACTTGCACCAAAGTGCAAGGGTGCCTTCGTTACTGGCAGGACTGTTTTTGTGCAGGAAGGGACACCTTCCTGCACAAAAACAATCCTCTGAGGCATTTTCCTTTTTCTATGTGTGCTGCCTCTGTTGGGAAGGTGTAACATTTTGACACAATCCCAGGTTTACTCAAGTGAGGAAATCTGGGATTTGGCCAAAATCTATGGGTGGATGCATGGGAATGCCCACACTCCACCCATGGAACATCTTCCCTATGCGAAGTAACACAATACACTGATGCCTTGCGTTACTCTGGATTTACTAAGCCACGCAGAGGCTTTGCGAGCCTTAGTAAATCTCACTGCAGCCCTTGCGTTGCCTCCCATCGTTTTGCGTGACGCAAGGGCAATGCAAGGGCTTCATAAATCTGGTGCTGTGTTCATAAACTCCAATTTAGTTGGCCCAGAAGCTGACCATCTCAGGTTTGTCCTGCTACCTCAGAACTCAGAAAACCTCTTGCTTGACACTACAATCTTCAAGAAAAAGAACATTGAAGAAAACTTTTCCAGGGAGCATTTCCAAGACATGGCACTCCATCTTACATTCCCCCTCTACTACCTACTGTGAACTGCTCAAAATAGAGCTGAAATGCCAACTATTTTAAAGACACTGTCAACTTTAGCACTCCTCTTGTGAATGATGCTACAGTAATGTCTAGCCAACTGATGTAGACGAAACGCCACCTGACTTCACTTTAGCCCCTTACTGATGTAGTCCTTCTCTTTCTCCACAATTATTGTAAATACCTGGATCATATATGTGCATTTACACTGTTGCTGCCCCTGTTCAACAAAGTGTGCCTCACAGTGTTGGTACAGGCACTCGACCTAAATCACACTAACCTTTAGGCTGAGCATAGGCTCAAGAAGAGGAGGACCAGGGTATTGTTTTTCCTTTCTCAGCGTCTCTGCAGACATGCCTAGCTTTAATTATTCTGGTAAATAATGGCATTTTTTAATTCCCATTTGTTTTTCTAAAGAGTGTTAACGTAAGCCCATCAAAAGTGACATTATCATCTGCATTTGAAAAGCTACCTTTTCTCTCTCAAGGCCTGGCTGTTTAATCCGTAATTGCCTACCAAAAAGGCAGGTCGGAAGCTAAATGTTATTTTGCATTTCACCAGTCCACTGGTGGAGCAGGGCCTTTAAATACATTTCGGTTTACGTCAGAAAGCTTACCAATTCATCTAGGTCCCTGCTCTATCTTCTTAGTGGGCCTAAAGTTGGTAGACCTTTTCCGTAGGTAAGAATTTATCAGAAGCTGCAAATCAAAATCAACTTATACATCACAGTTCACTTTTTAATCTTTTGGGAGTCAATGATCAGAGTTGGTGTGATTTTCAAAGCTTTATTTTAAATCTATTAGTTAACCAATCGACTATGGCAACGCACTCTACACCGGCATCAACAAGTCCCTACTCCGCAAACTGCAAACAATACAGAACACCGCGGCTAGACTTGTCCTCGGCATCCCCCGGCACGAACACATAAGCCAAAACCTGCGGCGACTCCACTGGCTCCCCGTGGAGAAGAGAGTTACCTTCAAAATCCTCACTCACGCCTACAAGTGCCTGCACAACAACGGACCCAAATACCTCAACGACAGAATAAACTTCCACGTTCCCAATAGAAACCTGCGATCATCCAACCTCGCACTGGCTGAAACCCCGCGGATCCACAGAGCCAGATCAGGCGGAATATCGTTCTCTCACATCGCAGCCAAGACCTGGAACGAGCTACCGGCAGACATCAGACGCGCCCCCTCCCTGAACACCTTCAGGAAGGCCCTCAAGACCTGGCTCTTCGGCTGAACGGAGCGGCATATCCCCCCCCCCAGCGCCCTGAGACCCTCACGGGTGAGTAGCGCGCTTACAATTCCCCTGATTGATTGATTGAACAAATCAATATTGATCATAAGTATAGTAATCATTTAGTAATAATCAATACAAATCATTATTACCATAGAGAGCTCTAAATCGAGAGGTGAAAGCATAAAGCTTATTGCATTAAATCAAGTCAGAACTTCTCTTAAAGATAGGGTCAAGAGGCTCAGTAGAGTCTCAGTGCAGCATAGGTTCAGGCAGGGAAATAGAATGAGTCTCTCAGAGTAAATCTGAGAAACGTCGGCAAAGGGCTCCGCAGAGAAATCAGGATCATAAGAGGGGAAATTCCCCTAATCTTCTCTAGGAACACGAATATTTATAAACTCTTCATATTAGCATTCTGCGACATTTTCATGGTTCACAGTTGTCTCGTCCAATCAGCACACTGTGTCATCATGGGAACAGGAAAGCTTCTGTCGGCTAAGCGTTCTAAAACATTAACTAACACAAACTGACTTTTTTTATAAAAATTTATCTTTCTGAAAATTTTCAGAAAGATACATTTTTATATATAAATTGTTTTTTGCGGTTGGGTTCTCATCGTCCACTTCTTTTTTTTTTTTTTATTTCAAAGTATTTTATTATTAATTTTTTATAATCACAGACATTAGCATTTCTGTTACAAGGTTAGCCATTCGTAGTTTAGTACAACAGTGTTTACAGTCACTTCAAAGCATATGCTTAGCTAACCCCACCTTGCGTGGCTTAGTGAGAACAAGAAAAAGGGTAATAGAAAAAAGCAGGAGAGAAAGGGGTGAAAGGAGGACACAAGAGAGGCTCTGTAGTTCTAACAGAGAAAAAACAGTTCATGGTTAGCTCTCTACAACACATCATTGATTCATGAGGTTCTCACACGTCTAAACTAACATGGATAAAACATTCTATAAAAAATTAATTTAACATTTTAATACATTATCATAATCTATGAAACAATATGCCTATGGGAAAGAAGAAATCTAACATTTTCTAGGGTGTCATGCATTCCTCAATGCATTCATGTTATTGACATTTTTAACATTATGCACTCCCGACCTAGGCAGGGGTTTGCAAAGGATAGGAAAAATGCTTTCTACCAGGTTTTTAGCACAATACATGCCACTATGAAAGCTTACTGCTCTCACTTGCGTTTAAAATGCAGCTTTTCTCTAAGGCCTACACATTATTTCTTCACATTAATTGCATTAATTTTTATTATTAAAACGCGTTATCACCACCAAGTGGCACTGTGTCATATGATATAAGCTATTCCTGGAGCATATTGCATTGTGAGGCTTGTAGTTTTGCTTTTGAAACGTTCACGTTGGGCTCAAAACCTACACATGCAAAGTACTTTTGGCTGAAAAGCCAGAATTGGCCGGAAGTATTATACATGACCTTGAGTCCCTTGTAAGCTATGTTTTAAAATTGTACGAGCCCATTTAGTTCAGTTAAAAAATGGCTTGTTAAAGCCAAAAGTAAACTCCATGGGTTCACGCTAGCATTCAGATATATGCATTAAAACAAGCATTGGCAATGTGAATCATTTCGCTTCCCTAACACAACAAATAGGTAAAGTGCAGGTGGAAGAAGCAGAACGAACATCACACGCTTCTCTCACACATTCAGAATAGGTACAACACAAGCAGCTAACACACTAAAGAGGGAGTGAGAGGTGTTAAGGACTGTTTTTCGCTCTCTATAAACACACACAAACATACAAGAAGTACAAACAAAAAAAAAGAAGTACAAAACTCCTGGAACAAACAGTCAAATCTCTTATTAAAATACCATACACTAAAGTACTCACATAGGATGATAAACCCTCACTTACCTAGTGAAGTATCTAGCACTGGGAAGCATCCGATTGTTGTAGTTCACTGTAGTGAGCACAAAAGGACTGTTGAGCTTCCACTCTCCGCATACCCGCCGCATACCCCGTAACTCCAGATTTCAGCCCAGGAAGAATTATAGAAACCTTTAGTAAATGGGAAGATAGGAGGTGTAACAAGCTTGACAGCATGTTAGAGAATGGCAAAGTAAAATCCTTCCAACTAAATAAATCCGAATTCAGGTTGGAGGAGGGAGAGATATTTAGATATACCCAGCTAAGACACTGGACCCTGCATAATCCTATGAAGGCAGGGGCGACAAGAACTCCTACTGAGTTTGAAAAATGATTACAAACATCTGATATTGAGGCACACATAATATCTGAAATGTACCTCAGATCAAAAAAGACGAACAAAGGAAAAAGCACAGCTTGCATTGGAAAAAGAGCTGGGCGTAACAATTTCAGATCAAGAATGGGGACACATAATTAAAGAAATGGGAATTGCAGGTAAATGTGTAGGAGGCATGAAGGCGAGCAGGAAGATCTTATATAGGTGGCACTGAAATGAATGAATGAATGAAATAAACACTTATAAAGCGCATAGCTACCCTAAGGCATCCCAGCGCTATCTACGGACGCGGACCTAGAAGCCAGCTCTGCCAAGTGGTAAATTAAAATAGCCAGGTTTTAAGTTGTTTCCTGAAAGACAGATGATTAGTTTCCTATACCCCAGTTAGAACGAAAACATTCAACCCAAGAAGACCTGGCGAGCGGCTGTCAAAATAGGGGCACATTGATTCACATCTTATGGCACTATTCCAAGACTGAGAAATACTAGTCTACAGCTCTTAGGACATATCAGATCATGTGAGCATACTTTTGAGATGTGCGCCTGATGACAGATGAGGGAGGAGAAAAAGCCTGGTATTGACCCTACACTTAAGGGCTAAAGAAACACTCCTGCCATTTTAGAGCAAAGTAGACAACCCCAGCAATCAAGGACTAGTACCAAAATCTCTGGTGTGTATCACAATGGGTACAAATCACACACGATAGAGAGGGTGTGGAGAGACAAATCACAGAAATGTGGTCACCTCTATTGGATTTTTTTCTCAATGAAAAATAGACCTCTTGAATGCCCAAGAACACTAGCACCCTTGTAGAATATACTGAGTGAGATTGTACAGGGGAAAAAGAAGGCAAGAGTCCGAGACCACTGGCACTCGGAAGAGAAGTTAGTGGCCTCATGAATTATAAAGATGGGTGTAGAAGCTACGCTCGCTTTCAGAGAGGGGACTGAGAGGAGGAATGTTACTATGTTTTTTCAGTGTTTCTGATATACAACAGCAGAAAAATACTAAAACATCTGGAGACATAAACTTTTGTGTGGGTGAGCTAAAAATGTTTTTTATACTGGTGTCTCCTCACAACAAGACTGAAAACAGGAGGGTCAAGCAATGGATTGTGCTTCTCTTTCAACATGTTTTGGTGCACGAATACTGCCCCCACAGGGTCAGGCGCCTTCCACAGGACTATATGTATCTGTATCTCACACCAACTGTTGGGAAACATTTCCTGATTCATAGATCATGTTACACAAATGCATTCAACATATTCTTTGCTTTTTCACAAGATAGGACAAAAGCAGCAGAAATGCTCCTTCCTCATCGGCAGAAACCACTCAAACTGCTCTCTTTCATAGGACAGGTCAATCTAGTGAAGCAGCAGCGCAACCTTTACCCATTGCAGTACGCATAAAATCAAAGAGTAGCAGTGCAAGCTTTGCTTCTTCACAGAACAGGTGCAGCAGGCAGCAGCAAAGCAAGCTTCCCTCTGTTACAGAAGGCAGCCAGTGTGGTATTACATTCCCTGCAGAGCTTATTCAGCAGTGCAGGCTGGTGCACTTTCAATGCTCACAGAAAATATAGAAATGTAGGTATGTGTGACGTAGCTTACAGATAGAACTTCATTTTTATAAGAATGAGTGCAGGTGCCCAAAGTTTTGCATCAATATTAATTGAAGGTGTGCCAAATACCGATGCTGCATAGTTTTGATTCCACCTCATGCCTCTTTGATCCACTCACCAGACACTTCCTGACCCTTTATCTCCCTTGCAGGCTCCTGAATTCTTCCTTTGTCGTGGTTGTTCTGTTTTTGTCTTCCCCCCTTTCTTCCTCCTTGAGTTTGTTTTTTCACTCTCTTGCTCTAGGGAAAAGTTTGATGAGGAATAGTATGTGTCAGTCCCCAAAAATGAATTCAACTGGGCTCCACCTGCAACAACTGCCTCCACTTAAGCACCGCAGACAGATTTCTGGACCAGGTGCTTAACTCATTCAGAGGGTATAGGTGGACGAAGGAGGGAAAATATGTTTCCACACTATTCTCACTTTAGTGATATTCCACGTCAGTATCCTGAAAGTCCTGCTGCTGTCACTCGGAGGCTTGTTCTTTGTGTTGATTCTTTTGCTTTTCATGTAATGAGAAGTAGCCAAACTTTTTGAAAAGGTTTTGAATGCACATGTACAGGCACTGTGTAATATCAGCCTTGGTGCTGCACCTGTTCAAAATGTTGAGGGCTGCCAGTGTGCATTTATCTTTATATCCTGTGTTTCTTGTCTTATCAATGTTTGTTTATCAGTAATATGTTATCCATTATTCCTTGTCCCCACACTTAGGGTCTGATTTAGAGTTTGGCTGATTAGTAGTCTGTGACAGACCTGACAAATATCCCATCTGCCTTATGACAAGTGCATTACTTCAGACAGGTGGCTAGAAAGGTGGGTCACTACCGTGCATATTCTCTTGTGATTCCACATTGCTACAAGAAGCCTTTGTCGTTATTTACTTCAAGACTAGCAGTGCAGCTCCAGCCTACATTGCTATGCCACATCCTTGCTGTAGAGTGCCATCTGGTCTCTAGGATAATTTGTATCGCACGCATCCCGAGGGCTAGGCGGGGCCCGATGGAATAAATAAATGCTGCAGCGGCCGGCTACTGCAGAGTGCAGAGTGTGTGTATCAGTATATGTATTGCTCCTGTGAGGAGACCCACAGTACCGTTGAAGCCGCAAGGGCTCAACATTGGTGACGAGGACAGTCTTGCCAGTGTCTGTGCAGTCGGCAAAGCCCCCGCCCAAGGCCGCTAGACAGCCTGTAGCACCGCAGGTGGTGTAGCGAGTAGAGCGGCTTTCTTGAGCCTGTGGTGTGGCCCCAGTGTCAGCCAGTTCTGCCACTCCTGTCAGGAGCCAGCATGCGCTCCCTGCTGCCAACAGCACCCCTGCACATCCGGCATTGACTGAAGCTGAGTGAGCTGAGCCGGTAGGCCCTGCTCGGAAGAAATAGATGAGGTGCCACCTGCTGGCGCACGGTACATACCGCCCTGCAGAGAGTTCCTGGCCTGGCCTGACCTGAGGCCGCATGGTGCATGCGCCAGTGCACCCTTGTGGGAGTGCCAGCAGGGGAGAAGGATTAAGAAAGTTATCCTGGTTCAAGCAGCCTACGGTGAGAAAGAAAAAATAATTAAATAAAGGGAACTTGCTGCAAAATAAAGAGCAATGGTACAGACTGGTGGTGGGTTTGCTACATGGTTGTGTGCCTGCCTGAAGAAGCAGCTGGTTAGTGCACCCTCTGCCCACAGGCCCAGGCTGAACAGCCCATACGTCCCGCATGGAGGCCGGACAGTGGCCTGCACCACAGCGCGAAATCGCTCAGAAGGGGAGGACAGTCTGCAAGGCGTTACGATTGCCCCACATAGAGACTGACAGCACATTAACGTGGATCCTTAGGGTAGTTGGAGGCCTTCAGGCAGCAGAGGGTGAGTTGCACGATGTCAATGCAGAAACCAGCTCCACCCCCGCCCGCCCTACATACCCACTCATCTGTCATGGCACTGCTGCCGATCAGCTGCCTAGTGGACCCAGCGACAGCTGCACCGCAATGATGCTTGTGGTTCGGAAGACTGCAGCACTACTTTAGAACCACTCGAGATACGGATGGGGCGGTGCAGAGATCGCTACTCCTTCACTTTGGAAGGGCGGGACTGTATGAACTGTTCGAAACCCTGCCCAACACATGTGATGATGCAGACTTTGACGGCACCATGGTGGCCTTGGACAGGCATTTTGACCCTCAGCTAAACCCGGTCTACATGACGTTCAAGATGTGGCAGACCAATGGTAATACCGGCCCTTTCCTGCGTTGCCACAAGGCTGAGGACTTGGGGCTCATATTCTTTGAAAGGCAGGTCCACGAGTCACACGCCTCGGCAATGTTGCAAAAATTTCCCCAGCTGTTCAAAGGGCTAGGAAGGCTCAAGAATGCCAAAGTGCGGCTGCACATTGGCGAAACCATGAGGCCCACGACACTCTGACACCAAAGAGTGCCATTCCACCTGCGACTGTTGGTGGAGGAGGAACTACAGAATTTGGAGCAGCAAAGGGTGATTGAGGAAGTCACCGGGACAACACCATCGGTCTCACCCCTTATAATTGCACCCAAGCCCTAGCAACCTGAGGCAATTAGACTCTGTGTGGATATGCGTCTCTGGAACAAGGCTATCCGGCGTGAATGGCACATCACCCCGACCATAAATGACATTGTGGTAGACCTCAACGGCGTGCAATGGTTCTCAAAACTGGACCTCAATGCTGGCTACCACCAGGTGGAGCTGGACCCTGCCAGCGTGTATATATAGACATTCTTGATGCACATGTGCCTCAGGAGATAACCAAGGCTAAACTTTGGCATATTCTCAGTGACAGAGGTGTTCCAGTACACCACCTGGGAGAACCTCTCTGGCCTTGTAGGGGTCCTAAACATCAGTGATGGCATTCTGATCTTTTCTGAGACCCTGGAGGAGCACCATGTGAAGCTCAGAGTGATGTTGGAGAGGTTGGATGACAGCAGCCTCACGCTACACAAACAGAAGTGTTCCTTCTATGAGAGTTCAATCGAATTCTTTGGATATGTGTTTGCAAGAGAAGGGCTGAGGGTGGACTCCAGGAAGGTGGAAGTGATAAGAAAGGCGTCAGTTCCCCAGAACACACGGATGTGAGGAGTTTCCTTGAGATGGTGTCCCACTATGGCTGGTTAATCCCGAACCTGCTCAAATTGTCCGAACCCCTGAAAGCCCTGAAGAAGTTGGACGCCAACTGGGAATGGACGAAATGCACAGACCAGGCATTTCACCAGGTAAAGGACGCACTGCTGGCGGACCCCACCATGGCATACTTCAACTCCTGGTGCAAGCCAGAACTCATTGTGGATGCCAGCTCCATGGGGCTGGGGGCTGTTCTTTTGCAGGTGAAGCGTGAAGGGTCATGGGTTCCCATTGTGTATGCCAGCAGACTCCTGTTGAAAAGACGACAATGATTCAGCTCTGGAGTGTCAGAGAAGAACTGAGCACCAGTAGCGAAGGACTGCTGTGGAGGGGTAGGTGCATTGTGATGCCCCAATGCCTGTGGGCTAGAGTGGTTGACCTGGCTCACCAAGGTCACCAAGGAGTGGTGAAGACGAAGGCACAACCGCGAGACAAAGTCTGGTTCCCAGGATTGAACACCATGGTGGATGATAAGGTGCAGGGTTGCCACCCCTGCACGATCACCAGCGGGGATCCACGACCTGCCCCGCTAATCACTGAGGAGCCATGCCTGCGTCATGGTCCCGAGTCAGCATGGATTTTGGGGGCATCCCTGATGGACGGCTTGCAGTTATGACAGTGGATAGTCACACAAAATACCCAGTGGTAGAGCTGGTGCAGTCCACCGCTTTCTCAAAGGTCAAGCCTGTCCTGGAGAAAGTATTTGCTATGCTGGGGCTCCCTGAAGAGGTGAAGAACGACAACAGTCCCCCATTTCAAGGGAAGGATTTCCAGGGATACCTCTCCTTACTCAACATCAAGCACATAAGGTGACCCCACAGAGGCCCCAACCAAATGGGGTGTGAAGCGCTTTATGCGCAAGTTAAATCTGGAACTTCGCATAGGTGTAGAACAAGGGGAAGAAGCGGAGTCCTGCCTTCACCGGTTCCTGCAGACCCCGCATAGCACCACGAACTGTGCCCTTATGGATTTGCTGCAAAGGGAGACCTACCAGAGACAGTATCCCAGTAGGACCCACATGGCAGTCGGCGACACTGAATGTGCAGGCCGCCCAGGAAAAAAGGAGAAACAGCAACAATCGTGCCTGCTAGGCCAGGAGGGCTGTGGCTCCAGCACTGGCCGTGGGTGACCAGGTGGCCATGAGGGATCGCCACCCAGGGGGATCCTCCGTATGCCTTTTGAGAAGGAGATCTGGAGGGTTGTGAATGTTCAGGGAACCATGGTCACTATTCAGAGAGGCCAGACTACAGTGTCCCAGAATGTGTCCTGGTTCTAACAGGTGTCGCTGTGCTTTAGGAGCAGCAGGACGAACTGAGAGGGCAAGACGAGATGCTGGCCGAGGAAGCTGTGGCAGCCAGCCCCAGTGATGGTGGTACCCAAGCTCAACTTTATGGCCAACAGGATAGGTCATTAGCAGTTTATGCTGTGCTCACTAGCGATCACCTGCACCCAGGTGCCACGGCTGGGCCAGTTACTTCGGTCACCACACTGTCTGGTGCGAGGGAGGATGGCGGTCAGAGCCAGAAGTATGGACTTTATCCCAACCCGGCACCCAGCCAGAGGTTAAGAGACTATGGGGCATATTCACAAGGACTTATCGCCGAGTTATCGGCACATTAGCGCAGCAAAAGTGGCGATAGAATTATCGCCCCATTCGCAAGCTGGTGCTAACTTCCTACATCGCCACATATCCCGCGATAGCTGGCGCAAAAAACATCGCCATGGTTGACACCGCCAACTAACGCTAATGAGATGCAGAGTAGGCGTACCCGTGCAAAAACACACGAAAACACCACATCGCGGCATTCACAACAAACAGCCAGATCCGCGATGCAAACCAAAAACAGGCAATAAGCCGCGCTAGCAGCAGGGATTTTACACCTGCTTTCTGCTGGTGTTAAGCAGGATGACTACCTGCACCACAAAAGGGAGCCCACCCCACAGCCACACCTGAAGAACAACAGATGCCATGGAGCCACTGCCCATGCAGCTCGGAGACCCCAGAGGCCCACAACACCCACCGCCACCACCCCCAGGACCCCGACAACCCGGGCCCCTCCCCCGGCCCACCCACCCCGGACAAAGATATGCCACAGCAACTTAACAAAATCACGAGAAAAAAAAGACCCTGATGTCGCACAAATACAACAACAAACATACATGTGTGGTCAGAATAAGGAGAATCAAACATTCAACTTTGAAATTCCCATAACAAAACTTTATTAATACACAACACAAAACAACAAATCGGATTAGTCCTTGCGGATCCACTCCGGACAATCTGGAAGTCACAGCCTGCAAGACAAAATCCGAGATGAGAACGTGTGTCATGCGCTCATCAAAGGACAGAGAGAGAGAGAGAAAGAAAGAAAGGGAGTGAGAGAGAGAGGGAGAGAGAGAGAGAGAGAGGGAGAGAGAGAGAGATGGAGAGAGAGAGCGAGGGAGAGAGAGAGAGAGAGAGAGAGAGAGAGAGAGAGGGAGAGAGACAGAGAGGGAGAGAGAGACAGTGAAAGGATGAGAGGGCGAGAGACAGCTGTCCCTGCGCACCCATGCCCCACAGCCCACCTGCTGCCACCGGTGTGTCTCCAACCACGTGCCGGTATCCACTGCAGTCCACCAGGTCCTTTCATCTGCAATGGAGTTCAGATGTAATAATGGCGGAGTACATACCATTGCACACGGCAACATCGCTCGCCCGCCCCTGCGCACACATGCTGCTGCACCCCAGCCCCTCCCGCCGCCCAGTGGACATTGTCTGCCCATGCGCCCCCAGGCCTCACTGCTCACCTTCCGCCACCGGTGTGTCTCCAACCACGTGCTGGTGTATGCTCCGAGCCCGGGACACGCAACCTTGGCAGACTCCACATCACGCAGACCCGCCCCGCGGGCCACTAGGTCACACACCTGGATCTGGGCCTTGATTGCGGAATGGGAGAGTCCATAACAGTGCACACGCCATCAACGCAGGCTGCACACCCGCTCAGCATCATAGGTGCCACTAACTCCGTGAACCTTGAGGCAATGCCACGTGGCAGTAGGCCCGCGTCGCACGCTGGCTCCGGCCTACACTGCGGTCCAGCAGGGCTCACATCAACCCTCACCAGCCCGGACAGCCAGGACGGGGCATCATCGCAGGCTGCGCACCTGCTCAGCACATTAGGTGGCCCTACCTCAGTGCCCCGTGAGTCACCGACCCGTGGCGGTATGCCCGTGCCGGCCGACGTGCTCCGGGTGCCACTAACCCAGTGCAACAAAAGTCACCGTCCCGTGTCGCGCGTGCCGCACGCAGTTCTACTCTGTGCCCCGCAAGTCATGGTCCCTTCATGATTGCGTCTCGTGACATGGCAGGCGGGCGCAGCATTGTCCCCTCAGGCATTGTGGAAGATCTGGTCCATGTAGCTCTGTCGTCCCACCCTTTATACGTATACGGAGTGGGCTGGGCTTGCGTACGCACGTCCAGCATAGGGGTGTGAAGTATCATCTCCGGGCTCTGGGCGTGGTCCTGTTCTGGGCTGGGCAGGAAATGCACATATGCATGTGTCTCCGTCGCAGTGTCTGGGCCACACGTGCCGCGATATGCAATGTCGCAATGTTGCATGCAGCCGGAGGGCGCACGCGCACGTGGGAATGTACAAGGTGCGCCAGTCCTCTCGGGCTCTTGGCTCAAGCATGCCAACTGCTGTGTGTATCGTTCTTGGTGCGCCATGGGCCTAAGGCCTAGCCTCAATTGCAGCGTGTAAACCACATCACATTTCCAGATTGCAAGCAGTAGTCAGACTGACATTAGGGATCAATGCTCCTTTGTCTCCACACAGGAGGCGGACGGGCATCTGCACCTCCGACCTTGGTACAGCATGCGGCAGACACCCCCTGGGAGAGATATGATAGTAGATGAAGACGACTCCCACACTTCACACAGCGATGCTGAAGGACCAACGTATCCACATCCCACACACAAAGGCCCATGCTCGGGGGACTCTTGCATGGAATGGCCTTCACACTTACGTACACAACAACACATACGTCCTAACGTCACACACCCATACGACTCATTGACCGAGCTGTGGCTTTTCATCCACATGACTGCCGCAGGTCAGAGGAGTGCCGGTTCTACGAGTGCCACCACCGCAATGGCCGAACATCACGGACACATGCACAATGCCAGTCACGTGGGACTGTACCGTGCCCGAATGCTGCAGATGTTGGGGGCACTGCCACTTGCAGTGTTGCACATCAGTTACCGTCTGAGCTTCCGTCTTGCGTACGTCACCTGCGTCCAGCCCTGGTTCCACTGTCGAACATGCATATTCGAGTGGCCCATGGATGTCTGCCTATCCAATGTAACGGTAGCTGAACTGGATTATGACTTGTGTGTGCGCCCCCTGTTGGCCCACGACCATGAGTGTAACCGGGATTCCTGTTCATGGGATGCCTGGATGTTTGGCATATGTGCTGGCAGTTGGACATGGGAGTTTGCACAATTACTCGTGTGCAGTGACCACATTGAGGCGCCCCCCTATTGGGCTGTTTTGCGGATTGGTGAGATGGCGTGGGCGGAGCACATCTGTCCGGACCAGTTGATGGATTGGCTCGCCCTCGTGTTCCTTGAACTTGACAACGACGTACTCCTGGAACTGATTGCACAGGAAGCTGCGCTCACTTTCATGGACGACTAACGACGTTCCAGCAGCCACGACTGATGGTAACCCATAGCACAGGTCCCAACACCTTGTTGCATTCTGGTGATGAGTCCACATTTCTCACAACAACAGTGGACATGGCTGCCTTCCTATGTTGCCTGTGATTGCCTGATGCCTTGGTCTGCATGTTGTGGCCCTTGTCTTGCCCGTACTTACACGCACATGCTAATAAAGTCTACGCTGCCACACTTGTGTTCAACTGTGATGGGTATTGGGTAGGATGGCAATTTGTGTGCCTCATTGGGCATTGTCAGTACACAGGGTGGGACTGGATGACGCATTTCATTTAGGGGTGAGTCCCTATTGGCAGGTCCACCTCTGTGCGCCAGACTTGGTGGTTTGGGATAGTTGCTGGTAGACCTGTGCAGCTCCGAGACGTCACTAATGTGGGTATGGGGTCCGACTTCTTGGCATGTGGGTCACTGTGATCGTTCTGGACAGTCTGTGTCCACCCAGGTGGGTGTGGGTAGGTATGCGACGGTCGGTACTGTTGTCACATGTGATGGTGGACACACCTTTAGGCCTGCTACCGACTTTGACATTTTTACACACAGACCTATTTTCTACATGGACGTTGTTAGAAGGTGGTTCTGACACTCTGGGCCGCCCGGATTTTTTGCTTTTTGAGCACCTAGTTGTTGAGCTTTTACTGTGGGAGAGCCTCATAAGTTGGGACTCACCCACAGTGAACTCAGGATGAAAGAGACTGCATGTGGATTTTACTGGTGTCCCCCTAGCTTGACTAGGCCGCTGCGCAGCAGCTGGAGTAAGGGGCACCGGGCTGGTTACATGCAGACACCTGTGTACACGCGTGTGCACATGTGTAGGGGCTGCGCAGGGGAGATTCCTGGCGTGCGCAGTCCAGGAGCAGCTACAAAGTGAATGGTGTGGCAGGACTTATGCAGAATTGGGTGGTGACATGGAATAGACTTTATACACTGGGAAGGAACATGCCAGGGAAAGTCAGTGTGTTTTACTGTTTTTCACTTCATTATTCCCCTATGGGGATGTGGAGCCCATGTGCTAGATTAACTTTCATAAGGCCTACAGATTCCAGACACGCACTAAAGTCCACTGTAGCGGATGTAAAAAGGAGTATTCTGCAGAGTCCAAAGTCATATTTGTACTGCTTTTGGGTCATCCAGAAATGTCACATTTCTCTGAGTCAGTCATAACCAGGGCCAGGCAGAGGGCTGACCTCAGCTGGATGGATTGATAACCTTTATTCCACAAGCTAAGGCCTCCTCTCCACGAGGAGAAGATGGGTGGGGCTACAGGCTCATCCATCAGCAGCTATCACTGGGTGCCAGGCACCAGGCTGCACCAAGGAGGGAAGGGCTCTTGTTTCAGAGACCATGTGGCCAGAGACCCTGGACGACGCCATTTTGAACAACCCAGAGGCTGGACAAGGAGGAGGGAGCAGGGGCAGGGAAGTGATGTGTCGCTGTTGGATAGGACCAACAGAGACTTCCTGCCAGCCCCCTACTCAACTTTTAAAAAGTGTTTGCAGAGGAAAAGAAGCTCTCTCTGGGGTGTGGTCTGCTGAGGCGTAAGGTGCTGGAGCCTGGCAATGGGCAGTTGGAAGGAGGTACCCCCTGACTACCCCCCAGGCCCCTAACAGCGCCAGAAGAAGAGCCCAGGACCGGTGCGCAGAAGCAGGGACCTCTGCGCAGGGAGAAGAGAGGCCCAGGAGGAGAGCCAGGTGAAAGGCTGGCGCAGGGAGCCAGAGAAGACCGCTCCCTGCAGAATGCACCCTCTTGGAGACCCGGAAGGCAAAGGAGAGTGCTCCCAGTGGCTGGGGGATGCCACCAGGAGCAAGAAGACGCGAAAATGGGGCAGATCGGACCCCCAGGGGCTGAGATATGGCCCCCAGAAGGTAGGCGACCTATGACCCCGCCTGGGACCGATGACGAAGTGCGTGGGGCTCCGCCGCTGGTCGCAATCATGCCCCCGGGGTGGGTCAGGTGCCAGGGGCTGCCCCAGGAGGAAGCAAAATCGGGGGGCGCCGTCACGCACCCCGTGAAGTGGCTACAGAAGGGGGCCAGGAGTCCACCCTGGCCCCTGGTGATGCGTGAGGAGGGGGGCGGGGGAGCGCCGTCGCGTCCCCCACGAAGATATGCCCAGGGGCCCGGGACCCCATCCCCGGGCCCCGAAGAAGTAAAGTCAGGGGAGCGCCGTCGCGCCCCCGCGAAAATGAGCCCAAGGGGCCCGGGACCCCATCCCCGGGCCGTTGCGCTCCCCGTGAAGATACCCCCTGGGGGGCCAGGAGCCCACCCTGGCCCCCGCCGAAGAAGAATCGATGGGGAGCGCCGTCGCGCCCTCGTGACGAAGAGGTCGGGAGGGGCCCGGGACCCCATCCCCGTGCCCCGATGTGTGGGAGAAAGCGGGGGGAGTGCCGCCGCACTCCCCCGAGGTCCAGGAGGACCCGCGGGATTCCCAGCGTCTGCCCGCCGGAGCGGGCAGACCCGAAGAGAGGAGCCGGCTCCCGCGGCAGCACAGAAGAGTGCTGGCCGGGCGGGGAGCTGGCGGGGGCAGCCGGGGGTGGGCACCCCGGGCTGCCCTCCACCGCATGGGCATGCGGGGGTCCCGGGTGTAACCTGGACCCCCAGAACGAACCAAGGAGGTGTGAGGGGCCCAGGTGGGACCGGGCCCCGGAAATCGGAAGGAGCAGCCGGGGGTGGGCTCCCCGCACCGCCTACATTCACCTGGGGGTCCGGGTGGGACCGGGCCCCCCACCAAGAGCTGGAGATGCGGCAAAGCCGCAGCGCTATCGCGACTCCCTCCGAAGCAGCGGGGGAGCCGCTACTATAATATGCGGCGATTCCCATAATGCCTTGCAGGCCAGGATCGGCCTGCAAGGGCAAAACAGCGTTTTCACGGCTTGTGGTGGCCCCAGGAGAGCGGGGTCACCACCATACATGTGCAAGGGTGCTGGGGGAGCTGATGGAGAAGCGCAGTCTCACCCCCACCATGAAGAGGAGTCCCTCCACAAGTCACATGGGGACTTGAATAGAATAACCCCTTAAGGGCTCAGCCAACATTTAACACCTTCTAGGCTGGAACTTTTGTTCTACAGCTGAGGGTGTATTGAGAAGTGTCTCACGGAGTGAAGGGCTGAATTAGGGATGTCTGGAGAAGGGCATTCCTTGGAGGTGAAGAGGTGTAATTGCACCAGAAATGCATTTACTATTGGTTATTTCTTTTTAGAGGGACTGAAGGTCACATGTGTAATGTGAAGTACCTGTGTAAGGTGATGTCATAAGCAAAGTGGGATTATGTTGCCAGACATGTGATTTCATCTGTGATGCCTTTAGGGGCTGTAATTGCAATGCATTCTAATGATCCACAAATGTGCTGAGTACTGTCATTCTAAAGTGTGCTTAAACATGTATTCTTGCTGCTGCGCTTAAGTGAGGAGCAACCCAGACTGTTAGCCCTGAAGATGTAGGGGTGCATACTGTATGGTCAATATAAGATGCTCAGTCAGGGTTATGTGTCACTAGGGCAGGTGAACCTATTCTTAATGCGTGTTGAGGTAATGGGGTGGGTCACCACTGGGATGGTGCCCGTGTGCAGGGCCCTCGCTCCAGGTTATGCTCAACACACTGCATTAGGGGGCAAGATGATGTGCATACATGGGAGTGGTGGTACTAGACCCCACCCCCCTGCGGGAGGGGTGGAGATGTTATGCAATGTCACAAAGTAATTCCAACAGCTTATGTATATTTGTAAATTGGTACATAGTATTGAGTAGTGTGTGTGTTTAATAAATGTACTCTTACTTTTATAAAGCAAAGTACAGACTGCACAATCAATTATTGAGTGTTATTTCTGCGCACCTGCAAATGGCGATTACTAGCCCACACCACCTCCCTTGAATAAGCCTCAGACTGCTCTGCAACGCTACCCTCTGAGAGTCAGGCGCTACAATTGGGTGTTTGGTTCCCAGTGAAGGACAAATGTAGTCATGTTATTTGTGCAGGCCTCACAGATGCTGCCTCGTTTTCCAACAGACGTGGGGCTACGTTGGGGGGTTGTGTGTATGTTGTTCATGGGTAATGTGCCCACAGCTAGTTCAGTCCTACGCAGTCATCTCATTGGACTGCCATATTTCCATTTGTCTTGCCAATGACACGGTGGTGGTGACGGACAGTTGTTGGTGGTATTCTGTCCACACCGTGCGGTGGATCCGGTTTTCCTGCAGTCTGGAACCCCATCTTCCTCTTCCTCTTCTCCTTGTCCTTCCCCGACCCCGGGGTTCCGGGCTGGTCCTCCGTTGTGCTTGTGGGGTTCGAGTTGGCCTCAGCACTCGGTCCAGGTGCTTCCATGGTGCTCCGCAGTCCGTTTACTTGTTGGTGTATTTTTTGGGTGCTTTTATGGCGCTTATTCACGCATGGCGCGTGGGTATTGCTGGCCTCCTGCTGGTTATCACGGTTGTTTCATCGCCATTGGGCGCATCGCAACTTTTTTCGCGCTAGGGTTTGGGTTTTTATCGCCGTCGCGGTAGTTGTTTCGCAGACATTTGACGCGTTATCGTGCGAATATCGCACGGTATCGCCATGTTGTGAATGCCACGTTCACACAGCGTTATTTTCCCGCGATGGACTGCGATGTGAGAAGTTGCGGTAAGCTATTTTGGCGATGTTTATCGCACGTTCTTGTGAATATACCCCTATGTGTGCGATGTGTGTTTTGGTGTTTTTCTAATAAAAGTTGGGAGGGATATAGAGTGCCACCTGGTCTCTACGATAATTTGTATCAGGTAAATAAACGCCGGAGCGGCAGCTCAAGGCACTCCGGCTACTGTAGTGCACAGCGTCTGTGTATCAGTATATGTATTGCTCCTGTGCAGAGGCCTACTGTCACGTTGGGGCCAAGAGGGCTCAACACATGCATTGGACGCTATCTTCACAGGCCACTCTAGGCACAATAGTTTGTTGTACTGGCATTTTGTTTACAGGCATAAAAATAATACAAACTAACTTTTGGAACACTGCACGTGTTAGTTTACTACTTAGGTTTGTTTTCTTGCATTTGCCTGCTGTTGGATTAGATAGCGACTGTGCTGGAGTTGTGTGTTTTTAATTGGTAAGAAATGTTTTTTACCTAAGTAATAGAGTGCGTTTCACCTGGCACTGCACCCTCAATGAGAGTCATGTTTACGACATTCCATTGGCCAGTGTTTCTTTCACCTGGTCCCAGAATGCACCGCGCTTGGAGATAAGAATTCAGGGCATATTTGCTAATGCTCAATTCAGGTTTGTTTTGTGAGAGTGGGGCACGTTATCCGTGAAGGGGACTGGGAGTTTTCCGCTACTAACAGCTGAGGGCGGTGGAAAAGTGCTGGACTTACCTATTGAAATTCGTGCCATGTTCTTTTCTACAATATGACACAATCATTTGTTTATTTGGGTGTCTGGGGGAGGGAGATGTTGCAGTGCAGTAGGTGCACGTGCAACTCAGTGGCAGCATTCATGTTATTATTAGTCAATCTAATAAATTAATTATTGGACTGTCTCTACGGAGGTAGATGTTGGCATGGGGGAGGTGTGGGCATTGAATCCACTGTGATGGAGTCCTAAATTAGCAGGCGGAGGGGCGCTCTGGACATTTTAATGCTCCTGGCCTAGTGAGTGCTCTATCTATGAGGTTAATTGCTAGTTGCTCAAAACACATTTAGGAGTAAAAACACATATAGGTGGGACATCACCCTCAGTGTAAAGTATTTTGGAGCGTGGGGTAAAATTTAAGTGCAAAATCACTCTGTACAGAGAAGAAATGTGGTACTAAGAGGTACATTAGGAGTGGAAACTGCACATTGGTATGACACCACGTTTGATTGACAGCACATTGAAGTGAAAAATCACCCTTGTCGCAACAACAGCATAAGTGTGAAAGTTATTATGAGCGCAAATCTCATTTATGTGCAGAACAACTTTTAAATGCACAATCATCCTTGGTGCAAAGTAAGAAGCACTGTGGTATCTCATTTAGGTGTAAAATCACTTTTAGGTACAAATTAACAACAAGGTGCAAAATCTCCCCTGTTCTAATGTCAGCACAAGTGCAGAAACACTTTGGAAAGAATTAATCACATTTAGGAGAAAAAAATACTTTCAGGTGCAAATTCCCCCTTGGTGCAGTATCGACGCCTCATCAGGGGTAGTAAGGGCTATTTGGGGAAAAAAATGCATTCTATAAGGGTGTGAAAACCCGTTTAAACGCCCAAGTCCATTTAGCAGGAAAAACACATTTAGGTACAAAATTGCCCATGATAGAGCATCAAAAGCAGTGCGAAAACACTTTCAGGAGCAAAGTTTACATTTGGGCGCAAAATCACTGTGCTACAAGAGCAACAAACGTTTGGAGACACTCTTAGGGGCAAATAAATGTCCATTTAGGCGAAAGCCTACAGTTAGGTGCAAAATTGTCATGTCAGAACAAAGGAATAATGTAGATTTCTGTATTCACTTGAGCAATGGGCATCTCTACGTGGGAGAATCGAACCAAAAAAGCCACACACTAATCTCTCATTCAATTTTTCCCAACCCTAGAAGGTTGTATGGATGCATTAGGTGCGTGAGACAAAGTTAAGAACTAGGTTAATGCTTGGATTGATTTTTTTCAAATCTGATGGGTAGTGAGGAACTAGAAGAACCCTGCTCTTGTGATAAAAGCTCAGCTAAAACAAAACTTAATTTTGGGTTATTTTGCAGTGATTTTATGAGACATATTTGAATCTAATGGCTTCTTTTGTGTTCGATTGTTTTTTTTTGGTCACACATGCTTTCATTTGAGGACATTACAATTCACGTTTAGCAGTTTTGAGCTGGAGAAATATTGAAAACATTAAGACGATTATTCGGCCAGTCTTTTCATTTAACTGTATTAATTTTCTAAATCGAAGTTATGATTGCTCTAGGATGATAGAAATTTGGACAAAGTTGACTTGATAATGGTTTCACGGGAATATTAATGTAACAGAGATTTTTAAGTGAATGTAAAAACATTCAGTATTTGGGTGTTTTAAGGCTTGTGGAAACTGAAATAAACATATGGTGACTGTGAGTTCATGTAGCTACTCCACTTCTAGTGTTATATGAATCTAAAGTGTAATGCACTAATGGTGTGTGTGCTAGCATTGCTCACTGGAATATACAAATTCGCATAAGGAACACGGATCTACACTTTGCCTCTTAGAGGAGAATTGCCTCTGCGTGTTACATTCTGATTGGATTAAAAAGTTTAAAGTTTAGTTGAGGAGACTGTGACAGGGCTAGATTTTCACACAGATGTAGAAATGTCGGTTCATCTGTACCCAGTTACACAATTAACTGATCGGAAGAGGTAAGGACAAATCAGGTGACTAAAATAACAATGATTCTTATCTGAAGGTACCAGGTGATGTCATCTCTAATCACAAACTTTGTTAAATATTTCCTTGCGGACGTGAACAGAGCACGTTAAAGCACACATCCCGATAACTCCCAAGACAACACTAAGAACCTGTCAATCACCACCATAGTCTTTTCAGTCAGTGAGTAAAACTTATGTGAAACACCAGGCTAAAGCAAGCTTCACAATCAGAAGCCCAAACCAGTTCCCCAGACAACTAGCCTTGGTTACTTGTGCAGAATCCCAGAAAGAGTGATGGCTTCATATCCGGTTGGCTTAAGCCTATCCTTCTACTCCTAAGCCATGTTGCTTACGTCTGGGAGGTGAATGAGAGTGGTCTAGCATTTATCACAATCAGCAGACTCCTTTCTCATGCAACAATCACCATAACAAGCAATATGCAGAACGAACCTCTGAAACCCCAGCTATTAACTAGCTTGCAGCATTCCCAGCATGAATTCTTTACAATTCAGAAGGCAACTTAGAGAGGGCTAGAGTGTGTGAAATTCGCTCAATTTGTTTTTGTGTAATTACATGAAAATTAAGAAAATTATGCAGAAATATGTGTAATTATGTGAATAGCAGACTCGTCATTCAGCACTATGTTTTAGCACTAAAGGCGCCCTCATGCCAATTTTTGCTGCAAGGATGCCTTTTGCGCTAGAAATGTAAAACAAGCATTGGCATAGCCAATAGGTCTCGCCTTTGGGACCTTATAAGTATTTAGTTATGCAGCACAATATCCTTGGTGCAACAACATCAACTGTTGCATGGCTAAACACTTATAAGGTCCCAAAGGCGAGACCTATTGGCTATGCCAATGCTTGTTTAGTATGCAAGCAATGAAGTGCATTTATAACTGCAAGTCATGCTGCTATGTATTTTTAAGGAAGAATATAGTTTGTCAACCAATCTAATCTGTGTCCCGTGCTTGTATGTCTTTCTATTTGGCTCTCGCTGCTCTTGTATGTCGTGCTTATAAAGACATTTAACTTTTTTTTTTATTACTAATTGAAGCTGTGCCCTTTATTCCCCTTATCTGTCTATCTTTCTACCAGTCTTATCTGTCTGTTTATCTAATTGTCTCTGTTTGTCAATCTACCTGTCTGTCTAACCTGCTTTCTGTCTGTCTATCAGTGTTATCGGTCTATACATATCTGTGTCTATCTACCGGTCTGTCTCAGTCTAGACTTCTCTCTAACTGTCTATCCATCTGCCTGTATATCATTTGGTCTGTCTGGCTGTATATCTTTCAGTCTATGAAATCCTAATTGTCTATTTATTTTTCTATTGTTGCAACTCTATCTGGGTAACCCTCTCTATCTTTGTAATCTTTTCTGAGTATGCAGCTCACTCACTGAGAGTTACGGCATGCTGCTCATTTGCAAGGAGCACATTCCCTCACAAAGTAGCTTCCTTCAATGCCAAGGACAACTGTGATATTTTTTTATTTAACCAAAAATATTTTTGCCTTTAGGCAATGCTTATTTTAGACTGATGAAGGCCTGGAGGCTTCCCAACAATAAAGTTGAGCAAAAACCATAACCGAACAAAAAAGAATTTCCAAAGCCAAAAGACTGGCAGCCAACTTCTGACCTATTGGCTTTACCAGTGCTTGTTTTTAATGTTTGCCTCTTTTCTGCGAGCTCCCTCTAAATACTTTGCTTGCTCGCTGTGTTTACAATGCACTTATTTATTCTGATGAACGGAAAGCACTACTGCAGATCTGTTTTGTTGATATTTGTTAGAGGATCATCCCTGAAGGTCCTCTTAAATTCTTTAGCCAGGTTGTAGTATTTAACTTTTTATGGAATAGCTGTGAGAACATTTGTTTGCCATTTTGATGGCCCAATTTAAACAATTTTGTACACGATGTGAGTGGCATTAAAAGGGTTGCTCTAGCCTGACCTAAAAATGGGCTGAAATTGCTGACAGTGGAACTGTGTGTGCTTGATGATTTCTTGTAGATTTTGTTTAATTTCCAAGCAAACAAGCCATAATCAGTGAGTGGTTGTTGAAAAGTTGTCTTGAAATGGAGAAGGATGTGACTGGCAAAACGTTTTCTCCTCCTTCTTGCTATATTTTGATGTTTATGGAAGGGCCTAGCGCGAAATGCAATTTGAAGGTTTATATGTGGAGAGGAACTTGCAGGCTGTGAACCAGTTAAACAAACGCGCACGCCTCGCACGGCAGCAGGGGGAGGGGGGAGAGGAGGGAGCCTGCGCGATTCACTTGCGTGAGCGAGCGGCGCCAGGAGCGATAATTGCTACCATATGGCGCCGCTCGCTCCCGCAAGTGAATCGCCAAACGTGCACGCGTTGCCATTGAAGGCAATGGAACGCGTGCACGTTTTAGGCTGAAAAGCCGAATCAATGGCAAAAGGTCTTTTTGCCTATGCAGCGCATGCGCGCTGCGTAGGCGAGACCTAAAAACACAAAGGCTGTGAGCAATACCCAGTCGTCTTATGGTTGTTTGCATTGTTGCTTTATAATTTTGGGGTTTTGCAGCCTAATTATTCAACATGGCTTAATCATGTAATTTTTTAATTTTGCATAAGTGTAACATGAAATTCCCCAAATTATGAGAATTGGCCCGGAGCACAGTAAACTTCGCCTGTGTCTAGTTAGCTACTTAGAATTTTCTAAACAAGTGTAAAGACTCCAAACAGTCACTCATACTCACTCACTCACCCAGCTCCCTAACGTGACTGGCACTTAGGCACGTACCTCTGCTTCTTCAGCCTCAGATGGATACCTTGCTAATATGCAAGATGGAGAAGATACTTCAAGTAACCAGTTGCAAAAGCAGCCCTTCTGTCTGGTTGTTCTGGCTCTAGCTGTTATATTTGATAACGGAAGCCATTAAATTCAATTTAAAGGTCCACCTACATGGCATCGTCATCAAGAAAAACTTGAGGACCTGACACAAGGAGCTAAGTTTCATTCTAAACTGATAAATCAGTTTGTTTGAAGCCCATCGACGCACATGCACGGACTCACATGCCACGGGCTCAGCAGATAGATAAAGCGAGTTATGCTAGAGCTGTATGCACCGTAATTTTTCGTAAACGTCCTGGTCTACAAGGCATTAAATGGAATTGAGCTACGAATGTATGTACAATGAAACTGCTAATAATACCAATAAAAAAAGAGTTAAAACTAAAACTAAACTGATAAATCACAGTTATACCCTTTTGGGGTCTCAACATATGTTAATTCTCAGTCTGTGCTTCACATTTATATCAACCACCTCCTCAATCATAGAGTTAAAACAACTGGGAGTTTAGAAAGCCATCTCACTGCCAGATAATTAGACCGGCTGACCTACTTACTAGTGAAAAAAGATACTGTAATACCAGTTTTTAACAACCAAGGAAGCCCACAACCATGGAAGGATGTCCTGCAAAGAATTGACTTATCGGGTTCTTTATTTGGTCCATCTTACAATGCATTACACTGCCTGCAGAGGGTTTGCCTTCTTTTTCAAGGAAGAATGCCATCCTTGTTTTTACTTGCAACTCTAGCATATAGCAATGTAATGCAAAAGTCTAGGAATGTATTGGGATTCATGGCCCTTTTCATCCTGAGAGAAGAAGCTACAATTGAGGTTGCAATGCCATAAACAACCTAGAGGAGGCCTGTACATCACCGTAGAGCTGGTGCCTATCCACTCTGACTCTTATTACAAGAGCAGGAAGAGAAGCGGGCACATCACAGAAGTCTCTACAATATTAAAGCCAAAAAGTCACCTAAACAGCTGGATACCTTGCTACTAACCACAACATCTATGCCTTCAAGAATGGAAGTATTTCCAGCACTAGATGGATCCTTGATGTGAACACATGTATCCCCTTCTAAAGGTGTATTATGGTCGGCAAGCACACCGCTGCCTACTAACCTCCAGTGGCCATTGCAACAATGCTCAGTAGATGTTCCATGCCAGAAGATCAAGCTATCTCAAAGCCATTGCTATCAAAGGTTGCAGAGACATCGAAAGATCCCACAATGTTGAAGTCATGACATGGAAGGTCCATCGTTATCAAAGAAAGAAGAGACCTCCAAAGATATAGTAACGAAAAAAACCATTTAGGCATCAAAGAGAAGTTTGGTGGAGGATATGACAGTGAGAGAGTCATCATTGTTTCATTTCCAAATGCAAGACACCATTCACTAACCAAAATGGGTGTCTGTGGGAAACATATGCAAGCGGCAAGTCCCTTAAAGAGGCTAGAAGCTTATTTATGAAATACTTTAGGCTCCTGAACTGAAAAGTAGGTAGACTGAAGGTCACAATGCTTCAAGAAATGGAAGTGGTTTGCCCACAAGATTAAACGTCTCCATTGGCCTCGCCAAAGACGTTGTGCCCCTTTAATGCCATTGAGGTTTTGGCCATGGGCACAGAAAAGGTAGATTTACCAATTATCGATTTCATGATATTTAAATCAGAATTCTTCTATCCTCCAGAATACTGATGTTCACTTCCAACATGCAGTCAAATCCAGCAGCACCATAACTGTTTAATTACATGAGAAAATGTAATGGATGTGTGGGAAAGTGAAATATTAATTGGGGAGAATGGTAATCCACCACAAGTAATAAGGTCACAATCATGGTAGGTCTAGTTAAAAGTTTAAGTAATATAAACCTCAGCCTAACTCCTGATAGAAATGGTACAGAACAAAGAGGCCCAACTTAAGAAAATGTGCAAATAATTTAGAAGTATCAAAACAGTTAAAAAGTCGAAAACACATCATAATAAATACCCCACTTCACTTTACAAAAATAGACAATACTTTAAAGAACAAAATGACACCAAAACAACAAACATCCAATAAAGGATATGATTTTTAAAATGTTTACGTGAAAAACAGCACCAAAAAACTAAAAACGCCAATGGTAGTCAATGATCACGATAGACAAGGACCTAGGTGCAATTTCAGTGATGGAGCGCGAGTCAAATACACCAACCAGGTTCGACCCAATCAGAGGCTGTACCTCAGGACTTAGGGCCTGATTATGATGGCGGTGAACCCGTCACTGGCAGGCTGCCGGTGGTGGGTTCACCGCCATCGTAAGGCCTTTTTCCGCCCGCCAGCTCAGGATGGCGGGCGGTGTGCCTGGCGGACGGAAAGCCCGTCCGCCACGGGTCCGACAGAGGCAATCATTACGGCACCGCCCCGCATCCCTAGAATGGTGGCGGTGCCTGACAGGCACCGTCCGCCACATTAGGATGCTGCATCCCAGCCAGCCTTTCCATGGCGTTTCACCCGCCATGGAAAGGCTGGCGGGGATTGACTTTGAGGGCCCGTTGCGGGCCCCCCCTGTGCAGGGGCACTTTCGTTTTGCACTTGGGTGCCCCCCTACATTTCCCTGCATCATGTGGCAGGCACCGCGTGGTGCCTGCCACGTAGTGCAGGGAAAAGTAAGACCTGCATTTTTAACATTGCGGCGGGTGCTGCAGCTAGCAGCACCCGCCGCAATATTAAACGTGCCATATGCGGCTGCCGTGGTGGCGGCCGCATTGTAATTTCACTTGCGGGGCTGCCGCCTTATAGGCAGCCGGTCCCAATGCCCAGGACGATGGCGGACATACTGAAGTCCGTCCGCCATCGTAATGACCCCCTTAGTCTTTTTTCTGAAGTCAAAATCCGTCAGTGGGGCAAATCAACAGGCTGTATCTGAAGAGGGCTCCACGATGTCAGCTAGGGGTTGGAAAAGCCGTTGGTTTTGGCAGGAAAAGCACAGAGAAATTCAAATTTCACACCCCGGCAAGTCCTCTCGTTGGCCGGATAGTTTAGGTACCTTCAACTGGTACACATTTATACCTTTGGACTTAGGGCCTCATCACGATGTCAGTCGGAAAGGCTCCGAACGGCATTCGGATTTTCTCAATCCGAGTCAGAACCCATGTTATCGACCGACTCGGAAACATTTCCGACTGACTGATTACGATGGTAGGTAACCGTTTGGTCTGTCCGACTCAGTTCCGACTGGAATTCGGAGACTCCGAGTGGGTCGGAGCCGAATCGTAAAGCTCTATGGACCGTGTTTCCGACCGATGTATTACAATGTCGAATTTGAAAAGCCTTTCCGACTCGGTTCGTCCGACATGGAATGGCTGTCGGAAACTGATTTTGGGGGCCCGTAGCAGGCCACCTTCACCCAGAGGACTCCAGTTGGGGCCCGTGGGGGTACCCATGGGACCTCTCTTTACAACCATGCACAGTGTGGCAGGCACCATGGGGTGCCTGCCACAGGGTGCAAGGTTTAAGCAACCACCCCTTTCTTCAATGGGAGCCTGTGTTGTCGGTCGGAACACAGGCTCCCATAGAAGCCAATGGGAGTCCGACCGAACGGTGTTCGGAACCTTCGTAATCGGTCGGTCGGACCCCCCGAACCTGAGTCAGTGGGAAACGATTCCAACAAGTAGTCGGTCAGAATACTTTCCGACCGACATCGTAATGAGTCCCTTAGTCTCTTTTTCGGAGCTCAGAATCCTCCAGTGGGGCAAGGCTTCAGGCTGTATCCAAAGAGGGCTCCACAAGGCTGAATACCTTGTTGGTGGGGTCTCACTGAATTGGATTTGCTTCTGTGGAGACGCTCTGAGCATGGGAAACCTGTTTTTGCAGCCCAGCAGCAATTCACCTCGGGTGGATCAGCTTGGCAGGTTTGTCCCATTTTTCTGGAGGTCTTTAGTCCAAAAATGTTTTAATTCCCAAGATTTTCAGTGAAGTTAGGAGGAGTACACTTTAACACTGCCAAGGACCTCAGGCCCTAAAGGACAGCACTTTGTGGTCCAGAATCACTCCAGTAGAGGCCACCAGGTCCAGGTCAGGTCCAGTTGGTACTGGGCATCTGGGCTGTTTGGGGAAAAGGCCTATAGCAGCTTGTTGTGACCATGTAGCTTACACAGGAGCTCAGCTGACTAACCTTTGGAGTCCACTTCTTTGTCCTGGGGACAAGTGGGCGAAGGTCTAGCTCTTCAGGTCTCCACACAGGCCTCAAACAGCAGGTGCAGTCCTTTTGTTCTTTCAAAGGTCCAGAGTATTCTGAGGAGGGTGCCTGGGGATGTCACATTTAACCCTGGCCCTAGTTTGTGGGTTTGGTGACTCCTTGTCCCCCCTACCCAACAGGGAAAATGTTCCCAGAAGTCACCCTACCTACTTTTGCAGACACTCCTGTGTGCCCTACTGTAGAAATTCCCACAGTGCTCCCGACTGCCTAAGTGCAAAATGATAAAACTCATCTCGTTGTGCAGAGCCTACGTGTACCCCTGATGTGTGGCCAGGGAAATAAGCAACCCCTCCTCTGTGGTTTCTTTAAACCAGTTCTTGGAGCAGCTCCTTCCCCTTTGGGATGTAGCCTGCTTGACTGGAGGAACAAAGGGGCCTGTGCAGGTGTGATCTGACATCTTCCTGTGAAAGGGGAGTTAATCAAGTTCCTTGGCACTGCCAAATGGCCATCTTGCCAGAAGAACAGAAACACACCCTCCACACCCAGGCCTTTGCTTATGCTCTCGTAATAATTTTCACACTTCATTCCGGGCTTGAGCACTCAGAAGGATGGGGCTGGAGGCTAATGGAAGTTAGCCTCAAGAGGCTTTAGGCAGGGAAGAGGTAACTTTTTAAATGTACCTTTTTCTTAATATTTATTACAAATCTGACTTCATCAGTGAATTGAGTGTTTAATAAATATTTTAAAAAGTCCAAGAATGACATTGCCAGGAGTTCCCTAACAACATAAAGCATTATTAAATGTATTTGTACATTCTAGTGTTTATCTTTGGAGCAGCTAGAGTGAAAAAAGCTTTTGGGTGCTAGTCACTGTAAGGCCATGTTAACTTTAACTTTTTACATGTCCTATTTTTAAATACCATGCACCCGGCCTTGTAGCTACAATGGGAAACATGGTTTACATCGCATGCAATACATCGCATGCTATTACAACGCGGTCATTACAACGACCGCATTGTTACATTGCAAACCATTACAACGCAAGTCGTTACAACGACTTGCTGTAGGGGGCAGAAGGTGTTGGACTTAAAATCCAACACCTTCCCTACTGTTGCACAGACTGGAGTTGGAATAGTAAATTATACTATTCCAAAGTCCAGCGCACCCCCTACAGCAAGTCGTTGTAACAACCACATTGTAATGGAATGCGATGTATCGCATGCGTTGTAACGTGGCCTATTCGCTACAAGGCCACATTAAGGTGATTTAATAATATTTAAATGGGAGGTTTATTCCTATGTAAAGAATTGCGTTTGTTTTAACCTGCAGCTGTCAGGCCGCTGTGGCTGTTCAGGAGTCATGTTTGCTTGGTCAAACTAGTTTACTAGTGGATGGCACATTAGTGCTGTAGTCCATAGGTGACATTTAATTTTCCTTGCAATGGTTGTACTTTGGACAAATACTATAGACGTATAAGAAAAAAAAATATGCCAATTCGGTTTTAGCATTTTCAACATGCTTTAGAGGTCAGACCTCATGCACTGTGGCCTGGTTATGATCGTCCAAGTGCAAAAAATACAAAAACAGCAGCATCAGTCCAGAAAAAACAGGGGTGACCCCGCAAAAAGAGACACTTTCTCACAGCCTCCAACAAAGACTAAGGTCATGATTTAGTGTTTGGCGGGTGGGATACTCTGTTATAAATGTGACGAATATCCCGTCCTCCTTAAGACAAATACATTATATCCTATTCACTTGTGATACAGGTGATGGAATGTATGTTACATTGTGATGGAATATTCCAACTCTAAATGACGCCTAAGGGGCCGATTACGATGGCGGAAGGCCCGCCACCAACAGCCGTGCGGTGGCAGGCCCTCCGCCATCGGACGACGATTCTCCCGCCTGCCAAATTAGGATGGCGGGGGAATCGTACCACAACCGTGGTGGGCACAAAGACCGCCCGCCACGGATCCCCCACAGGCAATCGTTCCAATTGCCTGGTGGACCAGCCTGATAGCATAAAATGGTGGCGGTGCCTAGCAGGCACCGTCCGCCAGACTACGATGCTGGCTTCAGCCAGCCTTTCCATGGTGGTGGACCCGCCTTGGAAAAGCTGGCGGGGATTGGTTTCGGGGGCCCGTTGCGGGCCCCCCTTGTGTTGGCGTGGGGTGTTGGTGCACTGTGGGGGTACCCATGGTACCCCCCTACATTTCACTACACTAAGTGGCAGGCACTGTGTGGTAACCAAATATATGAAGCAACATTTCACTCCGTCATCTGCCGCACAGCGAATTCGGAAATTAATCCACAACTGATTATATCGGTTCGATCATCCTTTTTTAATCATGTTATCCATATTCATCCATCATGTACACTGAATTGCGTCACATTATTTAATCCATATAGATGGCTGCATATATCCCAAAAGTTTCTAATGGTGCAAGTATGTCTATCCAGACCTTTCTCTTGCAGCACGTAGGTATGACATCAGGTATATTCATCCAGGACAGCTTAAAACATTATTACCCAATGCATTTCGGGCTCATTTAGCCCTTCGTCAGGGGTAGCTACAAATATAATATAAAACCATTATTAGTAATCACGACCTCAGAACATACCCATAATAAATATACAAGCATATTGAAAGGTCAGCGGCAGCGCTCAGTTTATACAGGTATGGAGAGATGACCATGGGGATTTTCAAGGATAATGGTGTTTATATTTTGCGTTGTTCACAAAAACGGGGGGGCAGGTGTTTGAAGCAGGGATTGGTTTGGGTTGTATTATTTCAGAAACACGTAGGAGATTATTTTAGAAACACGTAGGAGGTTGAGACATGATATTATTTGGTAGGGGGTGGGTATATGATAACTTGTTTTCAGGCACGTAATATGGTTTGCAATATGCTTGTATATTTATTATGGGTATGTTCTGAGGTCGTGATTACTAATAATGGTTTTATATTATATTTGTAGCTACCCCTGATGAAGGGCTAAATGAGCCCGAAATGCATTGGGTAATAATGTTTTAAGCTGTCCTGGATGAACTGTCATACCTATGTCCTGCAAGAGATAGGTCTGGATAGACATACTTGCACCATTAGAAACTTTTGGGATATATGCAGCCATCTATATGGATTAAATAATGTGACGCAATTCAGTGTACATGATGGATGAATATGGATAACATGATTAAAAAAGGATGATCAAACCGATATAATCAGTTGTGGATTAATTTCCGAATTCGCTGTGCGACAGATGACGGAGTGAAATGTTGCATCATATATTTGGTTACAACGATGGCGTTATGGGGCTCGACGCAGCACCTGTCAGCACGCAAACTGTTGAGATTGAAAAAGACTAAAGATTAAAATGGATTACAAGGGTGTGCATCCTGTCACTCTCATAGGCACCGTGTGGTGCCTGCCACGTAGTGCAGTGAAATGCAGGACATGCATATTTAGCATTGCGGCGGGTGCTGCAGCCAGCAGCACCCGCCGCAATGTTAAAGTGCTGGATGCGACCGCCATGGTGGCGGTCGCATCCTAATGTGGAGTGCGGGACTGCCGCATGACTGGCGGGCGGTCCCAATCCCCGCTACGATGGCGGGCGGACTCAAGTCTGCCCGCCATCTTAATCGGCCCCTAAGACTTGCCAATCACAGCTAATAAACAAGATCAACAAGGATGTTATTGACACATATTTAACTCACTGAGTCAAATGAGTTATTTTTTCCTCTATGTAGGGTGAAAATTATCTAAAGCATGTACTTAGGGATGTGCTGCCAGAGCAATCTGAAGTAAAATTCATCAAACCAAATGCAGACTTGCATGTTTTCATCACAGATATCTTTACTGCTTCAGGGAGAGTCGAGATCCATTACTTAGGTTTATACAACTGTAGTCTAATAATGGTAGTCATGTCAATCAAGCCAAATTCGTACAAAGAAGAAATCCTCATACTCTAAAATAGTTTTTCCTATATAATGAGGGCAATTGAATGGCATTAAAAGCAAGTTGAAGAGTTTGCTATTGAAGTGTAGATGACTTAAGAACTTTTTCAAGTCTGTCAAGCATCTGGCAAAGCCAAGTCTTTATTCATTTTTAAGTCCTAGATCATTTTCTCTGTGTGCCTGCAATTATTTATTTCTTCCATGTAGTAGAAGGGTTATATGCCAGAATATGGTTAGAAAAACTATTGTCTGATAGAAATATTGTGTCCTACAAATTGTTTATGAAATTGTTGTCCTTCTAAGTATAGACTTTCTATTATTAATTCCAATAGGGCAATATGTTTGGACACTAGGTTTCTCTCAGACAATAGTTTGGTTATGATATTCTTGTACCAGACTACCAAAAGCATTGATATTATTTTCGATTTTTATTCTTTTTAGGAGTACATTAATCACAGAGAATAGCTCACATGTTTAACTTCATTACTCCTTTTCCAAAGGCCAATTGATACTTGTGTCAGGCTTCTATGATAAGTTACTATGACTTTAGATAAGTTCACTGATAGACTGGAAACTAATAGACGATGTTTGTAGGGTACAACCAATTACATATAAACATTCTATAGGCGGGCGCAGCAATAGGGAGAAACCAACTTACACACCTAACCTTATTTAAATTGAGAAATGATTTTGCCAAAAGTATTGAGCAAGTTTACCTGTTTGAGAAAACGCATTTCATGTGAAAATTGGGATATTTTCAAGGCATAATTAGATCCCTTAAAAGCACTTTAACGTGCTACACTATCTCATAAGTATAAAACAGAAGCAAAATGAAACGTTGTTTCAGGAAGCAGAGAATCACTGTCCACAATAAATTGGTGTAGACAAAGTCAATGCTTAGGTTTGTACAAGAATGATTTTCATGGATCTCCACCATCCCTCAATATTGATCAAATTGTTTGGTGATTCAAAAGTAAGCAGCTTTCAAATACCATTCTTTCTTCACACAACTTGATTGTATCAGTTGACAGAGCGAATCTAAAGATAAAGTGTAAGATCAGACTTAGATATATTTCCTTCTGCATCAAGATCATCTCTGGGAATAAAAGTTGACTCTTTTTCTTTCTGCATGCATTATATTAAGACCTGCCCTCAGTCCAAGAAAGATTTACTTAGAGCACAATCTTTGAAGAATGAATTCTGATTATATTGTTGTTTCCACCTGAGACAAAGGTACTTTAACTTACATTCAGAACATATGTGCATTAATTACAAGCCAGTTGATCTGTAAATTTGTGGTACTATTCATACAGTCACATAGAGTCCTTTCCTATCCAAAAAAGCTAAGGGTTTTTTAGGCTCCACACTAGAACCTCCCAGGTCGATTCAAGTCTTCTCCCCCTGGTTGGTGGGCAAGAATCAACACTATGAGATTTGGTGTGCTATGTGTAATTCATACACGGTATCCCCTCAGTAAACTGAATGTGCAATTAAGATGCAGTTTGATCTGGATCATGCCTCAGGATACAGACAGATGTGAAGTAGATCTTGTGGCTTATTTTATCTTCTTCAGGCACTTCTATTCTTGTCCTTTTGTCTGAATTTACATTGTATTATTAAAAGCAACCCCACTTCCTGAGCAGGGGATATTCTTGCTATTCCAATTGGTGTTTATGCATATCAAAGACGATCCTATCAAGAAAAATAAAAGTTAGTTACTTGTAAACCTAGTGCTCCATCATGAGTGTTTTGTTTGAATTTATACACAATTCCCTCATGCCCTAAGGAATTCAATATGATAAAAGAGCACTAATTAAGGTATCTTGTAAGAAAGCGAGCAGGCAAAGTGGTCTCTAAGGATTGTTGGATGCCATGCGAGGCTTGTGAGACTCCTTGGCTACCTTATAGCTGTGTTGCAGTATTTCCCTCTCACTAGGACGTAGGTATAACTAAATGCCACCTTCTTTCATTCTTTTTCCTTTTATTTCTCCTGAAAGATGGCAATGCAGTAGTTTATCAGTTACTTATTTATTTTCAAACTATGGCTTTCCACACACCATTGCCTTAAAGAGAAAGGAGGAAAGTGTATATAACACTTAGCATTCCAAGGTTAACAAAAGAGTTGATCTCCCTAGTTCAGTGGTCTGGCATTGAGCACATAAGTGGAGACATTCAGTATATCTGAACTCAAAGAAGATAATCATGATGGGGAACTCGATTTATAGGTTGTTTATTGTTATAGCTGCACTAAGTCCACTGCAGAGAGCTTACTAAAGACTTCATATGTCCAGGAGAGGAGCAGCGTGTTGTTGGATGCCGCTCTCAGCGAATGGTCGAGCATCCTCGCCACCTCGATCACTCTGTCCTACCTAGCTCGCAGTCACTAGGAGTGCTGGTCTGCAAGCTGCCTGGAGTTTTTGGCATAAAGGATGGCCACATGGCTGCAAAATCTGATAAAATCAAAGGAATTCTCCCCTATCTGGCTATATATGCGGCGATGTCAATGCCAAAGTAACTAATAGTTCCGTTGATTTAAGTACCCTCGTAAGCTACCCGCAGGGTGTTGTGCCTGGTACGCATGTGGACCCCAGGGCAAAAATTTGAGGCAACTTTATTTCTAAACATGATCTGTTAAATTATATTTGTAGAACACAGAATTTATTGAAGTATTTTTTATGCAGCAACGTTATGGTTGCAAATTTCGGAGATCACAACCCATTAACCATGTCTTTATTGCCTTTTCACCCATTAGTTTGTAACCATGAAGTATATGCCTAACAATTGATTGTCAAAAGTAATGGTTTGAGGTTGGCATGGCATTTAGCCAATGCCCCGCAATTTATGGCCTCTATGATCACAACATGTTGTAATGGTATGTCTGTCAGATAGTCTTTGCGCCTCAGCTATTTTAGAGTCTTTCAATAATCTTTGTAACGGTATCCACAAAGCCTTAGTACAGCGCATTACAAAGAAGTCTGAAATATTGCCACACAGCATAGATTTGTCTTGTTCATTAGCTAACAGCCGCTTGCGAGAAGCGTGGCCAGGTCACCACATTTAGCCGATAAGTTTTCCACATGTAGGAAATGATACAAATGCATCCTGAACAAAAGAAAAGGCGAAATGTTACACTTCTTGAGGCTGTGACTAATCATGCATCTACATTTTTTTGGTCTTCTTAATGGTATAAAAGCTTACGCCAAAGTTCTAACTGCTATGCATGCACAAATATATGAAACACTTTGGGTTTCTCATTTTCAGATTTTTCAATCTATTTATAGTTTTGTTATTGATAACGATAGTACTGTATTTTTTAAATCTCATAGTTCAATGTAGCAAAACACAGTAGTCTGTTTTGAGCTTTTATGGTTCTATCTAGTGCCTTTGATAGAGTTAATCGCACCACGCTTTGGCACCTATTAGCCCTATTTTAGGGCTTGATATAGCACTCACTTTTCTGGCAAATTTACACAACAGTCTTGCCGCCAAAGTGCAGTTTGGGCCCAATGGGGTACTAAGAGAAGCTTCCCAGCTTCAAAGATGAGTGTATCAAGGCTGTATCTTAGCCTTCTTATTGTTCATTTTATATATCAACAATTCTAATTCCTATTTATTGAATTGTTGCTTTGCCATACTTATGACTAGGGGTACTCCTGTGCACATTTTGCTATATGTTACATGCTTATTTATTTATAAAGTTTTATATAGCGCGAACATGACCCTAGAGGGTATCAGAGCACTTTACATTACACCATTCGCATACATTAGATGGTTGAGTGGGGTAATATACATACATTCAATTTAAGAGGTAGACAGTGGTAGATAAGATAGCATATGTTGATAACAGTAACGTTTGATTTAAAGTCTTAGGATGTGAATTTGTTCATTAGAAGCATTTTCGCTTCTTTTTTGAAGGAGGAGGAGGAAGGGATCCTGCGTACATCTGGTGGTAAGGAGTTCCAAATCTTCGGTGCGATACCTGAGAAGGCTCTGCAACACTTTTTCTTTTTGTGAAACGACTGTGGTTTCAGTAGTAGTGAGCTCGCACTTCGCGAGTGTCTGCAACCTCCCGACAGCTCTAGCTTTTGTGCTAAGTAACTGGGGGTTTTTATATGAAGGGCTTTATGGGTCCGGCAGGCGATCTTTAGTTGTAGTCTTGCCTCGTAAGGTAGCCAGTTCAATGCTTTTAAGGTCGGAGAAATGTGGTTATTTCTTTTTGTTCCAGAGACCAGCCTGGCCACAGCGTTAAGTGATGCCCTCAGCGGGACCAGCTTGTATTTGGGAAGACTGCATAGAGTGGTGCTTCCGTAATCCAATCTTGGCAACACTAGGGCATGTACCGCCATTTTTAAGTCAACCTGTGGGAGGAAGGGTTTAAGTTTCCTTAGGACAACCATCTGATGATTAGCTCCTTCGTTGGCATTACTGATATGCGCCTGCATAGTCAAGTGTTTGTCTGTTTGTCTAAGGTGAGTCCCAAGGATTTAGCGGAGTCAATGATGTGGGGAGAGCAGTCAAAGGTTGTTAGATGCTTCAGTCAGAGGTCTATCTTGGGTGTGTGGTTGGGGGGGGGGAGATGAGGAGGAATTCCGTTTTGTTGGTGTTGAGCATGAGATTGTTGCCAGTGAGCCAGCTTTGAGTATTATGCAGCATAGCGTTGAGGGAGATGAAGTCTTCTGGGGAGGAGAGTTTCATATGCAATTGTGTGTCGCCTGCATACATGTGATATAGAATGTTCGCAGAGTTCAACGCGTTTGCCAGGGGTTCCATGAGTAGATTGAAAAGAATGGGTGATAGTGCTGAGCCCTGTGGAACCCCTAGGGTTGGGAGAGGGATTGCTACATCTTGATTCTTTGGGTTCTGTTGTTTAGGAACGAGGTAAACCATTGTAGCACTGGACCAGATAGACCCATCCTTCATTCCAGTAGGGAAGGTAGGTTGTCATGTTTAACCGTTTCGAAAGCAGAGGATAAATCAAGAAGTATCAAAAGACATGATTCATTATGGTCTAGCATTTTTAATATGTCGTCCACAATGTGGGTGAGTGCTGATTCAGTGCTGTGTCCTTGACGGAAGCCAGATTGGTGTTGGTCTAGGAGGTTGAAATTCTCAATGTGGTTGCATGGTTGAATTTGTACACATTTTTCTAGTAGTTTCGCCAGAGTGGGGATGTTGGATATAGGGCGGTAATTGTTGAGATTGGAGGAGAGGGAGTTGGCTTTCTTTAGTATGGGTGTTACCTGCCCTACTTTAAGGCAGTCAGGTATAGTCCCTTACCTAAGAGAGGCGTTTACAATCTTTGACCATAAGGGGAGAGTAGAAATTTTTATCATTTTGAATAAGGAAGGAGGTAGTGGATCAATGAAGTGATTGGAGAGATTAATCAGTGTAGGGTGTGAAGGTGTGCCAAGTAGGCATTGTTTTTGGAACTTCCACCGGTGTACTAAATTGGTCCTTGACCTGGGAGGAAAATGTAGACTCATGATCGATAGCTGGTGGAAGAGCATTTTTGGATTGTAGATCGTATTCAATGGTTTTTGTTTTTTCAAGGAAGAAATTGGCCAGCTCCTCACAGCTAGGGGTAGCAGTCTCTCTTTGTTCCGTAGCGTTTGGAGTGTTGGCGATTGTTGTTTCAAATCGTTTTTAGTGACGATTAATGACTTGGTTCAGCTGGGATCTAAAGAAGTCCGCTTTGCCTTTAAGATGTTCCTGTTGTAAGTATTCCTGAGTGCTCTAAGGTGATTTTTGTGTTCAACAGAGGGTACCGATCTCCATATTCTTTCAGCTGATCTTAGCTTGCGTCGGTCAGAGTTCAGATTCTTGTTGAACCATGGTTTGGAGATTTTGGTGGAAACGTTTTTTTTGTTGAAGGGGGGCTATTGAGTCAAGTATTTCAAGAGTAGTGGAGTTGTAGAAGTCTGTGAGGTCATGAACGTCTACCATGCCTGCCTGGGGGATCAGGTCAGTGTTGCATCGGTTTGCTAGGCCAGTAGTGTTAATATTTTGGATATTCCTTTTCCATTGTTTTGTTTTCATAGGTTGGCATCTTTTCGGAGTCACCTCAATATTGATAGAGAAGAAGATGCTGTAATGATCAGTCCAATCACAAGGGATAATGGAGTCTAATGTGACATTGTTCATTTTTGCTATGATGAGGTCCAATGTCTCCAATGTCTCTCCCTTGTTGTGGGTTGGACTGTCACAGAATTGGGTCAGATCCTGTTCTGACAGGAAGGATTTAAGACAGCTTACAGCTTGATCGTTCATATTATTCCAGTGGAGATTGAAATCTCCTAAGAAAATCTGCGACACTTGTGGGTTGTCGTTGGTTGTGATGACTTCCATTATCTGTTCAATGAATAGTAGATTATCACCGGGGGTGGTATATTATGTGAAGTTTGCTAATGAGGCAGTTGTTGTTTGTGATGTTGATGCAAAGATATTCGCAGGTGGTTAAAGAGGCAGTGTCTGTTTGATTAACTGAGATTGTGTTTCGGTAAATGCAGGCTAGCCCACCGCCAGGTTTCGCGATTCTGTCTAGGCGAAATATGTCATGACTAGGAGGGACCTGTACGTCTAGGATAGGTGAGGAGGAGCTATTTAGCCATGTTTCAGTAAGGATAACAATGTCAGGCTCATTTGAGAGGATGAGATCGTAGATGTCGGACGCATGTTTGCTAGCTGATATGCAGTTGATGAGTAAGCACTTCAGTTTGCTAGTAGAGTGGGTGAGGGCTGTCTGCATTATGTTGATATTTTTGAGGTTTTCGCTATTTATGGATCTGTGGTTGTGAGTGGGGTCTCTGTAGGAGTTAGTTTGAATGGTTTGAATACTACCATGTAGAGGCTTGCTGTTGTCTATAGGACTGGCATAAGATAGGAGGAGGTTGCGTATGTCATTATCAGATAACTCAGCAATTAGTCTCTTGGGACGAGAAGGGTCGTTGGGGGAAGGTATAGTATTTTGAATAGTATACCCAGACTGTGGATTTTGAGTGATATGTCTGCTCGTTTGGTAACTGATTCGGTTCACGGTGGCACTAGTGGCTCTGTGCGAGTTTATGAGCTCTTTGGTGATGATTGATATATTCTGTATTTCGTTCTTGAGGTGGGATAGGCCGAGGGATAACTCGTTGAAGCGTGCGATCCAGTCAGAGTTAGGACAGCTAGATATGTGTTGAGGTGTGCGTTCTATTAGGGGGGGAGTCCGCATGTTAGGTCTGGTTGAGTGGGGATGGCATTATTAGGTTCCAATGGGGTTGGTGGATCAGGGCAGATTAGGGGAGGGTCTGTATGAGTATGGGTGATGGCCTGGATAGGTGATAGCATGGGGGGGCCTAAGGCATGCGAAAGAGATATGTTCGAAGAGTGGTTAATCAGGTTGAGGTGTATAAGTTCCGAGGGGTAGAGCAACCGATCATAGACCAGAGTTGTTGGCAAGTCATGATGGGCCTGGCGGACCGGTTCGATTGTAGGTGAATCGCGTGGATTAGTGGGAGTGGATTCAGAGTTGGTGTATTCTCCATTGGTCGTCAAGGATGTCGGGGTGTGTATGCATAGGATTGGCCAGTAGCTAAGTGGATCTTTGGCCATTCTGGGCTTGGGGGCCCTGGAGTGGTTGGGTCCGTTGACAGAAGGGTAGCAGTCATTGGGGGTATGGTGAGATTTAAATACAGTTGATGAAGTCACAGACCATTGTGGTGGAGTGGGAGTACCGTCAGGGTAATCAGGGTAATCGGGGTGATTTATGATGGGAAGTGGGGACTTCCTGTTCAATGCTTTCTTGAGGATAGGGAAGATCTTGTCTATAATAGCGAGATTGTCATTTGAGGATTGTAGAAGGATGTTACCATTGTTGTACAGGGATATAGTGAAGTTCGCATTGCAGAAGTCTGAAGCGGATACTGACAATTTGTGGGCATGTGGGGTTTTCCTGGAATCAGATATTTGAAACATGGTGTATAAGATATTCCTCCATTGTGCACGCTTTTTTGGTGTGGAAGATGAGGTCAATAGTTAGTATGCCTTTGTTGATGCAGAAATAGGGATCTAAAATAAGTGTCTCTGGGTGAGTTTTGATTAGCCTGTGTTTGAACTTTTTTGCCGCATTTTTGGATAGATCGTGTGGGTTTTTACTGGTGAAGGCATGTAGACCTGATTGTTCTAGATTTTGATCCATTTTTTTTCTTCCTTACTTCACCATGTCTCCCTTTCTATTTCATTTCTGCCTTACATAAAACTTCCTTCTCCTGTTCGCTAGTATCTTCTTCTCTTTTATTCTTTTTCTTTCTGGTGAAGGCACTGGTGGAGGTTGATACCATTCCAGGATGGCCGCCGCTTTTTCAGCCTTTGTGTGCTGGTCCTATTTTTATTTCCATTTTATCCTCTTATCTTTTATTCTTTTTCTTTCTGGTGAAGGCACTGGTGGAGGTTGATACCATTCAAAGATGGCCGCCACCTTGTTGGTTTTCTGATCCCAGTGCACTATTGTAACTGTATCTAAAAGCTAAATAAAGTGTTAAAAAAAAAAAAAGATGGCCGCCACTTTTTCAAGCTTTGTGTGCTGGTCCTATTTTAATTTCCATTATGAGTAGGGGGGGAACGCCATCTTCAGAGAGAGAGCTGATAAAGGGGGATTATCACTACAAAATGGAGGTCTGGATTTCCAAAGGCACTGGGGACAACTTCCCTACAAGCAAGAATCGACTAAACTGAGAGGAGGCTCCCTCGAAGGTAGCCACTCCGCAAGTCGGAAGGAGAGAGTAAACAGTGTCAGCATGTCTCGATTGATCTCTTCGTGGGGCCACCCATCCCAACCAGCCAAGTACGGCAGGGGTAGGCCGCTGCACTCCACTCACGGTCCTCAGTTTTTAGTTACGGGAGTGTGCATCCCGTGGTGGATGAGAGCGCCGCACCTCCCTCGTGGTCGCTTCGGTGGTGATTGATTGTCGCCCTCGACCACGGTGAGTGAAGGGGACAGAACTGTGCCTACCCTGAGCGAGGGGTGAATGCTGAAGATGTTGTGTTACTGGAACATACTCCGAGGGCTTTACACAATTTAGTTGCTTCCTTTATGGAACTTATGTCTAGTTTGGACCTGATAATTAATTTTGCTAAGTCGCAAGTTATGTCATTTGGCCCAGAGCGCTCGAATCCCCTTACCTTTTCTATTGAGAATAATTCTCTTGTCAAGGTTTTTCATTTTCCGTATTCAGGTGTTGTTTTGAATGGTAGTTGTAGGACAGTGCCCTTTTGTATGGTCTTCCCCCCATTTTTTGCTCCTATGCTGATGGTTATTTTAAAGAAAGTGGAGCATTATGTGGTTTGGGGGTTACACCTCATCATGTAATACTATCACAGTACCCCAAAGATGGTCCCAGGATTCACACTAATAAATCCTTAGCGCAGCCCTGGTAGTGTGGCAAAGAACAGTCAGGCTATACTAGAAGAACATGTGTTAAGCATTTCAAAGTACCACCATGGAAGATAAGTAATAGACACAACTTGAGAGAAATCCGACATCAATTTATAAAAGTAGAGTGTATTTCTATCTTAATTTAGACACCAAAATGAACGGAATAGCATCCATATAACCAGAGTTATAGATTTTTAAAGCAATATAAAAAAACAGCAAATTAATACAGTCAAACTTTATCATTGCGGTCAATGGGAAAAACCTCTAGTGACAATCGGTCACTTGCAGGTCGAGTTGCGTGGTACCCTTGCATTGTAAAGTTGATGCAGGTTCCAGGACCAAGCCACATCAGTCACTTCAATTTTACCTGGCCCATGGAGCACAGGTGCAGAGTTGTGCTGGCTGTCCCTGGTTCTGAATGAGAGCTGCAGGAGAGCTGCTTTTACCGCTGAAACAGTGCTGTGGAGGAAAAAGATGTAAAAACACAACAATGGAGTGGTTGCTGATGTCGGTCCAAGGTCGGATGGAGCTCTCTCTTGATGCAGCATCGAGTAAAGGAGTTGGTTGCCAGACTGGTGACAAACAAGCCTTGGCAGCAGTAAGTAGAGTAGAAAGTAACGTAGATGTCCAGTGGTCCAGGAGAGCACGGCAGCTGCCTGTAACTTAATGGAAAACACAAGGAGATGATGGACTGAGTGCTGACACTTTTCAGACACTCACCCCCCAGTCCCAGATCTGGGTTGAATCTATCATCGTTCTTAAGCTCACTTCGCCAACCCAGTTCAGACCCAGCCATATGCAAATCAGTCTTGACCCTGTGCCTCATGGGAACAGTCCAGCCCGAACTGCAAGGCCAGGTTCTTCCTGGACCGGAAACAAGCATCTTGGGACCGGTTTCGGGGTAACACCCCTCATCAGCCAGGCTAGCTTGAATCCAGTGGCAAAGTGAGCAAGGAATCCACGTCTGGGCATACCCTGCCAACGTAAGGCACACAAAGCAAACACAAGGAGATGATGGACGGAGTGCTGAAAGTTTTCAGACACTTACCCCCAGTCACAGATCTGGGTTGAATCCATCATCATTCTTTAGCTCACTTTTATGGAAACGCAAGGGTTTCAAACAACAGCACAAAAGTGGGTTTTAACCTTTTAAAATCCAAGCTTAAAAAACCTACAGTAATAGGAAATACCTACAACTAAGGAGGTAAAGCCCCCGCACCCTGGACGTCTCTGGACAACAGTGTGAGGGCATTGTGGACGAGCACTAGCACTACTCAGGTGTCCTGTAAATAAGTACCAGACCAAACGTTGGCGGCGCCATGTTGCAGGGATTCTGCGATATCACAGAGCTATGCTTGGGACCATAGAACCTTAGTAGGCAGGGACTGAGTTATCCTATCACCTTAGTGCCAGTGAGCCCAGGACTGATTATGATTAGCTATAGTGTCTCACTTGTCATCCAACTCACTCACAGAGGAACAAGTGATTAGACACCCCAAAACACAACACTCCCGATCCTCTCAGGAATCGCAGTGACAGAACACACCCTTTCGCTCTCACACTCGTACTTGTCCACAATAAGATCTGACAGAGACACAAGAAAAGTTTCAAATATTTATTTTAACTATCGTGCTCTATATGCAGTATACGTGCCACAATGAGTAAGAAAATGCCTAACACAAATACGGTCAGCATAGTAAGTAATCTGTATATCATAAAAGGAGCTGTCATTATATAAGACAGGGTGAGCTAACCCCCTCCCCTTCTAGAGAAGCAAAGTGAATATATATATATATATATATATATAATTATATATATATATATATATATATATATATATATATATATATATATATATATATATATATATATAAATCAAAAGATCTCTTGGTGTTTGACAAAGACCCCGTACCTTAGAATGCACAGATAAGTTTCTACATCTCAGGGGTAGTCACGATCTCGTCTGTGTATTTGTTTGTTTGTGCATACCTATATGACCATGGGTACTTGTTCCCAAACAACAGCTGCATGTGTGTGTTTTGTCTAGGTGCTGGAGACTGACCAAAACAGAATATCAAGGGGCATTGTTGTTTGACCTTGTTACAGTGTTCAGACTAAATCTCAGGAAAATGCAGAACTCGAAAATGAAAGTAAGTTCTGTGTGAAAGTACAGAGTGGCAAAAAGCCAAACACGTGTGTAGTAATGTGTGCAAAGCAAAGTGAAGACTGCAGCGTGCTCATGCTAACATAGGGAAAACGGCAATGGGCCTGCACAGGACATATGACAATCCATGCTGGGTAATACCATCTATTTGGCATAGGTGATAAAGGCATTGGAAGACTGGTGATGGAACGGGCCTCAAGGGCAGGGGCCAGAAAGATAATCTCAAGGCAGGGTTTTTCTGGTGGCTCAACGAAATAGCTCAGGTAAGGCATGGGGACAGCTGGGAAAGAACTTAGCAAAGAATGGAATTGGAAACAGCCTAGGCTTTGTGCAGGCAGGATAGTACGTAGATAGAGTGTCAGGAATTAGGACTATGAATGAGCAAGTTAAGAATAAAGAACTGTTTGCAGTGTTTTACGTTTAATGGAGGAGGCGGGATATTAGAGAATAAGGGATGAGTAATGTTCAGAGGTGGGAGATATTTTAGAGATTATTGTTAGAATTACGTGAGGGACATGTAGAATGTGTGGCTAAGCTGAAGTTTGTTGAATTGGTAGCCCTGCTTGATTCCCAATAAAGCAGCCTGTTATGCAAATCAGCAGGAGTGTCAGGAGTAGTAATTCTCCATGGACCACTGTGTGAATGAACTCTTTGGTTTCAAGAAGACTGAGAAAGTGAACCTGATGCACCACGGGGTGTAGCTATCCCTGCAAAAAATGTGTTCCCTTCCATTTGCCTTATGCATTCTTACCTCCGTATTCTAAAAGCCCATTCATGGAGTGACTCTCAATTTGGATTCTAGAGCGCTGGACTCAGGTGAGGTCAAAATATGATAATTATGAGAGTAGAAGTTGTTGCCATAAACGTCTTGTAACAACAAGTTTGTGAATGAAATGCTTGAGTTAATCTTAGCCACTGGCAATCGCTCAGGCTGCATTCCAGTCCATCGTTTTAGCCCACCATGCCACTCTAGAACAAGCATTGGCATAGCCAATAGGTCTCGCCTTTGGGACCTTATAAGTGTTTAGCCATGCAATAGTTAATGTTGTTGCAGTAAGGATATTGTGCTGCATAACTAAATACTTATAAGGTCCCAAAGGCGAGACCTATTGGCTATGCCAATTCTTTTTTTTGATGGTTACTGGGCGGTAAGCAGTGAACGCAGAACGTCTCTTATTGGGCCTTCCATCCCCAGGGACTACGAGCATACAGTCCTTCGTTCTGAAGCGAGATAATATAATTAACTAGACCGCTTTAACTTCCTTTATTTTAAATGCCACCTTGTGCCGATGTAAGTCAGGTAGCATAGCGACGCCACATACCACACGTCGGAAGACAAACCGATGACCGTGTCAGAGCTCTCAGTTCCCGCGCTGTTTTCAGACATGTTTGCAGTGTAATGTTTTGGGTAGCGTTAATGTGGCGTCGCAGAGTGACGCTGCCAGGAAGCCCGTAGTTTGAGCGCCGCCTGAAACGATTGATTTTAGAAGCAGCAGAAGGGATCGCCTCGCCTCTCCTGATCGAGAGCCTGGCTGTGGTTCGTAACCTGTAATCTGAGTTTTGGCTGATCGGGTTCCACCGTGAAGGTGTCGGGTTATGAGCAGCTAATAAACATGGGCAATTTTAGGAGCAAGAAAAGGCAGAGAGTAAATAATTGCACCGGTGACCAATACTGTAATAATCCTGTTTTATAATATGCACTTGACAGGTTGTAATAGTGCTAATTGAAGAGACTAATTAGCACTTGCTTCATTCTATTCAGAGGCAAGATCAGCAGCTTGTTTTGCTTTTGACCAGATGGTGCTGATGAACACCTACTGTGCACTTTAAGTGCTTTACTAGAGTTACAAAGGCCGAGGGCTGTGTTCAACTCCAAATGATTTGAGAGCAGAGCGAAAACCTGTGCTCAATGGATTTGGTGGAAGTAAATTAATTCTAGTGGAGCCATTACACACTGAGCCCCTTTTCAAAGTGCTGAGCCTCCTTGTTTGTTCTGTAGCAATGAGAAAGTGAAAGGCAGATTACTGCAAACAGAAATAAAAACAAGGACAACAATGGAGGAGCGGGGGCAAGCGAGCGCGGCAACCTGCTCAGCTGACCAGACGCTCGTGCGTCATGGCCTTTTCCCGGCATGTGTTTCCAATTATCGCGCCCGCGTTTGGGCACGATAATGGGAAACAGATGTCGGCCCTGCGCGCGTAACCGCAGGAAAAAGGCCATGACGCACGAGCGTCTGGTCAGCTTTTGAAACCCCCTAACAATAAGTCTTGTGCTGCGCGAGCAGTGCTTCGCACTGCAACACTAGGCGCGAGACCTAAAAAGGCCTGCCTTTTGCAAATCAGTATCAGCCTCGCTCTTTATAGGAACAGTCTATCCTGAACTGCCAGACGAGGCCCCCTCCAGAAGGGACCACAGGCAGGCTCAGACCTGTTTCGAACTATTTAGGTCTTATCAGTCAGAAGAGTAAAGCATGAGTCCTATGGCACAGTGAGCAAGGGACCCATGCCTGGGTTTGTTGGACTCCTCAGCTCTCTGAGACTTCCTACCCTGTAACTTATGATAACGTGATGGCTCTTGCATATCATTTTGGAATGCGCATTCTGCACATCCTTCAGATCTTTCTTCTGAATAACTCCTGGTCCACACACTGCCTGCCATGGTTTCCTTTTGAAAATACAGCCATATTTAGGGCCACTGGAATTATGCGATTGTGCGGCCGTGGCGATTTTCGCATAGTTATAGATTTGCAGCATTTGTCACATAATCCATCATATGCCACATAATCTGTAGATTTTAACAAAAAATAATTTGTTTCTAGCTCAAACGGTTCAAAAGTTACAAAAAATGCATCAACGTGTGTCGCCGCGCAAAACTGGACTGGTCAACTTTGCGTCGCTTATTGCTATATTTGGGTATTAAACTGGTACTAATAAGGTGCAACCAATGCCCAGATAGTGTTGCTAAGTTTAAAAATAACGAAATAATGAAGTAATGAAGTAATACTACTACAAAATGTGTCGCATTATGCCACATAATTTGCCTTTTCTTGCTGCCTAATTTACTTAACCCTGCCACATAATTTGACCCTCTCCTGCTGCATAATTCCAGTGGCCCTGTCCATATTATAAAATCTAGCTTTCGCTTTTATTTTGTGTTGTGCCTATGAATTGTTTCATCTGTGAGTGGAGGCATCTGACCTTTGGAATGCAGTATACTTCACATGGCTCCAGTGACTATTAGTTTGGCTGAAGCTCCTTTGGCTGACTGAGATGTATCAGGCAACTGGCCGAGTGTCACTCTGGATTACTGGATAATATTGATTTAGGTCCATTTATTGCAAGGCCCTCAATTAAATACATGTAAGACAATACTGTAGAAAACTTTCAATGGCCTCTCACACTTTTTTAGAGTAGGTACAATACTCCATCTACTGGCAAATCATTACAATCTTTACAGTAGGAAACCTTTCTATTCACAGTGCAAGGTTCATCTTATCTCCGCATTATGTTATTTCATAAGCAAGTAGGGATACAGAAGCCTTTCCCACTATTTGCTGCTGGGGCAAACATTCTTTTACAGGTATTATAATATTTTCATTTACAATGGCAAAGGTCCTCATACTTTACTCAATTCATAAGTACTAGCCCATGAGCTCTGTTTCAGTAGGTACTTACAATGTGTTATCGCAGTGGTTCTTAACCTGTGGTCCGCGGACCCCTAGGTGTCCACAATGTCTACTCAGGGTGTTCACCACTATTGAAGAAAATTGAATTATATTTTCAGAATAATAAAGTATATATACACACAAAAAAGCAAAATGTAAAATTTAAAAATTTAAAATGCTCTGTAAATGTGAAAGTGTCTGAAACTGGAGGCTATAAATTAAGCTGGTGTTCCTGACCACAATAAATCAGATATGGAAACACCATAGCTCTAATTATCAGACAGAGCAGTATCCCACCGGGGGATACCACTACGTCCAACTCATAATCTGGACCCAAATGATCACCATAGCAGTGGTCCAGTGTGCAAAATTGCTTACCTAGCTTGAGAGAAGGGCAGGGTTGGATTGGGATCAAAAATTGGCTCGGGCACCCTAAAAAAGTGGCTCATATTTGTGGATTTTGTCTTTTCTCAAAACACTGCTTCAGTGTTTTAAGTATTATAAAAAGAAGGAGGGAGGGTCTATAAAAGAGGCATGCTTTCTTAACTTCACTGAGATAAAAAAAAATGCAAATGCTGCCATGACTCTGTGCGTGGATTAGTTCACAATGGTGAACTACACCTGAATATAAGTGAGGCCACTTCTGCTCAGGCCCCCCAACACTGCTCAATCTGCATAAATTAATGGGCCGGCTCAGCAAGAGACTGGGAGTGACACCTCTGCCCCGTTGGTAAAAGGGGGGTAAGAGAGGCCCATCTGCCTCCAGAAAGGCCGCTCAGGCCCCCACTGGGCCGCTGGCGTCATCTGAACTGCACAGACACAGCCCACATCGGCCACCAAGCTGGCTAAAAAAGCAGCCAACAGCTGTAACTTGGATACCAGCCAATCGCCCATTGCCCGAGTGCTCACCTTACCAATCCCACTCTGGAGGAGGGAGTAGCTCAAAAGATCACAACATCTACAGAAATAATGGGGGTTCGTTAGAGGAAATTACTGGTAGCTCTGCACTAATACATGCTCACACTCACTTGCTGGCCAAGTACCCCACAAGTGAAAATCTCAGGTTTGCCAAATGTTAATAAATTGTAACAAGGCAGGGAATTGATAAATTAGTACACGAGTTTTGGGGAGAAAAAGGCGAGAGGGGCATTGATGTTCCCACCTGAACTTAATTACGGAATAGCAAACAATTGGGAAAGGTTCAAATGTAGATCCCAAGTCTGCACACCAACAAAGACCATCAGAGCTTCTCATCCTCCTGAGGTCAATGAAAAGGGCGCTGCCCAGATAGGGAACTAAGAGCATTCATTGCAATAGAGCTGTGAGATTGTATTTGTTCCCTTTCTGGTATGTCCTACTTAAAAGGTCAATATTGTCAAAAGTAAGCTCTGATATATACATATTTATATGATGTGGGATCACTTGGCACCCCCTTAGACTGCTAACAGGCTACCACTTTAAAATGAGTTAATTTTTACCAGCCAATATACCTTATCAACCTTCAAATTCTCCAAAACACTTTTCCAATTAAGATAACATCTAAATTAGAGCAATAAAAATTAGCTGGCTCAACAGGTAAATCTAAACTGTCATAAATGGTGGCAGAATAGATAGTGTGCTGGCTGATACGTTTACCTTTCAATGTCATCAGTCCAATGTTTAAAGCTAATCGTACTGCGTGAGTTCATGAGACTTCAAGGTTTTTGGCCACATCCGGTAACATAGTTGTCTTAAAGCCACTCCCATCAGTGGCAGTTAACGCGAGACCATCACGTGTATTCAGATGATGCGCAATAACCAGCTCAATCCAAGATGTTATGTCTACCTTGCAATAGCACATTTTCTGTACGTGATACTTACATTCTCTAAGTAGTTGAATGCAAGGTAGATTAAAAATATACTATGGAGTAGGAAGGTGAGCATGTGGAGTCAGTAGGACGGTTTAACGGTCATTTAAAACCCAGAGCAACTGGTAACAATGGGCAGACACTCTTCTGCACATTTGATGTTTTGTGCAGTTTTACATTTTTTCACATGATATGGGTTTACTGTGTGACGCCATCTCCATTATAATGTACACCACCAACAAAAAGATCTTGGTAATTGCGCCAGTAGAAATGTACATAATGACTAAGGGCCCGATTAGGATGGCGGGCGGACTTACGTCCGCCCGCCCGCCCGTCACCCTATCTGAAACAGGACGACTGACTAGCTGTCAGTGGTCCCACCATAGGGATTACTATGCAACCGCCTGCAAGGTGGTCGCACCGTGTATTCTTTGCATTGCGGCGGGTGCTGCTGGCTGCAGCACCTGACGCAATGCAAAAAATGCACCCTGTACATATCTCACCATAGGTGCCCCCTAGTGCCCACATCCGAGGGCCAGGGGGGATGGGGGCCCGCTACGGGGCCCCAAAGTCCCTTTCCGCCTGCCTGATCATGGCGGGTTAACCGCCATTAACAGGTGGGCGGAAAGGGACATCGTAATCCCTACGGCTGTGCCTGGTAGGCACCGCCACCATTGTACGGAATACAGCCCCCTCTGCCGCACCGGTGGGCTCAAACAGCCCCTCGGATGCGTGGCGGTAGGTCTTTCCGACCGCCACCCATCCGCCCGCATTGAAATATGGCGTGCGGATATGATGGGTCCGATGGTGGTGGGACCACCACTGATGGGCTGTCGGTGGCGGTCCCACCGGCATCCTAATCGGGCCCTAAGTTACAGTTTTGAAGACGTGGACTTTGCTTCACCAAAACGCCAGAAATAGCGGAACGGACATCACACAGCTTTTGACCTCTGATGACATCAGAGTTGACCATCTTGTCCAACTCTTAAAGCTGCAAGAGCTCCCTGTTTGCTGCTAAGAGTATAGAAGAAAAAACAAGCCGAGGGAAAGACAGACAGAAAGCCCTGATTGCTTTCTGCCAATGCCTTTTTGATTCTTCCAAGCTGGCGAAGTAATCATGACTGGATTGGCCATTCTGCCACTATGGCCTTTTCCCTTATGGGCTGCAGTCTTTGGGGATGCTATCAAAGCTGGATCGACTGCCTTGACCCAGACATAAAATCTTCCTCGACCCCTTTCTAGTCACAGCCTCCTGTACTGCAGGGCATGTTTGAACATTTTTGACAGAGCAGAGATTGGTTTCCAGCATTGCAGCAAAGCCAGTGCCAAGAGAATAAAGGGCATGCGCTATTACCATTGTCTATCACTGAATGATGTGCAATTTTAACATACTAAGACCCATTTCTAGCACAAAATACTAAGCTTAATTTCTATTGGCTAAGAACATGTGAACCATGTACCAATGTAGCAAATCTGAGAAACATTTGCCTAAAGCACTATAAAAGACTGTGGGGCATATTCACAAGGAAAGTGGCGAAGCGTGTCGTTAAGCCAAGAAGGCCAATGACACACTCCGTTACTTTAGAAACGCCGGGCTGCATCATATTTACAAGAATATGGTGCAGCCCTGCATTCGCCCCTGCTCTGGCGCTAAATTTAGCTGCCTAGCGCCAATGCAGGCACCCTTGCACCATAGTGCAAGGGTGCCTGCATTGAGGGGAGTGATTGTTTATGCGGGAATGTGTCCCTTCCTGCACATAAACAATCTTTAAATGGCATTTTTTAACTTCTATGTGTGCTGCTTAAAGTAGCAAACAAAGAAGTTGCAAAATGTCTTTTTCTTTTTTTTTAAATGATTATTTATGTGCAGGAAGGGACACCTTCCTGCACATAAGCAATCAATGGCGTTTTGCTGTTTCCATGTGTGCTGCACACTGCAGCACACATGGAAACAGCAAAAACAAGGAGAAATTAAACATTTCTCCTCGTTTCACCAGGGTAAGACCAGGTTTTCCCTGGTCTTAATTTTGGCGCTGCCCCATATTTACGCCTCCCTTGTAAATATGGGGCAGCATCAAAATCAATGGGTGTTGTGGTAGAACGCCCACAGCAACACATGTCATCAGACATGCGCTGATATGTCTACTCGTACACACCGGATCCTTATTTTCACTATTTAAACGTGCTTTGCCTGTCGACCGATTACCTCCAGTCCAGACTTCAGTTTAACATACTGTGCTAACGTATTGCGGTATAGCTTTTACCTCCCTCTTTCAACATAAAGATTACGAGTATTGACACCCCTTGATATATCCATTATAAATATTCTTTCGAACGCTCTTAAAATATTTTCAAAAATTTTCTTTTCAAAAATCCTTATGCGCTCTTAAGATGTTTTTCATGATTTTCATGATGTTTTGATCTTTACGCTTTAGTTATGCTTGGTTTTCCATCATTTACCAAGCGAATTTTCAAACATGGTTTGCTAGACTTTGGATTATTGACATGATGTATATCCATAGGCGAATGGTAAACTATGTGCTCAGCCTGTTTATGCTAAATGCAGTACCTTGCCAGATAGCCATGTGGAAAACTGCTTGGTGTTATATGGCATTTTACTTTTATGTTTTATCAGAGCGGGGCCTCAATCCCTGAGCTGGTGCCAGGTGAGGCGAGGACTACACCCGTCGAACCACGGGTGAGCCTACTTTACTTCACATCACCATTTTGTGATGTTTGCATATAAGATATCTATTAAATTGTCAATACAATAAGTTTGACATCTTTGTTTAATATCATAGAGCAGTACATTGATGCATGTGTTTCTATTTTAAGTCAATATTGCTAGATTGGAATGACTGTAGGATACTATTCCCCCCTTTTTTTGTTTCCTGCAGGTGCGGCCAAGTCCCTGTGTTCTTCTTTAGAAAATTGACATGAAGACATAGGTGAACGTAGGTTGTTTTCATTCCAACCAATTGTTATTTTTAAAAAATTTTTCACTGATTTACAGTAGCGTTTTATCACCTAGGTCCTGAAGAAAGCCGTGATCACATTTTTTGATCTCGTAGGCTGAAACATGTAGACCTTTCCCTGGACAAATGCAGTTATTTGTTTTAAACTGCATATGCACTGTTTTTATTGATTTGACACCAGTGAAGGTCACAATAAAGTTTCTTTCTCTTCCTGGTAGCTAATTTTAGATCACCTTTTCACTGTTTTTACACGCACTGTAACCATCACCCCCTATACAAACTCCAGCTTCATATCATTCGGATTTAGAAAATCCTAGGCCTACCCTTTCAAAACATCCCTGTGCTCCTCCCTCCTAGCGAGGGGGTTGTAGCCCTTTGCTGCACTAGGTTTTGCAGCCAAGAGGAGGTCCCAGATGATGAAGCATGCCACTTCGGTGGGTGATGGGATTCCGTCCTCTATAAAGGACTCCTTATAGGGGAGTTATAGATATTGGCATTTCACATGCAATTTGTCTGCTCTTTAATTTGCTATTTTGCTGGACCCCCTGATTTTGTTTGTGTTTTTTCTATGGTAAATACTGAATACCTTTTATAAAGCAATTTTGTGCTTTTTTAAAAGTGCCATGTGGCAGACATACATGCCCTTAGGGCATGTATGTGCGCCACATGTGCACACATGCACGATTCAGGGGTGCAACAGGGTGTCAATTTGACACCCTGCCACCCTTGAATATGCTCTCCTATTACCGATTCCGGTATTTACCGAATCGGTAATAGTGAATGGCTTCCCATTCATTCCTATGGGCCTCCAGGCCCATAGGAATGAATGGGAAGGTATTCCTTATTACCGATTCGGTAAATACCGAATCGGTAATACCGAATATTACCGAATCGGTAAAATTTACCGAATGTTTACCTACATTCTATTTACCGATTCTTAAATACCGAATCGGTAAAATTCGGTATTTAGGAATCGGTAAATAGAAATTACCTACATATGGCCCCAAGTGCCTTAACGCTGTCCTGTAAATAAGGCAAGGCCCCTATCACCACCACAACGTCGTGGAAAGTGACGTTCTTTTGGTGATACAGGCTTGTAAATATGCCCCGGTGTTTCCGCCATGCTAGAGACAAACCCTTTCCCCATTTGTAGAAGACGAATCTATGCTGGATTTTCACTAGAACTTTATTAAGTTCTTTGTTGTATTCTTTATTTGTATGCTTATTCACATATATTGTTTGTTGTCCCAGCTAATGCATTTCTGTTCTTTTTATCCTTTGAGTAAACCTTTAAATTGAGATTCCTGTAAGTCGTTCTTAAACAAAATGCTTTAGTCTTGCCTTCTGCCTCGTCACACTTTAGGGTTCAGCGGGAGCACCAAAGTCCGATACAGACTACGCCGCTCCCTATCGGTGCCAGCAGGCTGAGTAAAGCACATTAAGGTGTGGGATAGCGCGTTGACAATAGTCAATTGAGAACAATTTAGACTTTTGCTCTTTATTACCATTAGCAAGGAGTCTAAAAGCACCCTCGTCTCTATTTAATGGGCCAAAGTGCAGCAGAAACTGTATTTCCGTCATTCAGTTTTACACACCGATTTTGTGCCTGTAAGCTGCATGGAAATCGGGGGAACACATGGTATTTTGTGAGGCATGGGAACTGGAACAAAAATATTTGAGGAGAGTTATGAAGAGCCTAGCATATTAGTACGGAGTTCCATATTTGAAAACTTGAACTAAGAAGAAAAAGCACAAGTGCTGCTTTGCACCACAATAAAATAAACATATTTCGCTCCAGCCCATGCTGCATAAAAATAACACCAGGGTGAAAACCGGTAATGAAAACAAGCATTGGCATAGCCAATAGGTCTCGCTTTGGGCCCTTATAAGTGTTTAGCTAAAGCTATTGACTTTGCCAATGTCTTTAAGCTACTTCTGGTGTCTGTAGGTAGCCATTTGAAGATTTTCTTCAGCATGTGGATGATGTGGAAGCATGCGGAGGCGATGGCGTATACTTGTTTCTTCATGGCTAGAGTGCTGTCAAGAATGATGCCAAGGTTTCTGGCGTGTTCTGCGGGTTTGGGGGTGGGGGGTAGTTTGGTGGGCCACCAGGTGTGGTACCAGGGGGAGGCAGAGCTACTGAAGAGGAGTACCTTGGTTTTGTCGGTGTTCAGTATGAGGCACTTGCTCTGTATCCTGCGTGTTATGTCGGTCATGCAACTGTGAAACTAGGCTTTCGTATTGGCCAGATCTGCAGAGAGAGACAGGATGAGGTGGGTGTCATCAGCATATGATATGAATTTCATGTTGTGTGATTTGACCAGGGTTGCCAGGGGAGCCATGTAGATGTTAAAGAGGTTGGGGCTGAGGGAGGAGCCCTGGGGGACTCTGCAGATTATGTCTTTAGGGGCAGATGTGTGAGGTGGGAGGTGGATGCTTTGGGTTCTGCCTGTGAGAAAGGAGGCAACCCACTTGAGTGCGATTCCTTGAATGCCCATCTGGTGCAGGCCGACGAGGAGCGTTTGGTGAGAAACAGTGTCTAAAGTTGTGGAAAGGTCGAGGAGGATGAGGGCAGCAGTTTCGCCCTTGCACATGAGGGCTCTAATGTAGTACGCAGCTGCTAAGAGGACGGTTTCCGTGCTGTGGTTAGTGCGGAACCCCGATTGCGAGGGGTCCAGGAGTTTGTTGGATTAGAGATAGTTGGTGAGTTGGACGTTGAAGTCTTTTTCCATGCCTTTGGCTGGGAAGGGTAGGCGGGAGATGGGACAGTAGTTTTTGAGGTCCATTGGGTCAGGAGGGGTTTTTTTTATGACAAGTTTGACTTCTGCATGTTTCCAGGCAGTGGGAAAGTGGGCATCAGTGATGGAGGCTTTGAGGTTGAGGGAGAGTTCCCTGCTGATGGTGTTGGGTTCCTTGTTAAACATATGGTGGGGGCGGGGGTCCCTTGGTGCTCCGAAGTAAATAGATCTCATGAAGGTGGCGGTGGTCTGGGTGGTAACAGGTTCCCAGGTGGTGATTGTGTGAGGATTGTTGTTGCTGGAGTATAGTGTGCTGAGGGTGTCGAGCTGGGGTTGGGGTTCGAAGTGTCTGTATATTGCTGTAATTCTGCCGTGAAAGAAGACTTCGAGTGTGTTGTATAGGTCCTGGGAGGGGGCGATGGTGTTTTCTGTGGCCGTAGGGTTTGTGAGCTCTCAGACGATGCCGAAAAGTTCTTTGCTGTGATTAGGCAGTTGTTGAGGGCTTCTTTCTTGGCGTTTTCAGTTGGGAGTGGTATTCGTTTAGTGCTTTTTAAGGTTCTCCCTGTTGGGAGTGGTCTTGTTGGTGCACTAGGTCCTTTCTAGTTTCTTGCAGTTGCGTTTGGTGATGCTGAGTTCATCTGTGAACTAGGTAGCCCTGTGGGGGGTGGGGTGGGAGGGGGTTGCATTGGCCAGAGGTTTTGAGTGGGGCAACTGTGTCAGCGCAGTGGGAGATCCAGGTACTGAAGTTCCTGACTACGTTGTTGGGGTTTTTGAGGGGGCGATGTGTTGAGGGTGTCTGACCAGAGGTCTTCCGACACCTATCTCCATTTCATGTGGAAGGTGCTTGGAGGGGTTTGGTGGCAGTGGAGATGAAAAAAATGCACTATGGAGTGGTCAGACCATGTTATTTCGCTGACGTGGCTGTAGGAGATCTTTCTGCTTGTGGAGAAAAGTGGGTCAAGTGTGCGTCCTGTTGTGTGCTTGGGGTCGGTTACGAGCTGGGAGAGTCCAAGGTTTGTGGGGTCTTCTAGGAGGAAGGTAATGTCCCCCAGGAGTAGGAAGTCTTCTGAGTGTATGGCCAAGAGGGTGATGAAGTCGGCTATATCTTTGCAGAAAGGGGGGCCGGGTCTGGGAGGCCGATAGGCCAGGGTGCCTCTTAGCATGGATTTGTTGTTGGCCTAAAAGTTCATGTGTTCCTTGATGGTTGTGGGGACGTCCATGGTGGATGTGCAGTTGATTGTTTCTTTGTGAATAATCGCTATTCTGCCACCATGTTTGTTGGTGCGGTCTCTCTGGATTCTTTTGTAGTCACTGGTAACGGCGGTGTCAATGATGGGTGCAGATGCCGGGTTCAACCAGGGCTCTGTGAGAAAGGCTAGGTCTGGGATGAGGGAGCTTATGGTGTCCCAGACTTCGCTGGCATGTTTGTTGAGAGAGCTGGTGTTGATGAAAAGACAGTGTAGTTTTTTCCAGAGAAGGGTGGGAGTTTAGTTGCAGTAGCGTTTATGTTGCAGTGGAGCGGGCAGAAGCGGCAGGTGAAAGAACCGGCTGTGTTGCTTGGGGAGGCGCAGTGGCAGTTGATGCTGCAGGATTGAGGGCCCAGAGTTTGTTTCCCCGAGTACCTGAGAGCCCAGTCGCTGCTGACTATGAGAGACCGCCAAAAATTTAAAACTCGGGCACAGTTGGCCACTACCCCTGACAGGTACGATCCGGCCAGGGCCTGTCTCCCAAGCCTGCGAGCTTGTGCCTTGGCCCTTTGTCCAAATGTACAATATGTATTTACTGGATAATTTACATAAGAGATTTACCTACTCCAAGCACGATTGGCACTAGATGCGGCCCCAGGAAATTTCTCATATACCATTATCAGACTCGACAGTTTTCAAAAGTTGTTACCCAGGCACGCCAAATCTAGGCCCATGCCGCTCAATTTACCGAGCTTGGAATGATGGTATGCCAGGTTGGCTTTGCCAGGATGCGAACTCGTTACTTTAAGATCACTGCAGATAGGTGGCCCTATGACCATGCAATCGCTGACCTCACGTCTTTTCTGTTTTGTTTTTTACATTTGAATATTATATCAGGCAGTAAATTAAAACCTTTACAATTTAAAAAAAACACAAAGAAAACGAAATACCTTAAATTATAAAGAAAAGACACACAAATTAGAACATCATAGTAATCTAAAAACAGTCATATTGGTATTGTTTCATATTAACATATTAGAAAAAAGTGCTAGTGTAAAAAAACAAAAAAACAAATGAGCATCAGTGACACAGTGAGGTGGACGAGTTCGAGCAGAAATACTGCAAAAAAGGACAATCATCAGTTAGAGGGTGATCATAGCAGGAGGGCACCTGGCCTACGCCTAGCTGCTGATGCGAAATCGGTTAAGAGCATCTATTCATTGGATAATGGATACAGTCCGGCCGATATATCTGCCACGTAGGCCATTTAACACGATTTAAAAACACACTGGGGTCGGGAAGTAAAGCCGAACTTCAGGTTGGGGAAACTATCTCACATAGTGCTGGAGTAGTAGCAGCGAGTTATTCATTGAGAGTGCCGTCTGGCCAAACTGCGTAATAATAAAAATACTGACAGATGTAAAAAAAAACACAGAATTTGAAGAATGTCAAATGTACAATGCGTATTTACTGGATAAGATTAAGCTACTCCAGCGCATGCTTGGCTCTAGCTGTGGACCCAGGAAAATTCTTATATACCAGTACTCATAACAGGCCATTTATGAACTGTAAACGTTTGTCTTGCCAGTCCGACATGCTAGATTAATGGCCTGATTATTCCGTATCGTTTTATCATCTGTAAAGCTGTCACCCGACCCCACCAACAGAGGGCGCAGCAGCAATGTATGGACTTGTCGCAGGATATTGTATTGTATTGTTGTCTAGCTGCGAGCGTACTGGCTCTGAAATAATCTCAGCTCTAACACGCGATAAAAGTCTGAACCGTGTGCTCCAGGACACATTTTTTTGTAATTATAAAAATATATGTAAAATGTATTGCAAATAGCTAAACCCCACTATATGAATCACCAATCACCCCCTCGCACTTCATGTGATGTACATACAGGGCTTGTTGCTATTTAAGCCCTGATACCTAGATGTCTCCCAAAGACAACTTCAGACAATAAAAAATGTCCGACCTTCACAATAAGATATTTTAAACAGCTCCTCATAACTCACTTCCGCCATTTCTAAGCGCTGTCATGCAAGCGTTATGATTACCCAATCAAAATGTAACCTTTTGCTTAGAATGGAATCCTCAGCTATGGGTGAACTTCCCACAATCACTCATGTTGTAGTGTCTTCATATGGAGAGGGTCTCCGATTGTGTGGGAAAAAAATCTGCGCACTGTGATGGAACATCCTGATTGGATGGCTGCGCGCACCCTTTGTGGGTCACTCGGGGCCGTTTGCAGAGCAGCGGAAACGCTCCGGAGCTCAACGAGGAATGTTCATGCAAGCAGGAAACTGCGTTCTAAATCGCAACCCACCTGACTAACCATGTGATCTTGAGCAGATTGCATCAGCTCGGTGCTGGCTGTCAAATACACAGAAATGGCATTGGGAAACAAGCATTTGCAATGCAATAGGACTCGCATTTACACGAGACCTAGTGCATTGCAAACGGGAGTGCAGGCGGGCGGGGGGGCAGGGTGGAGAGAAGGCACAAAGGGGGGGGAGGCGAGAAGGCACGGACTGCGGAAGAAAATAGTGCTCACAACATACTGTACAACACTCGAAGTAAAGGGGCCAGTAGCCATGGAAGGATACAAATGACGACATGGCCCTCATAAGGAGGGACTAACAAGCCTATAAACCAATCGGAGAGCAGCATTTAGAAAGGACAAAGACACAAGCCAATGAAAAAGATGGGCGGGGGAGTGGGCGTGGCTTCTCTTCCATACTCGACTACCACAGATCAACCCCAGAGCAGCGCTTACACGCTGGCTCAGGGCTCGACCCAAACAACTGTAAAAATGATAATACAGCTTTGCTCATATTGCTAAGTTAAATCACTTCACTCAGCAATGATGCTCACTCCCTTTCAAGAAAACAGACACTAAAACACGTTCTTATGGGTGAAAACCATTTATCGAAGTACATATAGATCCAGCCCTAGTGAAGTAGTAGCAAAAGAAAAAGGAGAAATACTGGTACCGTTGGAGCTGTAGAATATGTTGATGTGCTCTGACCCTAATGTCTGCACCCTCCAAAAACAAATGTTTCCTCTTGGATAGATGATCTTTCATTCAAGTACAATTGCAGTTGCAAACTTCTATCAGGTAGAAAGAGAACACTGTTCCAGGCTGTGGCCTAGCTAGACCTACTGCCCCCCCCCTTCTCCCCTTCCCCAGCCATGCCACTGGTACCCGGCCTGGTCCTCATAGAACATAGTGTACACTTTGATTCAGAACAAATGCAGTCTCTGGCATACGCTTAAAGAAGCAAACATAAAAACAAGACTATTAGTTGACGACTACGTTTTCCATTCAAAGGCAGCGGGGATGGTGCATGCTGGGAGGAGAAGTCCAGGGAGGGGAAGGATTACTTCAGGGCTGTGGTGGAGAAGGCAGTCGCTATTAAAGGTAGACGCAGTTACAGCTGAGATAGGATGTTGTCCAGGAGGGAGGGGGGAAGAAACATGGGGCCGCAGGGAAGGTTGGGGGACTGTGTCCTTGGTTAGAGGGGGTTTGTTGGAGAGGGCTCCTGCTTGGGCCCAGGCCTTTTTGGCTCCAGGAGCGTTGGGTCTGAAGGTGCCCAAGGATGGTCAGTTGGGTGGGGTGGGAGGGTGAGGGCGTAGCCTGCACACCGGTCATGGATCAGAGTAAGGAGGAGGTAAGCTTGGTCGCAGGTCTGGAGTGGAGTAACGAGGAGGTTGAGGGGACCAAGGATGGATAGATCAGGGCACTTGAGGGGAGGGTGGCGCTGGCGGAGGGGCAGAAGAAAGGTGCATTTGTGTTTATGGCAAACAGGTAAGGAGTGGCTCTGTTTAGCAAAAGAGGTCTCTTTCCAGAAGCGGAGGTAGTTTCCAGAACACTGGACCTGTCATCTTTCTTACAGGGCGACCGGTTTGGCGTAGTGGTGGACTCGTGGGAGCCCTGTATGACACCACCACCCTGCGAAAAAGAGAAGACGTGCCCATTACGGCTAGCTGGAAATCGGCAGGGGACGTCAAATCGCTGCCCCAAGAAGGCCCTGCATGGCTTCGGCTGCGCAACTGGCCAGTGGGCCCCAGACGGCCTTTGGGCCCGGACTTCCCTTGGCAGGAATCAGCACGAGGCACGGACGTTTGTGTCATTGGAGGTGTTGGGAGGGCATGGTTTAGCCCACCAACAAAGACAGGAGCAGCCGGGGGTTTGGGGGGTAATGGTCAAGCTGCAGTGGCAGGTGGAAAATGCTGTCACAAGCAGGGAGGATGAGGCGGTGTGGGAGGAACTGAATTGGATTAGGATAAGCAAAGTTTAGAAGAACGGAAGGGCTTGATGATGAGGTACAGTCAGAGGCTGTTGCGCTGAGGTGGAGTTACGGGGAGGGGGGCTATGGGAGGGGGGAACACTCATCAGTCTGTTCATGCTAAATTGCAGGGTCACTCGGATGGACAATGGAGGCACAGCAGTGGAGGTCTGCTAACCCAGAGGCAACAGGCAGCAAAACGGCGGGCTATGGAACTGGCACTAACCCTGGCCCCAGGTAATAAACGCAGACAAGGTGCAAAGGGGCCACTATGGTGTCGGTTGGCGTTGACGCTATGAAGTCGCAGGTTAGGGGGATGCTGCGGCTGCAAAAATGGATGTATCTGGTGGATATTGGGGTATGTACGGATGACCAGGTAGTGGAATGGGGGAAGGGTGCAGAGCAGGGGGAGAAAGAGAGTAAGGCAGGGACCAAGATGAGTACAGCGAGTGACATACTGCCAACGAAGGAGACAGGGGCCAAGAAGGGAGTAGAGGAGGCAGTGGTGGGGGAGACAAAAGTGAGAAGGGATAGGTAGCAGGGAAAGAAAGTGCAGAGCTAAAGATTAAGAAACTTCCCTCCATGGGGTTTCGAAACCCCTGGGAGCCCACCTCATGCTGGCTACAAAGGAAAAGATTTGGAAAGGCGAGTACGTGGAAATGTTAAAGTTGTTACATAGGGTGATGCGGGCTAAGGAGGGCTCCAAAGAGGAGGAATATGAGCTAACTAAGCACCCTAAGGTTCCACTCACGATTGAAAATTGGACAGCAGCCTTTTTAATTTACTCTAGCTTATACTGCGAAAAACACCCGGAGAGGTGTGCGGCAATTTTCAAGTACATGGATACGATCAGGGAAGTGCAGATTAGCTACTGGGGCTATGCCTGGGCACAATTCAACGATGAGTTCTGGGCATGCATGACTGCAGATCAGGATATATAGTCGGGGGGTGGATGCTGATCTTTGGCATCACACTATGGGCCCCATGAAATTTGGGAACACCATCTTTACTGCATGAGGTCTACCTATCATATATTGGCCAGTGGTGTAGCTAGCCATACCGCCACCCGGGGCGGGCCCTAAGTTTGCCACCCGGGTGCAGTTAAGAGCGGGGGGGAGGGTAGCATCCGTTGGCTGACGTGCTCCAGGGGGGTTGGATTTTGATGGACAACTTATTCTCGGGCCGGTGATAGCTGACAGACATGATTCCCGCCAGCCCCGAAAACAGTGCCGCCTGGGGCAGACCGCACCCCGCCCCCCCCAGCTACGCCACTGATATTGAGCCTTTCAAGGCCGCCCCACCGGAACGGGGTGGGAGTGCCACGAAAATGTCAGGGAGGGCAGACAGGCACATGTTGGGTATTAACAAGGGTTTTTGTACCCAGGACTATTGCAAGTTCCGGCATGAATGCTCAAAGTGTGCAGGCAAGCATCCCCATGTCAACTATTATGGAGCAATGGGTCAAGCCAGTCAAGCCAGTCCTGCTGCAGGCCAGTGGCATCAACAGTCAGAATACACATGGAATCAGCAGGGTAACCAGGCCTACTGTGTGGGAAAGCCCAGTTCCACGGACTGCCAACAGATGTTGGACAGTTTTCAGGAGCTCATGGATGACCTGGGAGTGCCCTTGGTACCGAAAAAGACAGTGGGACCCAGCACGGTACCATCATTCTTGGGCATTGAGATCTATTCAGTAGCAATGGAGGCTTGCTTAACAGAGGAGAAAAAGTTAACCATGCATTTTCTGCTGGATGCAATGCTTTAGAAGTGCAAGGTTGTGGTAAAATAAATGCAGGTAATGCTGGGTCATCTCAACTTTGCATGCAGGGTAGTGAGAGCTGGGAGGGCATTCTGTAGGAGGTTGGGGCTATCATTGTCAGGTTTGCATTTGCCACATCACCATGTTAGATTATCAGTGGGGACAAGGGAGGATTTGAGGATGTGGTATTTTTTCATGGAATCCTTCAACGGGGTGCCCTTGGTGGTACAGATAGAGTTGGTGTGGGATGCACAAATTTACTAAGATGCTGCGGGGGCTAGGCTTTGAACGGTACTGACATGAGAAGTGGTGCGCAGAAGAATGGCCTCTTGCCTGTAAATGGGGAGGGCACAGTATCGGGCTTTGGGAATTTTTCCCACTGGTGGTTGCAGTGGTGTTATAGGGGGATCAGCTTGCCCACAAGAAAATGCTCTTTCACATTGACAACATGGCAGTAGTGCAGGTGGTTAACGGTCAGTCAGCGAGGGATGCTCAGGTGTTGAAGTTGATGCGAGTCTTTGTGTTGCATTGCCTATGGAATGACATTTTGTTTCGGGCAAGACACGTGCCAGGTGTGAACAATGATGTTGCGGATGCTTTGTCTCATTCGCAGTGGGAGAGGTTCTTTGGGCTGGCAGCAAAGGTGGACAGAGTCTAGACCAGGATGCTGTGGCAGCTTTGGTCAGTAGGCAAAAAAAGGATGCTGCATCTGGTGATGGAGTTGTTGGCTTTGTCGACACACAGGGCTTACCAGCAGGCTTGGGGGGAGTTTTTAGTTAGTGGTGCGGATAGAAGGGAGGATACTTGGGCCAGGATGTGGTTCAGTTCATAATGCAATTGATTGAAAAAGGACAATCCAGAGTGAATATCGCGGGTTAGCTAGTGGGAATTGCCTTCATGGGGAAGCTGTTGTGGGGTTACACTCTGGCGGCAGAGTTGAGGGGCAGAATACTGGAAGGGTATCCTAGACAAGCGGGACGTGGAGGTCCTTTAAGGTGTCCCTTGATGCAGGAATTATTCACCGTTGTGATTAAGGGTCTTCCTGGGGTCTGTGGGAACAGGTATGAACGGGTCTTGTTTACTGCTTTGATGACATGGATGTTTTTGTACGTTACGTTTTTACGTTTTACGTTTAGAAATATGTTTATTTAGACCGTAGGTCTCTAAACAACATAAAACATCTTACAATAAATAATTTAAAACATAAGAGCATTTTCACTAACACCTTAAAAAAGCAGTTCCTACCTCCCCCACAGCTTACAAATTCATATAAAAACACTCATAATATTCTCAATAAAACTATTTAAAAATATCTTAAAACCAATATACAGCCTAAAACGCAATTTATTTATTTAAAACGTGCCCCACTTTACTTCCGTGCTAATTTTATCCAACCATATTCATTCCAGCGAGACCCTTTTTATCACTTTCATGTATTTTGCCATGGAAATTGCTATATCGAGGTTTGGCATGTCAGTAAGGAGTTTGATTGCTAACAGGCGCTCAGTTATACCATATTTTAAAAGATGGGTTGTAAAACAGTTTCCGCTGTGGCACAAATTTTTGACAGTCCAATAAAATATGTAAATTGTCACACTTAGTACCTAGTCCACAGTGACATTTGCCATCAGATTGTACCATTACTGCTTTTCTACTTACATTTGTTACCCAATGGTTGACGCCTATTCTCCATCTGAGCACTTCGGCTCTAAGGCCGGAGTTAGGTACTGTGTCCAGGTAAGGGTACCACGTTTCGTTCTCCCAGCAATTCATCATATAATGAACTGATGCTTTCTTTCTCTGGTACAATATATCATTTAACCTGGATACTTCCTTTCCTATTGTTCTGAGCTCCCCATTCGTGGCTTCTACCAAGAATGTCGCCTGGTCAAATTTCACTTTTAGATTTTTGCACGTTGAGCACAATTTCATTCTAACCTCTTTGTCCCACTTTAAGTCACTGTGCAAGGCCTCCTCCTTGCACCATTGTGATACTTTTGTGACTTCCTCAGATCCTAATCTCTTCCAGAATCTTAAAAGGGCCACTTGCACCTGCACATTCCATGATGTCAATCCTAGTTCCAATCTGATTGCCTGTATCATAGAGGAACTAGGTAATGACATTAATGGTTTCAAACATTTCCTTTCCTCAATATCCCAGCTCGTCTTCCCATTTAAACACAAGACTTCGGCACCATACTGTACTTGTGGGGGTATCATTGCCTTATAAGCTTTCAATAAAGGTCTATGGGACATATCCCCATAAATACGGTTACATTTCCTTAACCCACACCCCGATGTATGGGTTTGGCGTTCTGGGCTACCAAATGGATGTCCCATTTTAAAGATTTTTCGAACCATATACCGAGGTATCTATATTCATTCACAAGTTCCAATTTGGTAGAGCCCAGATACCAATTAAAATTCTGGCTTTTTTCCCCAAAACATAGTATTTTGGTTTTATCCATATTTACAGTCAGACGTTTGGTCACACAGTATTCATTAAAGGCAGTTAACTTCCTTTGCAATCCCATCTCCGTCTGATCAAAGATTACCAAATCATCGGCATACAACAGGCAGGAAAGATGTTTCCCATTCATTTTAGGGCTGGCACTTCTAATCCCTCCAAAGTGGCTGGGAGATCAGCCAAGTATATAGCAAAAAGTAAGGGGCTAATACACATCCCTGCCTTAGGCCATTCTTAATCAATATTTTCGGTGTCAAGGCCCCAGCTGTATCCTTGATGACTTGCGCCCAATTATGTTTTTGTAGCTCCTGGATAATTACCAAGAGCCCCTCTGGAATGCTATATTTCCTTAGGGTCTCCCAAAGGCATTTCCTATCCACTAGATCGAATGCCGCACGGAAGTCAACGAAGCAGCAGCACAACTTTCCCTGCTTTTCCATGGACTTCCGTGCCACTGCCCACAGTGCAAAACAGTGATCGATCGTGGAATGCCCCTTCTTAACCCCTTCCATGCGCGGCCGATTTTCGCCCTGTGCGAGGCGTTTCATTAAGCGGACGGGTTCATGACGAGCTCAGCTCGTCATGCGCACACGAGCACTGCGCAGCATGACGAGCTGAGCTCGTCATGAGCATGGAAGGGGTTAAAGCCCCCTTGTTCCACTGGCATGATTGACCACTGTTCCACCCAATCTTTTAAACTGCCCAAAATTATTTTAGTAAATACTTTTTCCCCAACATCCAGTAGATTAATCAGTCGGTAGTTTTTTGGAGCTTTCCTATCTCCCTTCTTATGGATCGGTCTGATTACTGCTACTCGCCACTTTTCAGGGATCTGACCCGACTCCAATATAGCCAGAAACATACAGGAGAAGAATTCCGCCCACCAATCTTGCTGGGATTTTATAATGATAGCTGGTAGATTATCTGATCCCGCAGCACGGGTGAAGTTTAAACTTCTTATGATATCATTCACCTTTTCTGTTGTAAAAGGAGTTCTAGATCTACTACAGCCTCCCTTCAGGAACAAGTATGCCCACCTGCTACTTCAACATCTGTTCCGTATAACTCACCTAGATATTCTTCCCATGCTGCTTCCTCCACTACACAGGGCATAGCCCCGTTAGCCTGACCAGATGCTTCCTTTATCAAGTTCCAAAACTTACGCAAATTTTTAGATTCAATAATTTCCAGCAAGTTTACCCAGCATTTCTCTTTATAGGCACTCTTCAAATTTCTAACTAACATCTTATATTCCTTCCTCATTTTACTTAAATGTTTGCGCCTTATTGGATCATATTTTTTCCTTAGGTTTCTTTCTTCTCTTCTTATTAATCTTTTCATATTTATACACTCCCCGTTAAACCAGCTTGGCTGTCTACCTTGTCATGGTTGTTTAGCGTTTGGGCACGGTTTCTTACTTTTTAGTTCTACTTTAAGGCACTGCGCCATTTCTTTTAGCATTTCCTCAAACCATGCCACTTTCTTAGTTCTAGCGTCTTCTAACCCTACTTCCTGTTGAAAGCTAGCTAGCTTTTCAGTATATTCCTCAATTAATCTTGTTGTCAGATGTTTGGGGTGCTCAACTTGTTGGGGGAGGATTATTTCTCTAGAGCTGGTAGGCCCCCCAATTAATTCGAATTGCAAGGTATTATGGTCACTACCTTCACAGGAAGTTATCCGAAATCCTTTGATGAGGTCGAAATTCCAGGCGTGAATAAATATATAATCAATTCGACAAGGTTGGGAACCTATCTTGAAGGTCTGCTTTGCCGGGCAATCTGTTTCCCATCTACCATTTAGGCAGAACAGCCCTTTTAGCCCCAAGTATTTGCCCAGCTTCACATCTTGTTTAGAGATAGTACAATTTGGAAAAACCGCTGGGGATATATTATTTGAGCTCAAAAGATCTTTAAACCAGGGGTCATATCTTAAAGGGTTCAGTTTGTGATTAAAATCACCCATTACAATTATTATCTCATTTTCAAATTTTTCACACAACATGTCCAGGTCTTCTTCAAAGCGTCTCATTTCTACCTCATATTCTTCATTTGTTCCCCATTGTATGTATACATTTACAATTACCATGTGATCATACAACCCTTCAGGGCCCAGCAAAAATACATCACTAATCAACAACCATTTACATGTCGTATTTATAGCCAAAACCCTTTTCGCTATCTTGGTCGAAACAAGAGTCATAATCCCCCCAGCCGGGCGACCGAAACTTTTCCTTCTTGCTGGTTTATGCAATTGTATGAAACCTTCAAAGACAGGGGTATTGTCACATAGCCAAGTTTCCTGCAAACCTATTATCTCCACTTCTGGACTAGCATTTTTATACTTTCTACTTTTGTCTCCCCTCCTAGCCCGTTTACGTTCTAGGATATCAGATTTATGCTATGCGACACCCCTCCTCCCTAATCAATATCGCTGAGGTGGTCGGTAATGGTATTATTCCCATATAGGGCGTTTCGCCGACTATCATCGACAGACCAATACCCCCAGGGATTCCCCAACTCATGGTTCTCAACTACCATTCTCATATTTTCTCTTACCCTTCCATCGCCTAAGATCAGACTTATCTGTTTTTTCCCCAAGCCTGAATGACAAGCTAAGAAGGCTCTATCATGCTGGTTCTTCTCCTCTAATTCTCTAGCTGGTATCAACCTTATCCCTTCTTTTACTATCTCTTTTTCTGCCCTTACGATTGCTGTTTTTACCAGGCTTGAGTACAATAATACCTTGGTAAGTTCTTTCCCATTGTTATTATTACTGAAACCTACTTGTTTTAGGTCCTTCGTACTCAACTCCCTCAAACTAGGGCATTTAGAGAAGGAGTATACCAGTTGGGAACGATTTAGGGGTATGACCTTCCTGCCTTTTTTTCTCCCCTTCTCTATTTCCATCGGTTCAAAGTATAACCACTGATTGTTCACATCTTTTGCAGGTATTGTACCAAGTAGCTCCCCCTCCTTCCCAATCCTTTCCCTTCCTCTTTTTATTGAGACCTCTCCCCTGTCTAGTATTCTATTCACATTCCTTTGCCCCTGAGGTGATTTCCATGGGTTAGCCACCTTGGCCTCCCCTCTATTTGACAGCGCTGGTTTTACTTGCTCCTTTCTTTCCCCCATTACTGTCTTCTCGGGGACCCTCATTGACCTCCTATTTCTTACTATAGCCCTGCCTTCTTGGGGGGCTACCATTCCTTTGCTCCTTTTCTTAGCCACCTTTGCGGTTCCTTCCAGCTTTTTTCCCCCTACCCTTGGCTTTCTTTTTAAAGCCACTGTTCTTCCTTTAGGTCTCCATACGTTATATCGCCTGTAACCCAGTAGGTCCCTCCATCTATTTACCAACATTGGGCATCTCGATATATATAGACCTCCTGAGGGTCGGTCATTTGCTCACAATCCCTCTCATCTACCTGCGACGGGAGGTCCGGGATCTGAACTGGTCTCACTATCGTGGGCATCAGCCCCCTGATTTCTTGCAATTCCCCTACAATCTTTTGGAATTGTGTTTCATGGGTTTTTAAGATTTTGTTATTTAACATCGACACTTCTAACAACCCTTGCAAGGTCTTTTGTAGCATTAACATTACATCTAGCAATGAGGCCGAAGATGTCGCTGATATATCTATACCCAAAGTATTATTACGCGCTGTATTTTCTATAAATTCAGCTCCTTGAATTTCAGGTTGCTCCATACTCTTAACGGTCGTAGATATTCTAGTCTGGTCTCAGTCACTTCTCTGTTCTCTTGAATTAGTTAGGTTCATCCCTTCACGGACCATATCGATGCCATCGGACAGGGAGAAAATCCGAGGTGAGGAAGATAGTCTAGGTTCCGGGGTAACATCAATTAGACTTAAATTCAATTGATTACTGAAGGATGCATCTGTCCTGATCACACAGTCCTCCCGATCCGTTTGTTCATACAATAGTTCTTTATTCAGGTCCGAGGTTCTTACAGGGGTTTGCAGTTTTTTAAAATGTTTTCCCACAAAGTCTTTTATTGATTTAGATACTTGTGCTCCTCCTTTTACTCCTGCCTTGGTGCCTTCACTTGTATTTTTATTTATTTTAGAAGACCTGTTTGCCACGCCTTTAAGTATATCCGTACTCTCTCCCCGGGGCTCACTTTCAGGCACTGCTTCATTAATGAGGCTGTCCGGATCTTTCCATCCTTTAAGGCTTTTAGTCTTTTTTGGTGCCATCATACGATGTATTTAACTTTCCAAATTAAGTAAGAATAGCTTGCTTTATTAGGCTGTATTTTGTTCAATCTCCTTTCCACCAGTGTTTGCGTGGCCGTCTATTAGCTCCGCCCCCCCTTTCTTACAATTCTACTTTAGGGGTGTCAGTTTCTATATCCTATAGGCTAATATCAAGATTAGGCTACATTTTTATCTATAAAGCGGCTTAATCACAATTACTGGTCCACTTACCTCCACTGTGCGCGAGCAGGCTGTCTGACCGATTTAACTACTACGTTTCCTCCACGTTTTCTCCACGTTTCCCCTGAGCCAGGGGGTTTATTCCGCTTTCTCAGGCACGATTTCCTTGCCTCAAGCTTACCCCAAGCACCACATGCCTGCTAGACCACAGGCTTTTACTCCCAACCTTCTTTGCTTAGCCCAGGTTGAAGGATTCACGCCACCTCTATCCTTGGTGCCTCGGTACTCCGTGAAACCGTGGCAGCCTGAGGGGCTTCTCGATACCACTTCAGCCCGTAGCAGCCTGAGGGGCTTCTCTACGCGCCACGTCGCGTCTTTCTCCTCTCTCCTCGCGCCTTCCTCCCGGATTCTCGCTCAGAAGCGCGCGCTCTCGAGCAGCGTCGGTCCGCGTCCACAATTCCTCGCGCTGCCTCACGTTGCGTTGCGGTCAGCACAGCACAGCTCTATGCCACAGCAGAAGTGAAGCGTAGACTCGATGTTTTTGTAGCTTTCAGGGTACCTGAGTTATTGGGGGGTAGGGGAGTTCTTAGGGAGGTAGTGCGCCCGTGCGCGGCAGGCTTACAGGTATGGTTGCATAAGTCTAAAACAAATCAGTGGGGTCAGGGTTCATTGTTGTGCCATTTTCCAGTAGTTGCTTTTTGCCTCTTCCTGTGCACTGCCTCTTTGCGAGAGTCCTCAGTGGAGGAGAATGATCTGTTTTTAAACACTCGGATGGTAAGCGAGCGATAGCTTTTCAGCTACTGACAGTACTACGGAAAGGCCTGACGAAATTGGGTGTCGAAACAAGGGGTTTTTGGACTCATTCATTCAGGATTGGCATGGCGATCAAGGCAGGCAGAAGACATTATGAGCCTGGGTCAATGGGCTACCAATTGCTTTCAGTGCACTGTGAAGGAGGGGAAGGGGGTTTGCTTAGCCAATGTTGTTGTCATGCATTTTTTGTTGTTTTTCAGATTTGGTTACAGGCTCGCAGGTAGCCAAACTGTCGGCAGGTAGCCGAACTGTCGGTTAAGATAATTGGACATTCCATTATTAGATTAGGCAGAATGGCAGGTGAGGGTATCTTCCCCTCACCGTTTCCAGCTGCGATAGCAGGGTAGTGGGGGGATGGATGAGGTGGAAGGAGTTGATCCTGTGTTTGAACAGGTTGATTGTAAGGGGACAATGCCCAGACATTTTACTTTTTCACTTGGGGGGAAAATGACCTAATTGTAGAAAAGAGTGTAGTGTTAATGAGAGACATGAAGGACACATTACAGGAGATTCTTAGGTAATGGGCATGCTGTCGTATCATATGGTCTGATTTTATACCATGAAGGGAGTGATGTGAGGCGGAGAAGCCCGCTGCGATCAAGAAAGCAAGGAGGAAGGTAAATAGGAAAATGAAGGTTTTCTGTAGGGAAATCAGAGTGACAAGGAAGGAGTGTTTGGAATCGAAGTATGATGCAGTGGAGTTTTTTTTAGAGGTGATGGCGTCCATCTTTCATACATTGGAATGGAATTGCACCTGCTTCAGGAGGCCCTGGCCAAGGTTTTGAATGTGTGCTAAGTCCTATAAGATAGGTTTGGGGGGCAGAAAAGTCGTTACAGGCTTTTCTGGGTGGCGATAGGGAGGCAAGTTGGCATGGTTTAGCCAAGTTTATTGTTGTTGACTTCAGCAAACCAGGCTGAAAGGGAATGGGTAGACAAGGTCACGCCTGGACCAGGTAGGAAGTTTAAGGTTCATTAGGAAGTTAGGTTCGTTACTGGTTTACAGTTGCTGCAAAATGCTGGGGAGGTTAAGGGTCCCAATTGCTGAGGATCAGCCCAGGAGCAGTTACAGAAATACAGGTTTAAGCTTTGGGGGGAGGGACTTTTAGGGATGGGGGGTAGTTAAAGGAGGTAGCAATTTGTGGTAGTATTTTTGTAATCAATCAATCAATCAAGGCGTTTGGAAAGCGCGACTACTCACCCGTAGGGGTCTCAAGGCGCTGGGGGGGAGGGGTTTAGCAGGTTCCAGTCCATCAAGGGGGGTCTGTCGAAGAGCCAGGTTTTGAGGTTTCTTGCGAAGATGGGGAGCGATGTTGTCTGTCTGAGGTGGAGCGGAAGGGCGTTCCAGGCTCTGGCCGCGAGGAAGGAGAGGGAGCGGCCTCCCGATCTGGTCTTTCTGGTGCGGGGACCACGGCATAGGAGAGCTGGGCTGATCGTAGGGTCCTCTGGGGTGCGTGGAATTTGAGTCGGCTGTTAAGGTATGCTGGTCCGGTGTCGTGGAGGGCCTTGTGAGCGTGGGTGAGCATCTTGAAGGTGACTCTAGCTTCGATGGGGAGCGAGTGGAGTGTGCGCAGGTGCTGGGAGATGTGGCAGTGTCTTGGCAGGTCGAGGACCAGTCTTGCAGCCGCGTTCTGGATGTTCTGTAGCTTGCGGGTGAGGTTTTTGTTTATTCCGGCGTAGAGTGCGTTGCCGTAGTCGAGTCTGCTGGTGACCAGGGCGTGAGTGACGGTCTTTCTGTGTTCGAGGGGGATCCATTTGAAGGTCTTACGTAGGAGGCGGAGGGTGTGGAAGCAGGAGGACGAGACGGAGTTGATCTGGCGGTCCATTTACAACGCGTACGACGCGGGCCCAGGTTTATTATTGTGATGTGCACCTGTTTCAATAAAAAGCGGCCTGTTTCACACTATTAGGGTGCCAGTGGTTTGTGCTGTCTCCCATATTCCTCCAAAAGCAGCTTTAGAGAATTTGTGTCTTTGTTTCCTGTTGTTGTAGGATGGGCACTGCGGGGCTGGCCTTGCTCTCCCTTTTCAGACAAGGCATCTTGCACGAGAACAGCAATGTGGCCCGTTGTGGTGTTCTGTGGAGAGCAGCGAGTACGGTGTATACCTGGCTCTTTCTGACTGTGCTTCCAGGTTGGGAAGGCAGCATCAGGGATAGGGGCATCGGAGAGGAGCAGCTGAACACTCTTCCAGAATTGCTACTACAACAGTTTAAGTAAGTGCTCTATTGTGTTTGAGCTGCACTTTCTTGAAATTTGTCATAATTTGCAAACTTGGTTTCTCATTGGTGTTTTTTTGGGAATCTGATGATTGGAAGCAAGTATTTGCCTCACTCGGATTGGCTTTTTTGTATAGTAACTGTATTTTAGGGTAGTTTCTTTTCCACCATGGCCATTACATTGCAGCCCTGCCAAGTACCACGCATCAGGCGTTACACTAACGCATTTCAGAGTGGTGGTCCACATCACCGCACTGAAATGCGAGGTCATGCATATTAGCCTATGCCAAAACGCTGTGGCCTGAGCGCTGGCTGCTCATTATAATTACACTAAAGTTGAGTGGTACAGGCAGGCAGCGGGCGGTGCGCACTTCTGTACAGACTTCATGGGGGCTAAATGAGATGCTTAATGTATGTAAGCATGTATATTGTATGTAATTATGTAGCCCTGGATTCAATCACCATGCTGTATGCATTTCACGAACGTCAAGTAGTGCCTGCCAATGGCTACTACAGAGACATTGAGGAGACAGTGTGAGTTCTGTCAGACTCACAGTTAAAGGGCTAGTGGGTCGTTATATAGCCTAGGCTGCCTCCCGGCACGCAAACAGGCGGCAGTTAAATTCAGAAAAGTGGTTGCTGCCTGATGACTCATGAGCTTGCGGTGCCGCGGTAATGAATACCTCGGCGCGACTGAACCGATCCAGCTGGGCCCACCGCGGCTGTCAACAACACCGAGACTCACAATGCGGCAGCAGGAATGGGGCCGGGAAGCGCCACACCCTGCACAGCGCTTCGTCCACCCGGCCCGCCCTACTGGCATACCTTCGACCTGCCACATAAGCCTCAGGTAGGAGTGCTAAAGTCACCCGAGGTGCGGCGCCGCCTCAGAGTCCGTACTAGTGACCTGCCTGTCACAGATCTTTCCCGGCAGCCCCCTTACAAGAATTCGCATGGTGCTGCCTTCCCTGTTGTTCATGTTGCTTTTCAGCAACTGGCACTGCTCCACAGGTGTAGTGTCAGTGACACTGACACTTTCTGTGGCAGCCGCGTGCAGATTTTTGGCTTTAAAACTCACCACGAGCCTCCTGCTTGAGTCAGGCGTTTGGCAGAGTTCAAAGCAAAGGTATTTCTACGTCATGAGATTAATTTTTTAGGTCACTGCAGTCAAGTGAATCCCCACTGTCCGCATATTTAGTGTCACAAGTAACTCGATCCCCAAATCTGATTTAGATTCATGAATGCCAGCAGATCCTCCTTCCGTTCACTTTCTATAGCTTTTCTCATATAACCATCCTAAATTTATCGAACGCTGATTCAGCCAATGAATGGACGAGTCACATATTAAAAAAGCAGACAAGACACCCAATGAATGAGTACCTACCTGCCCAATGTTACCGAGAACTGCAGTCACGCACTCTGTCTACGGTTAGTGCCCTTCCACTTCTGGACCTTTGTAGCAGTTTTAAGATCTTCTTCGAGTTTCTCCTTGCTCAAATGGGTGTCATTTCTGATATTTATATGTTTTCCTCATCTTCATTGCTTGATTTTCCTCGCGAGAAAGTGTCACTCATAATTGTTGAAATGACACCCATAATTAAACTGAAATCATGAAAATGTCACACATAGCAACCTGAAACCTTGGCAGCTATGACATTGCAATAATAGTGGGGAAGAGAACATCCAGAGAAGGCATGTGTTGTCCTCTTCTTAAGAGGAGGGTCCCATTCCAGTCAAGAGGGGCAGGTCTGTAGACTCTCCTGCATTGCCTGAAAATACTGCAGCTTTACTTTCGGCAGCTGAAATCCAGGCTATGATTAATGTGGCAGTGCCCAGAGCTTTAAAGGAAAAATTGCCATGCCATTCCATGGAACTATAAGAGATTTGATCACTGGGAAATAGCGAGAGCTAGACCGTGAGTCACTTCCGCACTTTTTGCAGAAGCTGTATACATTGAAGGATGAGGAGGGCTCTCTTAGATACAATATCAAAGTGAATGCCATCCTAGGCACATTGATTGGCCGAACTTCGATTAATCCTGAAGACTGTGCCCCTGCAGATGCTACAGACAAGAAGGTAGAGGGAGCCTTAATGTAAGCTTTTGAGGCAGAAAATTTAGGGCCTGATTTAGATGTTGGCAGATCTGGTCCCACCATCACTTTTCTGTTGGTTAATCTGTCCGCCTACTAAGCGGTCCGCCCGCTCAGTTTAGATGCTGGTGGGTCTATGGACGATAGTCCGTCTGAGTGCTGCAGTCTCCGCCAGATGGCTCCTCCCTCATTGACATCGTCATAGGCAAAAGCAGCTGTCAGAGGGAGTTCAACCAATATTTCTGACGTGCCACTCACGATGTGCCTTACCGTCGACGTAAATGTGGCGGGTAAACCTCCACACCTGAGTTGGCAGTTTTGAAGGGATATAAGGTAGAGTCTTACCTTTTTTTCACTTAGTTTTCCGTCATGAACCTTATCGTCCAAGTCCTTCCTTTGCTGCTGCTACTTGACCATGAAACAAATAAACCCCGTTGTCGCCGGAATCGAAGGTAAGCTTCTTTTTTACTTATTTTCTTTTGATTTGTCTGTTTACATTTGCTCTGGACTCGTACATTTTTAAATTTCTCTTACAAGCAATTTTTTCTAATGTGTAATGCATAAGTGTGTAATGTTGTTGTTTAAGAAATTTAAAGAAACACACCTGTATTAACTTCTTTTTCTTTTTTCTCAAGTTTGGTGACACTTCCATCATGATAATGGAGACACAAAAAAATGGACATAAATCAAATACAGAATGTGTTCATACAGGTGTGTTTAATTATTTTTCGTAAACTATCAAATTATAAACATATGCATTATACATTTTTTAAATAATTTAAATTTAATATAATTCAGTAATTGCACTAGACGAGCTAAAATGTTTTTCTAAAAATAAATGTAAAATCAAAGTTAGTTCCAACCTTAAATCATATTTTATTTATTTATGTAACTTTTCCCCTTGTCTAGTGCCTTTCCTGTATTTTATCAAATTTTATTTACATTTTTATTTTAAGGTGTAATGCATATGTGTTTATTTTTGCACTTATTAAGTTAAAATCAACACACCTGTATTAACACTTAAAAATAGAAATTTCATTTTTTTTAGTATGTGTCCATTATCATGATGAATGCCTAAACCAACATTTTTAAAACATCTTTTGTATTTTCTGTTATAAATGTAGGTGAGAATATGTAGTTCACATTTTCATATTTAACATTTTTAATAATCAATGAATTGTAAATAAATAATAAAGTTAGGACAAACTTTGTAACATTTCAATCTTTTATTTTTAATTGAGATAATTCCCTCATGAACTTTTTAAAATTTTAAAACAAATAATAAGATAAAAAGCGTTTGCAACAACAACACCTTGTGGCTTTGTTGCTCATAACTTGCATCCTAAACATAGTCCATAGGGTAACCTCCTCAGGAAGGGGCATCTATTGGGAACAGAGCAGGCACCTCAAGGTTTTTTATTGAGAGGGGTGGGCTCAGGTTTGGTAGGGGTCAAGGACAGATAAGAAGAATTCAAAAGGAGGAGTAAGGGTAGGAGAGGTGGTAAAGGATTGACTTTTGGAGGTAGAGGGAACTGGAGTGGGTGATTTGCTTGTGTCTGTATGTTTGGCAGTTGCACGAGGGTCTGGTGTTTGTTGTGTATGTTTGGATATGTGTTTGTTGGCTGGTGTTTGATATTCTAGAGAGTGTGTGCGTTTGCGTTTGGTTGGTGTTGTTTTGTGTGGAGGTGAGCTTTTGTGTGAGTGTGTTGGTTTTGATGAGTATTTTGTTTTGGTGGTTGGTGTGCAAAATTGTAAGTTAAACATACCTAGTAAAAATATGCAGTAAAAATAAAGAGACATTTACAATATAAAACCCATGTATTAAATATGTTATTAGATGAAAAACACTTACAAGCACCATAACATCATGTGAAATTTAATTGAGATTGAAATCTGAAATCTTGAATTCAACAAAATACATTCAAACAAGCAAACAAACAGGGCAAAAAAAGAAGAAGAAGAACATGGAGAAAAGCACACATACTGGCTAAACATATGAATTAGTAAAACAAGGCAAACAATAATATTGCTACATATTTCCCCCAAAAATAAAATAATATTTATTTATACACACACCACACATATATATCTCACTCACAGTTCAATAAATCACAGTTAAAGATCCACAGGAGTGCCCATTCCATCTTTTGAAGAAACGAGGTGAATTATTTTATATATATATATATATGACTCTCTACAGAAGATCTTTTGCAAGCAAATCTTAGCCCGGATACAGGACTGGATTACAGAGTCAAATATCCTGAGTGACCTTCAAGAAGGTTTTCGAGCTAAAACTAGCACCCTGGACCAAACCTTAAGTTTGCTGTGCATCTACTGGAAGGAAGTGCAAGTTAAGGGAGGAAAGGTCTATGTGGCCTTCGTAGATTTACGGTCTGCCTTTGTCTGCCCTTGACCTAGTCCCACGTGCAAATCTCTGGAGTGTCTTAAAGAAGCAGGGCATACCAATGAACCTTTTAGATGTTTTAATTAGATTATATTCATCAAACACAGCACAGGTGAGGTGGGGGGAGAGCAACCAACTTACAGATCCCTTCCCGGTCCAGTGTGGAGTAAGGCAGGGCTGTGTCCTTGCCCCCACACTTTTTATTCTTTTTATCAATGATGTTGTTAACTTTCTAGATAGAGATAGGTGCGACGCCCCTAAAATCGGCAGAAAAACAGTGCCTGCCCTCCTTTTTGCCGATGATACCCTTTTAATATCAAAATTGTCGCAGGGATTACAGCAGCTTTTAAATGATTTTATCATGTTTTGTAATGAGCGACGGTTGGTGCTAAATGAATCAAAAACCAAATATATGATTTTTAGAAAAGGAGTGGTGAAGCCAAACAAAAGACCTGTGTTAGTTGGTAACAGTAACCTGGAGTGTGTCGATGCTTTCGATTACTTGGGCATCCGCCTGACTCCAACAATAAATTGGGTGGCACATATTGTAAAGGTGAAGATGCAACTTATACATCAGACTGCTAACATTACCAAAATACACAGGAAAACATTATCAAGACAGCTTGCACCCGCTCTGGAAATTTATTACACAAAAGTATTAGGGGGTGCCCTCTATGGGGCCGAACTGTGGGGCACAGGTCTGATAAATTGTTTGTCCACAATTGAAAACCGCTTCCTTAGATCCTTGGTAGATCTACCTGCTAGCACCCCGCTGGTGCCTCTATACTTGGATCTTGCGCAAAGGCAGCTGGCACACAAAGTAAGCTATAAACTCCTGATGTTTTGGCACAGGCTGTGGACTGTGGATGAACTCTTGCCATACCGGGAGCCCCTCTCCGAGCTATTAAAGTCTTCGTCGATCACGTCGATTGCCTGGTTTAGAGCACTAAAAGAGCTACTGGGAGGCTTGGGATGGAGGGGTTCTGGTCTGACCCAGAGAGCCTGGCAACTGTATCCAGATTGAAGTTGAAGGAAAGGTTTTGGGAAGCAACTTTATTGCAAGTATTGACAAAAGCAGAGAGCAACTTGACTACTGTATTTCTTAAATTTAACTGCGTCCCCTGTTTTGAGGACACACTGGATGAAATTGTCCCCCCTCTGGCCCGGAAACTATTTTTCCAGTTTCGGGACAAGACTATTCCTACGAAACTCTTTTGTAAAAATTGGAGCAAGGATGTCTCCACTGATGATCTCTGTCTCTCCTGTAACGCAAGCCCTGAATCCATCGTGCATTTGCTATTTTTCTGCCCTAATTACAAATCCCTCAGGGAAAAATGGATAACACCACTTTGCAAATTAGTTGGACCCGGCCACTATCTAGAGGTGCTAAGAATCTTGAGTACTGACACATGTAGAGTTGTGGTTTTTGGTTTGTCCAGATATTGGCATGCACTGTGGATAAAACGAACAAAATGCCTTTTATGATGGGCCTTGACCTGTCCAAAAATTGATATGTACTGTAGATTAAGCGCACAGTAAGCACCTTATGATGAAACCTCCTATTAATTTTATGTGTTCTTATACAAATTTTTATATGAAATGATCTTATCTATGTTTATCTATTCGACTCTCTTTTAATGTATAATGTATGTGCTGTGTACTTTTATGATCTTTTATGATCGAAATAAAGTGATGATGATATATATATATCCACTCGCTTCGTTTCACACTTCTCCCCGGCCACTTAACAGGTAACCTGTGGTATGGTGTGTGAAGCCGTAAAACATTCCAAGCACAATTTGTGGTGCTTCGTCGCGCACCAAAAAGAATCCACAGGTCTCCTCCCAATCAATTGTAATTACGGTTTTATTTTAAAGGTTGCAACAGGAAAAAGTATTCCATTGATCCCAACGCGTTTTGGAGAACGCAGTCTCCTTGATCACGGGTATGGGCGTGACAGGTTTTCAACCAATAGTTATACACCTCAGTGAGTTAAAGTCATACAGGTAAAAAGAGGACTGCGGCCTGGACACAATCTGGCGTTGAATCTAATACATACAATAAGATTTACCCTTGTTAATCATAGACGCCATTTTGGAGAGTCTCTTCCCAAGTATGCTTAATAGTGAGACCAACACCTCCGCTGTTGCATATATATGCCGCTGGTGGTTACAGTGATAATTTCTAGCAGTTACTGCAAAAGGAAGCCCAAGTGGGCTAATTTAATGCCCTATGAAGTTCAAGACGTGAAGTCTAATATATTAGGTGAACAACAACCTCATGTACAATAAACACCTTTGAAAATAGTTCTTTCTCAATGAACATGATGGTTAAGTCAACCTCCCCATATCAATTTTGTGTTAAACACAATTGCAATTATAATCCTTATAATCATTCCAACATTGAGCCCCAGTGGGCTAATTAGTATTTATTTTGGAATAATTAGATAATTTAGGGCAAAGTAAAAAAAAATATATATATATAAAAAATAAAAAAATAACACGGTGCTGGTTCATACTGCAAATGAGACTCATAAATCAATGTGAAGAACAAATGTAAAATAGATAAATGCAAAGTTATGACATTCCATACTTGCAATTCTAATAGATGTTTTAGCATTCTTTTGCTCTTCTTGTGGCTTTACAACAGATCAGAGTCCATACCTGTAATAACAAAAACAAATAGTTAAGAACATTGTGTGTCCCCTATAGCCCATTAAAACATTCTTTTCTTATGTATATTTTTTATATAAAAATTATTTTCTAAAAAAACTCTTTATACAGGCAAAACAAAACAAAACATAACATTAAATGGGGCAGTATACCTTTTGTCTTTCCATACAGAGGTACATGTTATAACATACATGCAAATATCCTAATGTATGAAACCAACAAATGTAGTTTTTTTACAAAATTTGTATCTCGTGCATGAGTGACACAGTATCAGTTAAAGGAATTTTCGAAAATGTAACCATAAGTTAACCCAAATGCACTGCTAGCTCCTCATTATGATTAAGACCCATCTGGTGCATGGTTTGAAATTCTATAATGTACCTGGATTCTAGGCGTCTCAACTCCTGGACCCTGTTGCCTCCCCTGATGTTGATAGGAACTCTATCAAGTACATAAAATTTGAGTAAATTCGCTTTGCTAGAGTGTTCTGCCTCAAAATGTCTTGCTACTGGGTATTGCTTATTCACATTTGTGACGGCTCTCATGTGTTCCAACACCCGTAATTTGGCTTTGTGTATCGTACTGCCAATATAACATTTATTGCAAGGATATTTAAGACAGTATACGCAAAAGTCCGAATGACGTTAGATGTTCTCTGATTTCAAATTCCCTATGATCAGTGTTAAATCTTATCTTTTTTTGCATTTTCTGTGTTTTTGCATGCTTTGCACTTAAGACAGCAGAAAAAGCCTTTGATCTGATTCGACTTCGTATGCTTAGACAGCATATTCCTACAGAGCATATCCTTAAGTGACTTACTTTTCCTAAATGTTAGTTTAGGATAGTTCTCCAGATATTTATTGAGGATATTGTCTGTTTTCAAGACATGCCAGTGTTTTTTGAACACCTGTCTTAATGCATGGGATTCTGTATTATGTGTTGTTATGTATCTGATAGAAGAACAATCAGATGGAGATTGAGTTTTTGGGAGAAGAAAATCCTGTTGTTTCTAAGTGTTTACCTTCCTTTTAGCTGATTCTATGCATTTTTAGAATAACCTCGTTCTAAGAATCTTTTCGTCATGCACTTTAATTCCTCGTCAAATTTTTCCTGTGTACTACAATTTCTTTTTGCTCTCAATAACTCTCCATATAGGATGCTAGAGATTAAATTCCGGGGATGACTACTAGATGCATGCAATAAACCGTTCCCAGCTGTCTTTTTTTCTGTATAACTTGGTTTTTGGTTTGTTATTATGCACCTCTTAGTGTAAATCTAGAAATTCAATTTCACGTTTGTTGCAATTGCTGGTGAAAGACAGATTCAAAACATTCTCATTAAGCTCCTTTACAAATTCCAATGCTGTTTCTTTTGATCCGTCCCAAATGCAGAATATATCATCTATATATCTGACCCAGAGGACGACATGGGAGTCAAACAGATGATTTTGTCTGACCACCTGTTCCTCCCACGAGCCCAGGTACAAACCTGCATAGCTGGGGGCGAAACAGGTGCCCATTGCCGTCCCTTGCGTCTGACAATAGATTTTATTGTCAAAGATAAAAAAAGTTGTTCAATAGACAGAAAGCCATCATATCTAAGATCATTTCAGTATGTAATAGATATGAGAGTGATCGTGATTTTAAGAAATATCTACAGGCTTGTAAACCTAAATCATGAGGTATACAGGTGTATAAACTGTTGACATCAAGTGACATTAAAAGATATTTGTCTTCCCACTCAATATCATCGATGGTTCTTAGAAAATCTCCTGAGTCACGAATATATGAGGCTAATCCTTCCACAAAAGGTCTAATGAAATGATCAACATAACGTGAAGTATTTTCTAATGTCCTACCCATAGAGGAAACAATTGGTCTTCCTGGCGGGTTGTTACTATTCTTATGAAATTTGGGCAAAAATATAAAACAGGTAATTTTAGAAAGACACATTTAAAAAAGTTAAATTCATCCTGTTCTAATAGCCCATCAGCTTTCCATTTAGCTAAAAGTTCATAATAAACTGTGTTAGAATGTAACACTGCCTCTTTAGTTGATAATCTATAGTTTAGTCCATCATTTAGCTGCCTGCACCCTTCTGATAAATACAGTTCAGTTGGTATCACCACTATGTTGCCACCTTTATCGGAGGGCTTAATTACAATATCCTTCCTTTCGCTAAGCTCTTTGATGGCTTCAAAGTGGTGTGGTTTCAAATTCTTTTTGTTATTGGTATCATTGAATCTCATTTTTTGTAGGTCTTTTATAATTTCCTTTTCAAATACATCTATAGCATCACAAGAAACCGGGGGCAGAAAAATTGATTTTGGGTTGAATATATATATATATATATATTACCTAGTTATAGATAGGACCTAGTTTCCATAGGAAAAACATTTTTTGATTTGCCTATAACTTTGGCGTCGTTTGACCAATCTTCATGAAAGTTCCCAAAAAAGTGTCCAAGTAGGTTCTGTGCAGCATGGAAAGTTTGGGGGTGATCCGTGCAGTGGGGACTGAGTAACTGGTGTGCAGAATAAGAATGCGTTTGTAATGTTAATCTCTGGCCGTGGATCTTTCTCGGCGGTTTCACAGTGGTTGTGGTTAAATCGCAATGATTTTGTGGTAAATCGCAAATGCGCACACCAAAGGGAATGCTCTGATTGGCTGGACACAACCTGAACAGAAAGTTGCGGCTGCCATTTTATCGATTTGGAACGGTTCCCGGGGCTGAAAATTTGTGTCAAAGCTAACATAAGGGGTCAGGGTTGGAGATACTCTGACCCCATGTTTGGGAAATGGGGGTGTTACTGACACAAGTTATGCATCCAAAATAGATTTTTTTAATTGCGCGTGATATTCACGACACTGCCGCAACTGCCACCGTGACCCCCCTAGTACCATCACGGGGACGTCAAGACTATCATGCTGGAATTGAGAATATTGATGGAAATATAAAACACAAAGTATCTATATTTATATACACACCCTGATTGGTCACCGTCACAGACTCATATACTTACTCACTTATCCACTCAGACACTCATACACCCATTCACATGCCCACTCTTACACTAATGCACCCAGTCACAGACTCACTGAGAGATCCATGTGTGTACATACATAAGCATTCAGAGGCCCATGCACCCACTCACAGATGCAGTCAGAGAGTCAAGCACCCACTCAGATACATAGTCAGAGACTTATACACCCAGTCACAGGCCCACTCAGATACTCATGCACCCCATCACAGACCCACTCAGACACTCACACACCCACTCACAGATGCACTCAGAGACTCATGTGCCCACTCACATACATAGTCGAAGACTTATACACTCAGTCACAGACCCCCTCAGAGACTTATGCACGCCGTCACAGACCCACTCACGCACCCATTCACAGTTGCACTCAGAGACGCATTTGCCCACTCACATACATAGTCAAGGACTTATACACCCAGTCACAGACCCAGTCAGAGACTCATACATCCAGTCACAAACCCACTCAGATACTCATGCACCCACTCACAGACCCACTGAGAGATTGATGCACCCAGGTACAGCCTCAGTCAAAGACTGATACACCCACTCACAGACCCACTCAGACACTTATGCAGCCACTCATAGATCCAGTCACAGACTCATTTACCCATTCACATACCCACTTTAGACACTCATACACCCATTCACATACCCACGCAGACACTCACACACCCACTCACATCCCCAGAGACTTCTACAGACAGTCACAAACTCACTCAAAGACTCATGTGCACACTCATATACCCACTCAGAGACTTCTGCACCCACTTATAGACCCACTGAGGGGCTCATGCAGCCAGTGACAGACCCACTTGGAGACTTATTCACATAAACCAGTGAATAATAAATACACACGGTTATAGAGGTTATAGAGATATTGAGAGACTGATAAATGTTTTTATAGAGTTATTTAGATAGTGAATTATCTAGTGTGATGGTTAGAATGAATTATATAGTTGTTATTTTTTAATGTGGTGGTGGCAATTGACTTCCTGCTTTTGCTATGGGTTTACTTGGCGCATCTTTGGTGATCACAGGTACCGACGACATTCGCGATTCCTGGCTTCACTGTGAAAATGAATAATAGGTCTTAGAGATGGTTTTTATAGAAACTCAGTAGAAAAACATGACTTTAGACAATACAGTAATAAACCCCTAGTGTGTAAAATACTGTAATATGTGTGCATGTATGTGTTTTACACTTTATGAAAAAGGCACGATAGTCGCAGGAACTGACATCGTCTGGACTCCCAGTGTTAAAGCGAAAATGGAAAATTGGTTTTAGAGATGATTTTTATAGAAACTCAGTCTAAATACATGACTTTTGAGAATACAGTAATAAACCCCTAGTGTGTAAAATACTATAATATGTGTGCATATCTGTGTTTTTATGGAAAAGGCGAGACCGTCACGGTTAACGACGTCATCGCGACACCTCAAATAACCGTGAAAACGGAAATAGGTTTTAAAGATAGTTTTTTTTAAAACTTAGTACAAAAACATGAGTTTAAATATGTTTTTTAAAGAGCCATGTATATAGTGATATGTGTAGTGCAATGTTTAGAATGGATTTTGTTTTGTTATTATTGTTGCATGGGTTGGTGGCTGTTGAATGTCTGCTTTTGTTTTGTGATTTCACGACATATTTGCTATCATCGCAACGTCACCGCGAAGATTCCCAAAAACAAAAAAAAAGCATCTTTATAAAGAAAACTACCCCTATTTCAGGTACTAGGGTGGATCTGACAAGAGATGTTGTGTTGATTGTGTGTATATGACAGCTACACATAAGACCGGATGCAGAGTTTCAGGTTAGTTAGAAACACCCTGTTGCCTTCGTCTGTAAAGCGCACTCCATTGTTTCTATAAATTACATGCATGTCAAAACGCAGGTTGTTGTTATAGATTGAGCCCATGTTATGGTCTCTGAGGAATGCAGAAACAGCTGTATTAACATGTTTTTGGGCTTTGTCAGTCTGTGGACAGAATTGATTTGACCACTTCCATTTCTGCCTTAGCCATATATTAGAGTTCACCAAGACAGTGTGAGGGAAAAGTGACATCAGTTCTGCAAAGGTATTTTTCATTAGAATTTCAAGCCCTACCCCTGTCAATGTGCCTAGGTCATTGCCACCACAATGCACAATCATGAGGTGAGGAGGTCGGCAATCCACAATGGTTTTAACTAAAGCCAGCAACTGATGAAACTCTAACCCTCTCTGGCCAAACCAAGTAATCTGCACATTTTGCAAACCCAAGTCACTGTCAGAACCTCTCTTTTTTGCAACCTCTTTAGCCTAAAAGACATAGCTGTGGCCAACAATCCACACTCTAAGCATTTTGAAGTGAAGGAGCAATAGCAGCTAGGAGAAGGCTGGAGCCGAATAAGGTAGTTTTCCAAATGGAAAACAGTAAAAATGGAGGTGTTTTTTTAAAAGATATATTTGATTGGATGCTGTCAGCATGTAAGTGAATAAAATTAGGTAGTGTGTTGAATGCATTAGCAAAAAGTCATATTATTGGCTGCTGTTTAAAAAAGAAACGTAATACAGACATGGATATTCTTTTGAATCTGTGGAGTAAACCACACCTGCTGTATCTCTTTTAGAAGTAGCATGTTCCTTCTAGAGTGTGCTGGTTCCACTGGGTTGCTAGGTACACTGAGCTAAGAGTGTATTGGGGGAAGGGTGCTATAGACACAGAACATTTTTTTAAAAGTTGAGGAGTTATGACACAATTTAAGTAATGGCAAACTTTAATTTCCAACTCAGGACGATGTAATAAACTGTTGTGCAGAATTTCAATCTAAAAAAAACTGAAGCTAAATATTGGTTTGGAACATGCGGAGACAGGAATCTCGTTTTGAAAAAAAGGCGAAGGGTTAACAGATGCTAACCATTCACAAGTGGAGATAGAGTAGTCTAAAATGAAATACATGATTTCATTTGCTGTCTTTCTCATGATCACAGACTGGAAAGTTGACGAGGTTGTCATTTTATTGTTCCTTTGTATAAGAGTGGTGTACCATTCTTGTGCTTAGTTTTTACAAATCTTAACAGAGTCAAAACTATCCTGAAAGAGCTAAAACAACAATATAATCTACGAACTCTATTCACTGGTATGTATATAACTTTTTAATTATTTAAAAAATGTACATTAGACATGAAGATGAATATGGGAGTTTGATAAAAAAGAGTATCATGGTGACATGAAAAAATATATATCAGATGAACTGTATCTGGCTGAGGGTATGTGTTTAAGATGTTAGTACTGTTGAAAGTTACCATGAGCAATGCCTTTAAAAATGACAATGTTTTAAATGTCTAAGCATCATGTGCAGAACAGACAGATCTATGTTATTTGTATTCTGGGAATTGCAGTACTTTTACTCACATTATTAAACAGGAGTAGTGTAGTCATGAATAAAAGATAAAAACATGTGCTGTGCCTGTATATGAATTATTAAGTAATAATACTTGTTAGGTATGTATTAGGAAGTGTTTGTTAATGTGGTTTTTAACTTATGTGACCTGTTGCATATGTTTAGATGGTGAGATATGGTTTTTGTCATTGCAGATACTTGTATGTACAACGAGACTCTTAAGTTTACTTAAATATGTAGAGAACTATATATTTTTGGAAAGCTGGCCTGAAGGTGTAGAGCTATTATGAAATCACATATATGTTTACATGGTGATCTATATTCTTTAAGGCTGTTGAAAATGTCATGTATATGGTGAAGGTGGTGCATTTCTTTAACCATGCTTTGTTTAAAATTGAGGAGGTTAATAGTGTAGAATGTCTCTTGAGAGTTCTTGTGCTAGTTTCACTGGGCGTGTAATTTTTATTTTAGAAATGCCTAATATATGTTTTAAAGACACAAGAATTATTTGAGAAATGATGTAGGTATGCCATTAAGAAAAGGTTTTGTGCTTTGAAAAAAGTGAGAATTGTTGTTTTCAGTTTTAGAAACCTACTGATGCATGTGCACGCTGAGTAACAGAGCAATGTAAGCTCCTAGAGAGCCATGTATCCAATTATATATCAAGTGTGATATCTAGATTTCACTCACACATAACTCAGTAGAAAAGCATAGATACACTAAAACAGATAGTTTCATACTGACAAAAGGACTTAAATAATGAGTCATAGAAATAGTCACAACTGTTAAGTATCTAACAGCAATTGAGATACTTTCACAGTAAGCCAGGCACTATTCAGTCACTCCAATCACTCAGCTACTGCTCAGGCATTCATTGAATCACTCACGCACTGTCTACACACTCATTTAATTATCTAGGCACTACATATGCACCCTTGCAATCACACAGGCACTAATTATGTAGTCATTGAACTATGCAGGCAATACTCATGCATTCTTCCAATCACCTAGACACTAACCATTCACTTATACAACCACCAAGGCTGTACCTATGCAGTTATTCAAACACCCAGGCACAACCCATGCACTCATCCAAACACCCACTTACAATTCATGCACTCATCAAAATACTGAGGCACAACCCATGAACTCATTTAATTACGCAGGCAGTACCACTGTCGTGAAACTATCACCCATCCAGTACCTATGCACTCATTCAATTACTGAGGCAATACTGTTGCACTAATACAATCACCTCAGTAGTACACTAGATTTAATCTAATCACTGAAGCTTTTACAATGGACTTATGCAATCATTCAGACACTAGTCATGCACTCATCTAATCAACCAGGCACTACTAATGCACTCATTAAATTATCCAGGCACTACCCATGTACTTATCCAACCACCCAGGCACTACCTGTTCATTCAGCTAAAAAAAACATGGGCAGCAGCCATGTAGTCATTCAGCCACTGAAACACTACTCATGCACTCATTCAATCTGCCAGGTGCTATGTATGCACTTAAACAATCACGTATGCACTATCCATGCAGTCTATAAATGACCTATATACTATGTATGCACTCCTGCAATCATCCAGGCACTAGAGTTGCACTCATTTAATCATCCAACCACTATCTATGCATGTATTTAATTATTGAGGCATTATTCATGCACTTATCTATTCATTCAGGCACTATTAATGCACTCATCCAAACACCCAGATAGGGATATACTCATGCAAACACGCACGCAGTAACTATGCAGATAGGGGATGACCCATGGAGTTCTCATATACTCAGGGAATCATCCAGACACTACCTGTATCCTAAGGGAATCGCCTAGGCACTACATATGCACTCATTCAATCATCCAGGGAGTCTTCATGTATTCAACCACAAACACATGTATTTACACATTTTAGTGAGGATTATGTAGTCTTTTAGAACCAACTGGTGAATTATATATCTAAGGTATCAAACACTCTTTGCATGTACTCTGAAGAGCTATATTCTCGGATACAGATTAATGTGTAGATTTTTATATGCACTGTTTCTCAAAATTTAAAAGTGATACTTTTAAGTAGAAAGCACTGAGATCCTAAATACACTACTACATCAATGGTAGAGAGGTACACAAATAGCTCTTATGTTGTCTTTTTGGATTTACAGTGTTGAGACATTGTATGTACTTCTACACTTCGGTTGATGTTTATTTTAAAATTTACTACAGAAGGGATAAACTGGTCTTTCACCATGTATAAGTGAGAACTGACATGGTGCAGCTGTGTTGTAGGAGAGGGTTCTATAGTGTTAAAAGGTAACTAATAAATTAAGTGTTGTGTTTTGCTTTTTGTGTGGTATATTGAAATAAGTGCATGTAGTTATATAGATAGGCTCATCTGTAAATTTAAAATTGCAACATAACATAAAAACTGTTTTTGCAAGTTAATAGTAAAGTATTTGGTTCGCTGGCTAGAGAAAAAATTAAAATATATACTTTTTTTTACAGAACAATATCTACATAACTACAGACAGTTAGAATGCCTACAAAGGTTCAGAATAAAAAGCAACATAATCAACTACAGTATCTCTGCAGAACTAAGACACAAAAGGGGAAAAATGCAGAAAAAGTGGTGAAATGAAAAAGAGCTACTGGTAAGAGGACAAAGGAATTTCTTAAAAATATATGTGGACACCTGCAAAGATTACAAAATAATGAATAAAAACCAAACTATGAGAAGGAATAAGAGTGGTCTAAATCTATATTACAAGAACAGGAAAGAATGTAACAAAGATGGACACACCTTAACCAGGAGACAGAAGCAGTTTAAGAAAATCAGAGCCAGAATGTTTCATAATAGAGTGATTGTAAATCTGCTGAGAAATATGAAGATGTATAGAAGAAGGAGAGAGGCACTGAAACAGGAAGAACAAGTTGAGGGAGTAGTTAGTAAGGCCTTTGCTTTGAAGAAGAAGCTTTTCATTTTGATTATAAATAGAATGAAGACTCTTATCTGGATGCAGGGTTTTTAATAAATCAGGGAGAATGGCGCACGGACAAATACGCGTGGTGTGAATGTGCTACAATGTGTATGGTGCTGCCAGGTCGGGGGAACTACCCTATAACCCCCGTTGGTGTATGAGTCAAAAAACCCACACTGGAATTTGAGAAAACAGTCCCGGGCACACGTATTGAGGATATAAATGGAACAAGGAGTCTCTTTAAAGATCAAATTGCTTGGGTCGACACCAGAGTAATTGTTAAAAGATTTTTAATGAGGCAACATCAAAAGAGAGCAACCAGCCGACACGTGTTTCGTCATACGGGAAAGATCCCGTGACTCTTCAGGGCTGTATTGACAGTGACGAGTTAAATGCCAATATGGCTAGGTAAAAGGAATATGGTTCCACAAGGCCAGTAAAAGATGAAATGCCTAGTCGGGGGATCTAGGAGGACAGGTCTGGCCCTGTGTAGAGACGTGACCTGGAGGTCAAGCAGCCTGTGGAGGCGAGCATGGGCGGGTGCGCCCTGAATAACAGAACCAGGTGACCATCCAGTGTCCGTATCGAGGGAGAGTAAAGGCAGGATAGCCGTGAGATGGCAGGATAAAATTAAAACCTGGGTAAATCACGATGGAAGGAGTCCTGGTGATAGAAGGAGACTGGTCTCGTCTGTGTAACCGCATCCGGTTACACAGACGAGACCAGTCTCCTTCGGCATTCACCACGCTGATATCTGTTCGGCGTACCCGCCACCTTGCTTCTATCACCAGGACTCCTTTTACCTAGCCATATTGGCATTTAACTCGTCACTGTCAATACAGCCCTGAAGAGTCACGGGATCTTTCCCGTATGACGAAACACGTGTCGGCTGGTTGCTCTCTTTTGATGTTGCCTCATTAAAAATCTTTTAACAATTACTCTGGTGTCGACCCAAGCAATTTGATCTTTAAAGAGACTCCTTGTTCCATTTATATCCTCAATACGTGTGCCCGGGACTGTTTTCTCTTTTTCTTAGAATGAAGACTCTTGACAAAATAGTGTTGTACATAAGGAGATAAAACCAGAAGAAAAGATTAGTTAATAGAACTAACTTTTGTACAGTTTTCAGTGGAGAACGGATATATACTTCTACTACAGAGCCTTTCTTCAATGAAGAAAGATAATTCCAGGATAACACATTAGTTCATGTTATTGAGGGAAGAGGACGATGTTATGAAATCAAAAATGGCACTCCTATAGCGAAAGAGGGGATGGTGTTCAGTAATGTAGAAAAGGTTATTACAGAAGAGGTACAGGGACGGTGTAGTCAGGCCCTATGTGAGAAGCTGGCCTGGTAAATGCTGTCCACTAATTAAAGTGGGCACCTTGTACCAGTCCAAACAACCCTTATGGTGATTTAAGAGTTCAAAGATAACCTTAGAAAGCTATCCAAGTGGTAGCTGTGTAGAGCAGCCTTCAGGTTTAGTCTTGAAGGAATGTTAAGCAGCTTGTTTTACCAGAATGCAACCTTATAGTATTGGTTAAATGAAAGGAGAACCACACAGTAGTTATAAAATATGTATTTATTAATATAACACTATCTAGTACGACACAGTATCTCCTACATTGAGATAATCACAAAGCACACAATACTGTAGCACAGAAATGAAAGTAAATAGCACAAATACACAGTGGGCCCCAGGGGCGGACCAAACCATATACTAAAATAGTGGTATAAGAACCACGACTCGAGTCAAGACAGTGTCTAGAGGTTGTAGAATCGCTGGGACCCCAAGGAACCACCCAAGGTGAGTAAGTAGGGACCCCACAGAGGACGGGTGCAGTGTGGGAACACGACTGCGTGCTCCGTACAATTCTATGAGGAAGTCGCGGTTGAAGTTTTAGAGTTTAAGGACCCTTCCCAGTAGACTTCAAAGAAACCCTGTGGAAGTTAGGAGGTTGAAGAGCCACCCCACCCGTGGATACTGAGGTACCCAAGTTACCTATCCCAGGGAATCTGGGTGCATAGGTCTGGAGTGGTGTCGGAAACCGATGTCGAACCCAATGGAGGAATTGGAAGAAGAGCTGCTGCTGGAAGGAAGAAAAGTGTATGTTGGAATCCAAAGGTGGATTCTTGTTGAAGAGTACCTGAAAGCAGAGGGGACAGAGTCTGGGTCACTAAGGTGTGACCCGGGGCTCGGTAGATGAATGCCCACCGATGTCAGATGCTTCAGTTGTGTTGATGGAGTTCTTGACTCTGCAGCCACGGGGATCAGGAGATGTCGAGGACAACAAAGAGCCGGATACGAGCTGTCCCATGAAGGATGTCGAGTGCTGAGGGGTCTGTGCCCGGTGGGAGCACCAACAAGCCTTGGCAACAGCAACCCACACAGAAGGTCAAGGATGGTTACAGTTCGGACCAGCAATGTCCAGGAGACTCACCAAAGCAAAGAGAGTCAGGGCAGGCTGGGGGCAACCAGTGGAGCCCAAGAAAAGCAAAGTTGACCTTCAAGTGGATCCACAGGCCGGAGGCACAGGAGTCGCAAGAGGACCTCAAGCGATTTCACAAAGCAGCAGCCCACGGAGCACTCGGTGCAAGGAGGCCGGTGTTCTTTGTAGGAAATGATGCCAGAGGTTGGGGCTACTTGAAGCCCAGTGCAATTGTTCGGGAAACACCAACAAGCATATGCACTTGCAAATGTACGGGGTGCACAGGGGTTCGGGTATTGCAGCCCCCACAAGGGATCTGACCTCAAACTTGGTGAGAGGGCAGCTCGGACCTCGAGGTATGTAGAAACTCACCTCCTGTGTTGCTGAAGCCTTTGGAGTTTGTAGGAGCTCAGGGTCAGCAGACCGGACAGCAGTGTTGTGGTGCCTGCAAATGCAGGGTAGTGACTCCTTCACTCCAAGGGAGAAATCTTTGGTTGTCCTTGATGCTCCACATGTCCTACATAGATCCTGTATGCACAAACGATGCTTCAGACTGAGAGGGAGACGAAGTTGGGCCCAAACGAAGTCCAGAAAAGTCCAGAGTGTCCAGACTGTCGAAGTTCAGTGGTTTCTGGTTCAGAATCTTGTCCACGTCGAATCTCGGGTCCTAAAGTCAGGTAAGCCCTTTTGTACCCATTTGGACAGATTCAGGGGACCCTCCCAGGAGAGGGTCTGGACAGTGGGGAGGTTACTCCCATGTCCTTTGTCCAGTTTCGTGCCAGACCAGGAGCCAACAGCTCCCAGGACTGGTTTGAACTGCACTATGCACAGGGACACCAAATGTGCCCCTCATGCAGACTTTTGGTCACTGGAAAGCGCACCCACCCAGCCCTAATACACTAAATCCGGTCTGGGAGGTGGTCACACCTCCCTTTGACAGGATGCCTATTGTTCTGCCTTCCCCTGCTCAAGCTTGGCTCAGCAGGAGGAGGGCAGAAATGTGTCTCTGGCCAGCAGCAACCAGTTTGTGCTTCCCGGGACTAGAAGGCTGGTACCAGGAACACCAGGGACCCAACGAAACTCGCTTCTGAGGGGTGGAATCATACCTCCCACACTGGTTACCGGTGTTGGGGTATGATTCCACAATGTTTGATACCAAACACGATAGGGTTACTTTCAACCGTTTTAGAGTTGGTCATCACGCGGTCGCATAATGCCACTCTATATGTCGTAAACGGATGATGCACTGACAACCCGGGAGAATGGACTACGTAGGCTGCAGGGGTGTCCTGCTCATGCAGTGGCACCCTCTCACTTAGAACCAAGCACCCTGCCTTCATAATTGTTAAGGCCTGCTATAGGGGTGACTGATAGGTTTTAAGTGCAGTGACCCTTAGATATAGTAAACCTATATCTTGAGTAAGTGGTGCATGCACCTACTTACACAGGTTGCAATGGCAGGCCTGTAGGTTCCATTTTGAATGGCCTCTCATGGGTGGCATAATACATGCTTCAGCCCATGGGAGGCCTCTGGGGTACCTATGCCCTGGGTACATGGGTACCATATACTAGGGACTGACAAGGGTACCCCAGTATCCAATCTGGAGTGTACCAAAGTACATAACATAACAGTTTAGGGAGAAAGCAGATAGACTGGGGTCCTGATTAGCAGGATCCCAGTCAGACTAGTCAAAAACAGTATTACATTCAGCAAAAAGTGGGGGTAACCATAAGAAGCAGATCCTATTTTCCTACACCCTGTATACAAATGGAATTGTAGTAGTGTTTGTAGTATTTGAAAGCAATTATTTGTTATACTAAGACAATTACTACATATATTTCCTAGGCAAAGTTTAAAACACAAAGAAGCGCTTTACAAGGATTGGATCCTTGCAAGGTTAGAAAGCATACAAATTTGAGGGACACTCAGTACCTTGTTTATCAAAGATAGTGTGGCAAAGCACCTTTCATCATTTCAGGATGTAAGCTGCACACCTACCAACAATGCAACCTTTAGTTATGAGGTTGTACTATGTGAAAATTCCTGCTTTATGTTTTGGAGAAATGAATAGAGCATTTTTGTATGGTACTGTGGCAGAGGTAAAAAAGGTTTGTGACGATGTGCAGTTTTTTTTCTTTTGTCTAGAACAGGACTCTACAGAAAATGAAGAGTTGAGAACAGGAGGAGTTGCAGAACAGGACACAGGTATTATAGTTGATAGCTTTGAAGAAGAGATTAGAAAATGTAACACAGTGTGCTCTGAAAAAACAGAATATGTTTGTATATGTTGTTGACACACTCACCACAAGATTCAAATACTGACTGTTGACTTGTATTTAAAAAATGAAAAAGAAAATAATGATACCTGAGAAAAGTTTGCTGGGTTCTTATTTGTAGAGGAATGCTTTGTCTTGTCCACATAGCAAGTTATATGTAAGTACTGTTACAATAATCTAGTTGATTATAAAATGTGAGCTAGAGCTGTGCATAACAAGTTAGTACTGGTTGCCATTCCAAAACCACTTCAAGGTTTAAATGTTTATGAGTGAATTCTTATCTAAAGTGTACTTCCGTTTCAGGCTATAGTCTGTATGGAGCCAAAGATAGGCAAGTTACTACCAACAGAGCTGCAGAAAGGTCTAAACGGTAGAGAAGTGTACTGGATTACTAGTGTTTTCTCAAAATGTTCAGCAGGATGCTCAAGAATTTTTAATGGTAATGCTAGGACTATTAGAGGAAGAGGATGTGAATGTCAATGAATGTTTTGGTTTAACTTATAAATGGAACTATAATTGTGAACATTGTGAAACCACCTCTAGCACTGAAATTAATTTAGAACGATTCCTATACTTGACGTTACTAGATTGTAAAGCCGTGGCTTTTAAAAATGTTACCAAAACCCCCATCAAGGAAAGACCTGTACAAACTGCAGATTAGAACTTGCACTTTGTTGGTACAAACGTATGGGAAATATATCAATGTCATGTTACAATGATGCAGAGTGGATTGTAGTAAATTAGAAACTAAAATTACAAACTTTGTAGCTGGACAAATTTCCATTTCAAAATGAAGTTTCACAACAATAGCAAACCTATTTCACAAATGAGTTAATATAACCTCCACACGCTACACACTATATTAAAGATGTCAAAGAGGATGGGCAGAGTGCAATAACATAGATATGTCATTCAAATCAAGACTACGTAAAAAGTTAACAAACTTATATCTGCTATTTCTAGAACAGAAGTTCTAAGGACAATTAAGGACAACAAAATGTGATATTGTGTTGAAATGTATATGATTTATGAGTTTCTGAGACATTATTCAGCCTATTAGGGGTATTGTCTACAGCAAGTTGTTAGAAATGAAAGACTGTTTTAAACTAGAGGAAAGGAATTTATAAAACATCACAGGACTACATTCTGTTACTACAGATAAAACTAAACGGAGGCACTATAATATCAGCAGCCTTAAGTTTTATCTAAGAAGTCTCTTCTCCACCTCACCATTGTATCTTGTTTTGGTTGCCTAATGTTCAAAATGAAATCCTAATACATTTTTCTTTGTTTACATTTTTTCACATTGTTTGAACTGCTACATTACAAAAAGAATAAAAAGTAACAAGTATGGTTTTTCACATTTTGCAAAATTGCATCCACAGACTACTTCATGGGTGTTACGGTGGTGTTATAGTTCATGCAGAAGGTAGCAAAACGCTTGAGTTCTGGTGACATTTCACTGCATCTTCTCTGCACTTCAGCTGGAACTTTGTTTTTAGGAGCAGGGGCTGGAGGTCTGGAGACTGATGATCCCTTTCCTTTTTTTTCTCTGTAGAATTTTAAGTTGCTCCTTCTAGTATGTTTTCAAGTGGAACAACATGCTTGTTATACCACATGAATATTTATTTGCTGTGACCTGAGCTAATGTCGTCTCACCTATGCTGCACCTCACTAATTTAGTTGTGGTCTTCGATTTACCAGATATAATAGAGAAAAAATACCAAGATATACTTTGTTTCTTCATTGCTGGCTCTTCATCAGAAGACTGTTCATGTGCAGCTTAGTCCTCCTGGTATTCAACAACGTTAACCAGTTATAGTTCTTCCTTTGGTTCTTCTGATTCCATTTTATTTTTGTAGAAATAACAAAAAAAAGGGAAAAACCAGCACAATTTTCAAAATGAGTTTGGGTGAACGTGGGTAGTTTGATGGGTGTTTGGTAGTTATGTTCTATTTGTGAGTTTCGATTTTGAAAGCTCTTTTTTAAACAGTTTTTTTTACAAATTTGTTGTTAAAATAAAGTTAAACCAGTATGTTACTAAACAGATGGACTCAAACTTTGTGTATATAATGTCTATATATCTGTTTTACACTTTGTCATTTGTATTCGTGACTACTGACGTCATCGCGACCTACGGTGTTGTTGTGAAGAAGGAAAATGCATTTTTGATATAGTTTTTAGACAAATGAATACAAAGTGGAGAGTTAAATTAGTATCTTACCAAACAGCTACAATGAAACTTTATCTAAAATATGTCTATATATGTGTTTTACACTTTCTCAAAAACATACGGTATTCACGGTCTGTCCTTGGCATTCGTAACATCATTGTAAAATTATCTTGAAATAAGATGATTAATGTACTTTTTAAATGAATAGATGACAAATACAACAATAAGTGGTGCACCATGCAGATGTAATGTTCAATATCTAATTATAGGAAAAAAAATACATGGACATAATAGTTATGTAATAGAATCAAAAACACATTAAAAATTCACTGAAAAAACAAAAGGTTTCAGGGATGTTATAGTTAGGAATTAGCATTTAAAAAACCTTAGAAATTCACTGAAAAAAACAAAGGTTACAGGGACGTTATAGTTAAGCTGACTAATACAAAACCAGGGCTCTACAACGCACTCCGTTACAACGCTTTCCACATTGCAACGCAATTACTATTCTAACTCCAGGGGGGCGTTACTTTGAGGAATGTGTTGTAACAGTTTACAGTGTAAAGCCCTGTGCTGTAAAAGTTTTTGCGGAGTGAAAAATGTGGGGTAAAGACATGAGGAGTAAAAAATGCAGGGTAAAGGATGCGGATCCACCTCAAATAAATAATTTAATTAATTCAGAAGGTAGTGTTGCATTTGTGAACTTTTTTTAATAGAGTTAGTGAGATTGAACTTGATAATTACATTACATTTGATAGAGTTAGTAATAGTATAAAAAATAAAATTTAAAAGTTAAACTTGAAAAGTGTATTGTGTTGTAGTACATTGAATTTGTGCTTTTGTTTTGTGGAATCGCGACGGGTTTGCTAACCCGGAAAATATTTTACAAAAATATGCATGTTAAAAAATAAATAAGATTCACTGTTGAGTTATAGGGTGGCTCTAAAAAGAGCCCTTGTTTTCATTATGAGTTTGTTGTAGCTACATGTAAGTGTGGATGCACAACTTAAGGTTGTTGAGAAAGACTCTGTTCCCTTGATCTGTGAAGTGTACTCCATCACTTCTGTAGATGTCATCCATATCAAAACGTAGATTGTTGTTATAGATGGAGCCCATCCTATGGTCTCTGAGGTAAGCAGAAACAGCTTTATTGACATTCTTTCTAGCTTTCTCAATCTGTGGACAGAATTGATTTGACCACTTCCATTTCTGTCTTTGGCATATATTAGAGTATACAAAGACAGTTTGAGGCAAAAACAACATCAGTTGTGCAAAGGTATCCTTCATGAGCATTTCCAGTCCTACTCCAGTCAATGTGCCTAGGTCATTGCCACCACAGTGCACAATCATGAGGTCAGGGGGTTTGGGATGCAAAAAGGTTTTAACCAAAGGCATTAATTGGTGCCACTTTAATCCTCTCTGTGCAATCCATTTAATATCCACATTTTGCAAAGCTAGGTCTTTGTCAATACCTATGTGTTCAGCATACCTTGTGCACCAGACAACATAGCTGTGCCCTGCAATTCATACTGTAAGCATCTTGAAGGGATGTCTGGAATTAATGAAAAGATGTCTGTAGCTGAGGTAGTCAGTTGGTAGAATGAGAGGTATCTAAAATGGTGAGAAGATGCTGTTTTTGAAAAAGCTGATAAGTGATTGACTGTTCATTAACATTGTGCGCTCAAAAATAGGATGCATGTTACTTTCCTGAAGAAGCATGTTTCTTATTGGTTATTTCATTTTTTTTAAAAGTTACAGTAGATACGATAAGGAATTACTGTGGAAAAGTCAACCACACCTGCTATTTGCATTTGTAAGCTACTGTGCGGAACTTGAAAATATGTTGAACTTGTGACCTGCCCGTACAGTTGAATGTTGCAGAATCTGTTACTATGGAAACTGGGATTAAGCATAATGGTGGAAGGGTTGAAAGTTAACTGTGGATTTAAAATGTGAAATGGTAACTTATATATAAGTAATATGTTACTAAATTAAGTTTTTCTAAATCAGTAGTATGTGTAGAAGTAGTCGGTTGTAAAAAAAAAATACTAGTATTATTAGAAGTAGGTTTTTGAACTCCCATATGGATTCGCAGATCCATCGCGATGCTACACTGCTGCACCGCGGTGAAGTCGCGACTCCAGAAAATTACAGAACCAGTTTGGGCACTTTTAGAAGACAGTTAGAAAGGGTTAATATGTCTAAACAATAGAAATGTGTTTCACAGTTTGAAATGATGTAGAAACCAATTTGATTTATTACTTACTTTAATTTGTGTGCGGAAAGAGAGGGAAAGTTTGCCATTCTGGTTTTTCCTTGTTGAGAGTGGTGCATTACATTTATTGTGTGCAAAAGAAAATCTTTTATGAGTTTCTGATATTTCATATTCTGCAATACTATTTGAAAGGTGAGTTACAAATTTGTGAGGTGTATTATGTATTATGTAGTAGTGCTTTACTCTTTGTAGTGATATTTTTATATTTGAAAAGCTTTATTTTCAAACTTTTGAAATTATTCGAGAACTGTGATGTTTGAAATATGTTATGAAATGTAGAGATGTGTATTATAGTTTGTTTTATTGTACTGAAATGATGATTGAAATAGATTGTGGATAGTAATATGTGTACATTGGTGGATGGATTAGCGATTATGGTAGTTTGTATGAGTGTGTGAAAATGTACAATTGAAGTACACCGCATAATTTTAGGTGTTGCTTTCAAATTGGAAGTGCAGTCTATCAAGTTTTAAGGTGTGCATGGACTTGTGACTGAAGTATGTCTCTACTTGCACATGTATTCTCATATGTCTTATGCATTTGAAGATGCAAGATGTATAAAAGACAGGTGTTGCTGCTTTGTATTTGGCTAGGCCCAACACTGTGAGTAGTACTAGAATGGTGAAGCTGAAGCACAAAAGTGAGGTTTAAGACATGTTGACATGAGGGATTAGTGATTAGGCTACTTTGTATAAGTCTCTAGAGAGGTACACTTGGAATATGCCACACAATTTTTGGTGTGTGTTTGAAATAGGAAGTGCGTTCTGTGAAGTTTTCAGGTCTGCATAGTCTTGTGATTGAGGTATGTCTCTACTTGGAGATGTATTCTCATATGTGTTATGCATTTGAAGAGGCTTTACATATAAAACACAGGTATACGTCTATTTGTATGTTTCTTTTATATATGGTGTCACTAGCAAAAGGTACAGACACATGCATGCATGCTTTCAGGAATATGGTGAGACTTACAACAGAGACATGTGAAGGGTTGCTGCTTTGTATTTGGCTAGGTCCAACACTCTGAGTCGTAGTAGAATGGTGAAGCTGCAGCAGAAAAGTGAGGTTTAAGACATGTTGGCAGAGGGATTAGTGATTAGGCTACTTTGTATGAGTCTGTGGAAAGGTACATTTGAAATACACCATGTAATTTTCTGTGTCTGTTTGAAAAGGGAAGTGCAGTCTGTGAAGTTTTTAGGTCTGCATGGTCTTGTGACTGTGGTATGTGTCTACTTGCACATGTATTCTCATACATGTTATGCATTTGAAAAAGGTAGACATATAAAACAAAGGTATACATCTATTTCAATGTTTCTTTTATATATGGTGGCACTAGCAAAAGGTACAGACACTTGCATGCATGCTTTCAGGAATATGGTGAGACTTACAACAGAGACATGTGAAGGGTTGCTGCTTTGTATTTGCTAGGCCCAACACTCTCAATAGCAGTAGAATTGTGGAGCTGCAGCTCAAAAGTGTGGTTTAAGATATGTTAGCAGAGGGATTAGTGATTACGTTACTTTGTATGAGTGTGTGGAAAGCTACACTTGAAATACACCGCATAATTTTCTGTGGGTGTTTAAAATGAGAAGTGCAGTCTCTGAAGTTTTAAGGTTTGCATGGTCTTGTGAATGCAGGCGATCAACAAACACTTCAGGTTGGTTTGATTAAAATGATAATAGCAGCCTTGTATTGCTGTGTGTGGGTAGATTTTTAGAAGTGTTTTTGTAACTGTCTGCTCAAAATCTACAGTTATTTATTGAGGATAGTATATATCAGTTTGAATTTTAAATTTGTTTAGTAATTTTGATATTTTTGCTATATGTTTATATTTGTGTGAATGATGGAGGACACAATTTGAAGGTGCCCTCCATCATCCACACTGCACAGTGGGTAAGTCTGAGCAAATTGTAGTGTGTTGCATATATGATTACTCTCCTGTCATTATTTTGTATTGTTATGCAGGAAGAATGGTTCAACATTATGTGTAGTGGTTAGATGTTCTGGAATGTTTATGTCTTGATATCTCCTAGGAGCAACAGTGGTGTGTGTTGTCATTTTTCTAGTGCATGTTAGTCATTTTTTTAGATAACATATTGCTGGCAGTTGACCTGTGATATGTTCGGGATCTTGAGGCAGTATATATATTTTTAATTGTTCTAATGGCGTCCTGAGGCCTAGTGCTTGCTCTCTGAGATCTTAGAGAAGATCCTTTAATACTGCCACTGCTACATTTGGTGGTGGTTATGTTCTCTAAAATTAATCCCAATATTGTTTTTAGTTGTGGTACTCCCATATACGCATTAGCATATTTGGTACATTTCCAGTTTACAGTTTCTCTGCTTGTGCTCTTCTTGTTGTGTGTGTATCCCATGTATGATAACCATTTTTTGCCTTTTTGTAAGGTGATGTATGTGGTTCTTTGTACCATTTTATCTGAAAATTGTAGCGGTATGTGTGCATTATTTTGTGTTAAACATTTTATTGTAATTATTACTAACGTATAAAAATGAATTTCCATTTTTGACATTTCATACTCACATATTTGCTGTGCTTTTATGTGGTGTTTCTTCTCTTCCGATTTTGTATAATTTATATTAAGAGGTGTGTCAGGTGAAGAGCGTCTTTCCCTGTTAGGTAGAAAGTGTTTGCTTAAAGTTGAGTTAAAAATATACTTTAGTTTAGTTTAGGCATAGGTTTACAGTAAGTTTTAATTTTAAGTTCTAGGGATTGGTGTTTGGTATAATGTTTATTAGTTTTACTCACTTCTAATGTGTCTTTTTGAGGTTACCATCTATGGGGTTGGGGTTATTAGTGCTGAGGATAGCATTTTTGTTTGAAACGTTGAAGTGAAAGCTAAAGTTTGGAGATAAAAATGGGAAGACAGGTTTTAGTATTTTTTTTAAAATTAAGTGAAAACAATTTTTTTAAGTTTCATTGCAATTTGATAATTTATTTTACTTACTTGTAGTGGTTTGTAGTTAGTTTTGTCAAGTATTGCTCCTGGTGGAGGAGTATTAATTAGGTAAAAGCTTCTGTTGCTTTTGCTGTTGTATGTTGAAGGTTATTGGTTAGTTAGTGTGTTTTTTTAATTCTTTTTCAGTATGTTCCTTATTTGGTGGATGTTAAGACTTCTTTTTAGCTATAGATATATATGCATTTCTTTTTAAATATCATTATTTTTATCTGTTTATAATGTATAATATTTTGTTAATGTTTATTCAGCCTTTTTTAATGTTCTGATATTTCTTATTATTTTTATGTTGTTTGTAGATGTTTAGTATGTTGTTATTTAATTGTAGGTTGTATTAGAGTTGCACTGCTTGGGTTATACATTTCTTTTTCTGTTCAAGCTTATCTAAGTTTACTTTAATGTTACATTTTTATTTAGTGATATGTGGTTTTATGGGTTATTATAAATAATGTATTAATGCAATATAATCTTTTCACTTATTTTAGTCAATATTATTGTAGACAATATTTTAGTTTGTAATCTTTTATTTATTTTCAATGAATTTAATGGTTTAACAAATATTTAGATTAACAATGTTGTTGTTATCAATTTTAGATATTTTTGATAGCTATATTTTTGTTATTGATATTTGTGTTTTTTCTTGTTTATCTATGCAATGACAATATTTTGCTAAACTATATATTTTTGCTGATATTGTGGTAATTTGATATTCCGTTCATTAATATTATGTCAAATATCCAACAAAACTACTATAATACTAATTTCCTACAATCTTCATTCATAAATATTTTCAAACTCATTTTGCCAATGTATCCTTAATATGCAGGGGGGCTTTGAATAGAACCTTGAATTCAGTGTTAGTCTTGAGGATGGTTTCTAGGTAAAGTGGATATTTCATTTGTTACTATTCAATTCTTGAGTGCACCAAGGTGTAGAATGTTTATCTCTGACCTTTTTAATATAATGAGGCATGTGTCTCTATTAAGGTCAGAAGATTACAAGGCACACAAAGGGGGATCCAAAGTGCCCCAAGAAGGCACAGCCCCCCATTAGTGGACAGACCCAAGGGTTGGCCAGTGTAGCACTTTGGGACAAGATTGCCCGAGTTAGCATGGGGGGGTACAGCAGAGGTTAGTGTCCCTGGGTGACAAAGAGATGGTGTCCAAAGCCCACATGCCTTCCAATACTTTTAAGTATAGGCAGTGGATCACATCAATGGGCAGAAGGTAGAGGCTCTGAGGGACACATGAGCCAGCAAGCCTACTGTAAGGTGTCATCTGGTGTCCTCAGAGCAGGTAATCCCAATACATTCCAACAGCTTGTAATAGCAGATAACCGTGAGAGTCACTACACAGTGGCTCTGGTTCCCTTTGAGTGGGGGGGAGTCTCAAGTTCTCTTAAGTTAGCTGTGAGCCATGCTATGGATTTGGATTGTCTGTCAGGCAATGACTTAGGGGCACTATCTGGAAGGAAGTAGAGCTCAGATCACGCCTAGAGATGTTAGGGTTCTCTGACTGGGTGTGTGTGACCACAAGGTCCATGGCCGGGAAGTCAAGAAGGCCTAGAGTCAGGCAGCTGCCAAGAGGAGGAAGGGCAAGGGGCATGGGAAGCTAGCTCCTGAAACATCTGGTCCAGGTTGAAGGGGCGTTAGAAGGAGTCCACCCTGTAGCCTACCAGGGAGGGCATTGTCACCCTGGGAGACCTGCCTGAGCTTTCTGGATGGCACGTTGAGGGTTGGGACATCAGGAAGGTATTCTGTAAAGTAAAAAAGGAATGCCCAACTCTAGGGGGTTTGAGGCAGCAAGCTGAGGCCCAAGCAGCTGGTGACACTCTGTAGATCACCTGATCTATTGGGAGAATGACCTCCTATATAGTGAGCCTAAGGTTCCTGAGCCTGCAGCAACATGTGTGTTGTTGGTTTAGTGCTATAGAGCCTTCCTATTAAGTCTGGCTCCTGACATACCCCTGGCTGACATCTGGGCAGGACCAGACCTTTGCAAGGTTTGTCACACACGTCTATTAGCACCAGATGAAGAGACCGCAGATGCATTCTGAAGGTCATGTCCCACATGCCTGGCCAGTGGGAAGACAGGGAAAAAAGCTCAAAGCTTGCCTGGTTCCCTTACCTGTCATTGGCACCCCCTTTGAAAGGGTGGGCGTCGACATTGTTGGGGCTTGAACCACAAGACCACCTTAGGCAATAGGTTTATTCTGGTTTAGGTAGACCATGCCACTAAATATCTGATGTCTGTGGCTGCTCCTGCAGTTACTGTGGCCCTGGTGGAGATTTTTACCTGAGTGGGGTTCCCCAAGGAAGTGGTGTCTGACAGAGGCACCAACTTCATGTCTGGTCACATGAAGTCCAGGTGGGATGAGTTCTCCACACCCTATCACCATCAGATCAATGGGTTTGTTGAAAGGTTCAACAAGACCCTCAAGGGCATGATTATGAGGCTGCCTGAGCCCATGAGGAGAAAGTGGGATGTCCTCTTACCATGCCTGTTCCTTGCCTACAAGGAGGAAGCATAGAAGGTTGAGTTTATCCATACGAGCTACCCTATGGTCACCCTGTTAGGGAACCTCTCAGTCCGGTAAAGAAGGGGTGGGAGCAAACTCTCAGAAAGCCCTCCCCCAGGATGTAGTGAGCTACATGTTGGCTCTCAGGAACCAGATGCAGGAATTCTAGAAAAAGGCTTCTAAAAACTAGAGGCCCATGAGGAAGTAACGAAACTCTGGTATGACCAGAAGGCCACTCTGGCGTAGTTTCAGCCTGGCAGAACGTGTGGGTAATGGAACCAGTGGAGCCCAGGAGCCTTGAGGACCGCTGGGCCTTATGAGGTAAAGGAAAGGAAGGGGGAGGTCACCTACCTGGTGGACCTCAAGACCCCCAGAAACCCCTTAGAGGTACTCTATCCAAACCACCCCAAAATCACACTATGGGAGGTCTGAAGTCACCATGCTCCTGGTGAAAGATGATGCGGTGGAGGAGAGTGAACCTCTCCCAGACTTCCTATCCTCTAAGGAGCACGATGGATCAGTGGACGGTGTTACCCGCTCTCCTTTCAACACCCCAGAGCAACAGCAGGACTGTTACCAGTTGTTGGGGCAATTTGCCTCTCTGTTCTCCCTCACCCCTGGGCACACACACTTGTGCACCCATGACATAATTGCTGGAGACAGTATGCATGTGAAGAATAGAATTTACAGGTTGTCTGACTGGGTGAGGTCTAGCATTAAGGAGGTAGTCTTCAAAATGCTGACATTAGGGGTGATTGAGCACTCCAGTAGCCCCACGTCCAGCCTAGTAGGGCTGAGACCCAAAGCTGCCCCACTGGGCACCGTCCCTGAACTCAGTTCTATGTGGTTTACTGGGGGCTCAACTCAATCTGCAAGACTGATGCTCACCACATTCCGAAACCAAAAAGGACAGATAATGGACGGAATGCTGAACAAATCAAACATTCACCCCCAGTCACAGACTAGGGTTTAATCATAATTTTGTATGCTCACCACGCCACCCCAGTTTGGACCCAGCCATATGCAAATCAGTCTTCATCCTGCTCCCATGGGAACAGTCCAGCCTGAACTGCCAGACCAGGTCCTCCCTGGGCTTATGAGCTCATTGACAGGCTGGGAGCTGCCAAGTTCCTAAGTAGTTTGGATTTTACATCAGAGTATTGGCAGATTGCACTGACTGAGGAGGAAAAGAGAGGTCAACATTCTCTACACCAGGGGCCACTTTCAATTCAGGGTGATACCCTTTGAATTAAAAAATGCCCCTGCCACCTTTCAGAGCTTTGTAAACAGGGTTCTGGCGGGGATGGATTCCTTCCATGCTGCCTCTCTAGATGAAATAGCTGTTTACAGTAACAGCTGAGAGGACCCCCTGTACCACCTTCAGAAGGTGCTTCTGGCCCTGAAACAGGCAGAACTATCGAGGCCAGCATCTGCCAGATAGGGCAGTGGAGTGTGGTGTACCTGGGGCCCTTTTATGTATGCTTTCCCTGTTTGCGCCTGGTTCCCCTTGAAACAGGTGCGTCGTGCGCAAACAGGGTAAGTGCGTCCTATTACATAGAATGCGCTACTCCCAGGGCAGTCACAAACTCGTGCTGCCCTAGGGGCAGCACATTAATGAAGTACGGAGCAGCTTTGAAGCAGCAACTGTGGGTTTTACTGTGCAGGCGGCAACCCGCCTGCACTTTTAAAGGGGATTAGAGATCCCCTTGCAGGTGGCTGCCTTCATTGATTGCTCGTGCCTGCAAGGGGATGTCTGTAGGGTCCATAGGACCCCCTTTCCCCCCTCCAGAGGACTGCTATCAGAGGGTGCACTGACAGTGCACCACCTTTTAGGCGGTACACTGACAGTGGGCCACCTGACAGCTTCTTTGCCTCTGTGCCCGCGTCTATAATACGGCACAGGTGCAGATGCAAAAGGATTCCCTCATTTGCATGGGGCCACACCCCAATGCAAATGAGGGAACGCCCTCTCATGATAGCGCTGGAGCTTTATGTGCCCCAGCGCTATCAGTATTACAGAAGGGGATGCACAAGCATCTGTGGCCCCTTCTGAAATACTAAAGTGCCCCAAGGGCGTGCAAAGTGGACGCAAACGCATGTTGCGCACCCGGGGCACTTCCGTAATATGGCCTCTGGAGGGTGGGGGAAAGGTGCAGCCCCTCCAGGCCATAATTGAGACTAAAATAACCAAAAAGAATCCACCTCACACTGGGTAAATGTATTTATCCTTCCTAGAGAAAACTCCTCACGATTTGTGAAAAAATGTGTGCCCTAATGATGTATAGGGAAACACAGTGTGTTTTTAAAATAACCCTCACCCACCAAAAGGACCCTTGGTGGCATTCTTCATCATTGGGTTCTTCCCACCCCGCTGTGGGACGGGGCGTGCTACAACCTACGGAGACGCGGGAGCACTTAAGAGTGAGATCACTATGTGTTGTGCTAATGTGAGAGTGGAAGGGTCAAAAAGTGACAAAGTGGTGCAGTTTAAAAGATACCTGGCTATGTGGCAAAACTAATATTTAATACCTTCCCTAGCTGGTAGCGTTAAAAGAGGGGAATGGAGGTAATATGCTACTATGGGCTACCACCTCACTAGTCAACATGTTTCAAAGCCATCCCCTTGGCTTTTCATCAGGACCAAGTTAGATCCCTTAACCACTCTTGCAAAATGGAATCACAATCTAGCCTACTGTACAATGTAAGCAGGAGTCATGCGTAATTATAACATGCATGCAATACTATACCCAATTGGTATTGTTACTTAACAATTATAAAGTCTTCAAGGCTGCTCACTCTCCAGGGTACTACCTCGCCGTGGTTCCACGGAGCCACAGTGAGGTAGTACCCTGGAGAGTGAGCAGCCTTGAAGACTGTTTGACTACAGGTGCTCCACCCCTCCTGTGAGGAGCTCATGGGGCTATAGCATGACATTATTTATATAATTGTTAAGAAACAATACCAATTGGGTATAGTATTGCATGCATGTTATAATTAGGCAAGAGTGGTTAAGGGATCTAACTTGGTCCTGATGAAAAGCCAAGGGGATGGCTTTGAAACATGATGACTTGTGAGGTGGTAGTCCATAGTAGCATATTACCTCCATTCCCCTCTTTTAACGTTACCAGCTAGGGAAGGTATTAAATAGTCGTTTTTCCAAATAGCCAGGTATTCTTTTAAACTGCACCACTTTGTCACTTTTTGACCCTTCCACTCTCACATTAGCACGACACATAGTGATCTCACTTTAAGTGCTCCTGCGTCTCCGTAGGTTGTAGCACGCCCCGTCCCACAGCGGTGCGGGAAGAACCCAATGATGAAGCATGCCACCAAGGGTCCTTTTGGTGGGTGAGGGTTATTTTAAAAACACACTGTGTTTCCCTATACATCATTAGGGCACACATTTTTTCACAAATCGTGAGGAGTTTTCTCTAGGAAGGATAAATACATTTACCCAGTGTGAGGTGGATTCTTTTTGGTTATTTTATGACGTTTTGAGGAGGATGGGTCCACCTCAGTCTATTTCTCTACCTCTTCACTCCCTCTCTCTGGTTTTTAGCATAATTGAGACTATCCTGACCTGGGAGTCCCCTAATACTTAGACAGAAGTGAGGGTCTTCCTGAGCCTCACTGGATACTACAGGAGGTTTGTCAAGGGGTATGGCATCATTGTTCCCCTTGACTGAGCTCAAGATGGTAATCTGGACAGAGGCCTGCCAGAAAGCCTTTGAAACTCTCAAGGAGGCCATGTGTACAGCACCTGTACTCAAAGCTCCTGACTTCTACCAGGAATTTATAGTGTACACTGAAGCCTCAGAGCATGGCATAGGGGTTGTACTGTCACAGATTAAATGAGAATGCCTAGACCAACCTGTAGCCTTCATCAGTAGTCGGTTACTTTTCAGGGAACTGAGGTGGAGTGCTATTAAGAGAGATGCTTTTGCTGTGGCCTGGGACCTGGGTACTGACGAACCTAAAGCCATATCTGTTTGGGACTCACTTCCGAGTTCAGACAGACCGCAGACCCCTCAGTTGGCTCATGCAAATGAGGGGTGAGAATTCTAAACTGTTGAAGTGGTCCGTCTCTCTACAGGGAATGGACTTTACGGTGGCATACCGCCCTGGGTCAGACCGCTCTATTGCTGATGGTCTGTCTAGGTTCTTCTGCCTTAGTGATGAAAGCTCCAAGGAGGTTGGGTAGTTCTCTCCACTTTCAGCTGGGTGGAGGAAACATGTTAGACCTGTCAGCCTTAGTGTGGTCTTCTCCCAAACTTTTTGTCTTCTCCTGTTTTTCTGAATTTTCTTATGTTGGCCTTAGGACTCTGTGCACTTTATCACTGCTAACCAGTGATAAAGTGCCCGTGCTCAATCCCTAAACATGGTCAAATTGGTTTACACCTTATTGACATATTTAATTTAAGCCTCTAGTAAAATGGTCCAGCAGCTCCTTGACAATGACACCTCCTCCTTGAACACCGCTGGCTGCCATGCCCTGCTGAACTTTACCTTCTCAGACATTTTTTCACGAAAAGTCCAATGGTAAGCGGAAACCGAGCCCAAACCACTTAATTTTTCTGAATCGTGCTCCATTGTGGTCAGCCATAACTTTCAACTTTCACGACTAGATGTCTTCGGTTGGCGCTTCAATATTTTAGGCACTGTTTTTCAGATTAAACTTTAAAAATTCATAACTCCGGTTCTACTGACTGGATTTTTGTCCGTTTGGTGTTAAATAATTTATTAAATTCGTCTCAATTTTTCTAAATTGGTGTGGTGCATAAGCACTTCTATTGCCTCAAAGTTAAGCCTGACTGCTTTTGTGCCAAACTACCAGAGGGTTAAGCGCAGGTTAATTTAGTGACTTTTTTTGATTCACCCTAACAAGGATTGTGGCTGTTGCTTGAGTAGACTTTCACCCCCTCAACCAACAACCCAATTTCTCATAATCAATAATTTAATTGTAACAAGTTGCCAGAAAGAGGTCATCCATAAGAGTGATCCTGTAGTTGTCAGTGGTTGTCAGAAGGAGGTTGCCAGAAGGAGTGTTCCTGTACAGGTGTATTCAAGACTGCCATGGTTGAAGTTAGACCCACCCCGTTATGTTATGTGTGTGCTCGATCAACTTTGATTCAGGAGAATATTAACCCAAGATATTTATAGGAATGTACACTCCCTATTCATTTGAAGACTAGCTGCTAAAAAGACTTTAACCTTTTTATTCCAAACACATAACTTTTGGTTTTAACTCAGTCTATCAGTAATAGTTAGCAACAGAATAATCATGTAGAGCTCATGGCTTTTGTGTAGACCTCTAGCAGAGTAATCCACCATTTCTATGTGATCCACATATAGAATACTTTATAGGTATGATCAGTACATTTTTGGATAAAATGAGTTCAAAATATTAAATTTCAAAGGGGATCTTCAACAAATAAGGTAAATAATGCAAAGGCCATAAAATATATGGACCTGGTGCAGGCCATTATTCATTTGTATGCTTTGTGCTAGCTGCCCTGAGGAATTTACCTCTACCTGGACCCAATTAGACTTGTGAAGAGATTAGAGGATCAAAAACAGTCCATGAGGGATATATTTACGCTCCTAAAAGTCTGCTGTGCTACTCTTCATCTTCAAGGCTAAGTACATCACTCTATAAATGAGAGCACGCTGGGGGCTATTCTTTCAGGGTCCTTGCAGGTAATCACTGAAAAGCACTCCCTCTTTACATGAGTCCTAATCCTGATCATCTCAGATTAAAGAAGATTCACAAAGCACACCTTTTATTATCACTTCCCACCTCAGCAGTCTTGTTATCAGCATGACACCATAGAAGGGTTAATGAGTGGTCTCAGCACAATTAGGAGACATGCATTGAATCATTTAAAGACTGTTGCTGTAAAGCTTCTGGTATAGGAACCGTACATTGCTTAAGACCTTAAATTGCCTGCAGGACATCCTTTTTCTGAAATGGGAATTGCAAATAGGGTTTTCAGTGCTTAGTGACTTGATGACCTGCCAGCCCAAAGGTGGAGCAATGGCCAGATGGAAGATTACTGCCCGACGAGCCACCTCAGGCTTCACCATTAGAAACTCACTGATTCCCATACATGAGCCGTGGAACTACAGGTTTGGCAGGGCGGGAGCTCCTACTCTACCAAATATTAAATGAGGTCCAGAGTCATAGAAACCAGTAAACTAATTTTTCTGGACGTCTCCCTGTGTGCACTGACCGTTGACCAAGACATTTGTTCAAGAGACACAATGAGCCTAATTCACAAAGGACAGTTAGACACACTGAAAATGTGTGCCAAACATAAGAGTAAAGATGCTGGTGCATATTTCTCACAGAATCCCAATAGCAATCCTGGCAAACTATGACAATCATAGATTTCCAGGAATACTCACTTGTGCAACATTTACAACATGCAGAATGTGACTCAAATGTGTATTTAAACATTATTTTTTGTGTTCTCAGTCCGGAAAATATTTTTCCATGGAGAAAATATTTGAACTGACACATCCTATTAAATATTAGGATACTACTTTCCAAGTTCCACGCTGGAAGTCCACTAATACTGCCCTTGACATTGAGTACATTTGCAAGCATATTTGAGATGGGGAACTACACTAGGGAGTGTGAATTCTCACAACATAACATGTTAAGTAGTACCTACCTACTTTATTAACCCTACCTTTGCAAAAGCAGAAATTGTGCCACACGGAAAACGTTTCCACATTCACAAATCCCATTTGCTGAGGCAAACTCTGGTCAATCTTTCATAGAATTAGGATTCAAAATTTTGGTGCACAAATGGCTGTGTGTATCAGACCTAGCACACAAGCACATGACCATATTTGTTATTTGTATCTTCAATACACCTATCAGCATTGCTAGAAGAAAAAGATGTTGCAAGACAGTGAATGCTCATGAGCCGTAAAATTTGAGAACATGTGCTCTGTATTTGAACATTGGACTAGTGGGCATAAAAAGATAACCACAGCAGCCAGCATATCATATATCTCTTGTCATAATGTATTATGGCATAGGTTATTCTGTTGCGACAGCTCTTTTTCGAGTTCAGTTAAGATTTTATCTTAATTGGAAAAGTGTAAAGGTGCTATTATGCAATGCCCTGAGTAGACATAAGATATTGGTCACATATGGTGAAACTCATAAGGCATTTTCTTATGAGTAGTGATGTAGCGCAAAAATTCACTTTCATTTGTAGGGGTGCATCATAATCACGAGTAGTCCGCACCTACATATATTCCTTTCTTGTATTAACGTGAGACATAAGAACGTGAACTGTAATAACGTGAATTGTGGTGCATTAGGGACATTTCAATGTAAACGTGAAGAGATTAATGTTGAAACTAGATGTGATTAGCTGAAAACATTAGCGTATAGAATTAGTGCCTGCTGCCGAAAATTATTCCTGTATTTGATGTCCTTATGTAACGTGTAAATCTAGAAGTGCACAGTAAAGAGTGTCAATTTTATATGTAATTTCATAAGATCTGTATACCATTTTCTTATGTTGGCCTATTTCTGTAGGCCTGAAATGCAATTTTCCCTGGAAGCTCTTGCATTAGATTTAATAGTTGAATTTCATGTGCATGTTGGGTTTGTTCTTTCTCACAATTCTGCTGCAGGTGGAAGAATCATCCTTGCTAGTTAGAATAATGCCTTTGTTTTAGGAGTTCGGCTTAGAGAAGAGGATGCATTGAGCGTTGATACTGATAATGGAGAAGTGTTGTACTTTCCCATCAGAGCAAACCTGGGAATCAAGGTCATCTCGCCAAAGCTTGGGAGCATCGCTGCCTAATGGAAAGTTACCTATGAGGAGGTGGCCTGACTAGATGGAGTAATTCGCAAAGCACCCTGGGATACTACCTGCGGTATTGATGTATCGTAACTAGGGAAAGTGTCCGGGGACTTCTGCTTTGCCGTGAGAGAGAGAGCATCTTAGAACAAGCTCTGTAGCTTTGTGCTACTTGGCCCAATTGATGTGAAGAGACTTCTTAGGAAGACTTCACACACTGACACCTTAACTAAATCTTGCCTTGCGAAATGCTATGTAGGGATGTCATGTTAGTGCTAGAGTAGGGACAGATTAATGCTTTATACCCACAAACTTCTGATGAAGGGGAATCTGGATGCTTGCTCGATAATCTTTTGAATCCTGATCCTCGAACTAATCATTTTGTGTATGTTGCACAGCCTTAACTTCATCCATACATTTGGCTTTGTATTAGTCCCAATGTATTTCTACACCCTCACTCTGAGGTGTCTGTGTGTCCAGTTATTCTTGGCTTTGTATTAAACCAACTAAACTTAATTAGGAGTCTGTGATTCCAAAGAATCATAGCAAATTGGAACTGAAATGATTGACCTGCTAACGATTTCTCTCCCCCCTACGCTTTCATGATGATAAAAAGAACCATCAGCCTGAGGTTCCAGAGCGGATCTAGAACATGGAACCCGGCTCCATCAGTAGAATTGCCATATGCCTGTAAATTAATGAGTAAGGAGTAAATCACAACTAAGTTGGGGTAAGACACAACTACTCACAGAAAAACCTTTCTGAAATTGGCGCTGAATTAAAAAAAACAGGAACTCAAGATGGCACCACTGGTTTGCTTGAGTAAATAAATTTTATTTCAATTTCAACCTCCAGAATTTTGACCCATCCCAAGCCATCTTCTGACTGCAGCTTATTTAATGGCTCTTTGCACTTACCATTTCCACATTCTGTATCAAAGACTCACATTTCAATTCAAGAACAGTCAGTTTTTCTACCTAGAGGACATCCCCTTGGAAAGCAATGTAGTGTCTATAAGCATTCGAATACACAATAAGTCCAATCTTGCGTAATATGGTTATAAGTACCACAAATTTTGTAAGCATATGTTTGAAATATTCAGGCTCAACTTTCCCAGATCAGCTTCTGAACATGTATAAGGATCAGGCCACCAGATCCGATTAAAGACAGCAGCATGGCAGAAGTCAGAAATGCACATGCGGAGCAGAGACTGTCAATGGGAGTAGATCAATGAATAGAATAATACATCCACTAATTCTAAGGTATTGCTGATCCTTCTGATCTCCCCTTTGCATCCCCTCATGTACTCCTCAGTCACAAAACCTGATTCATCAGCTGGACTACTGCCAGGAGTGACCTTCCTAACCAAGCCTCCCTTTAGGTCATGACAAGAGGTTTTATGCAGACATTGTTTTGACAAGTCATAATGTTGGTATGACCTGTGCTTTCTACATTCAGCACATCTTGGGGTTGTCAGCTCTTGTGTCTCTCACCCGCGTTTCCTTGTTTTTCTTCCAATTTCCTGTTTTCCGGTGTTTCTTTGCTATTTAAGTATTGGAAGTTAGGGTATCATGGGGCTGCAGGTCATGCCACGGTCTAGGATTGTGCATACATTCTTCAGGAATTTGACAATTAGTAGGACAGGTTAAATTTGATTCTTTTCATGAGAAGAGCCTTCCCAGACTAATCGACTCCTCTTTCTAGCAAGACTTCCTGGGTGGGCGTTAACAGGTGATGTTAAAATTAAAATCCTTTCATGCAGGCTGGCCTGTCAGAGTATCTGGCCGAAAGTAGTGCTGGGAAAGGAAGAAGAGCTTTGTGTGGCACTGTGACTTAAGGCCACTAAGCACTCTAGGGGGATTTTAGTACCACTAGGCACAGGACTGTATGACTCTGAAGTAAAAGTGGTAATGACTTTTTGGGAAACCTTTTACCATTTGTTTTAGGGACCCCCATCAGCGGTATGATAGTTCCCCATTGAACCACCCCTGCTAGACCCACTGACTAATCAGAACAGGGAAGACACAAATATCTTTGTGTCATTTGTGAACAAACTTTGCTAGTTTTCAAGGACATTCTCTAAGCCAGCAACAGTCCAGGTTATTAAAGGGAATTCAACTAAAATCCCAAGGGGAAATGCATGGATCACTAATGTTACTGCTAGAACAGCTGCCAACCAATATTAATCGCAAAATAAAGAAATGTATGTGTGCGCATGATGCTAGCGGAACTTTTTAATTTACCAATCTAACATGAGGACACCCATGTTTGATCGGGAAATTACAATATTTAAAAAAAATAAAGAGCACACAAAGTGAAAAAAATGTTGCTACTGCGAGTGGACCAACAGCATTTTGCAGACTAGGAGCTGCTCTCCTAAAAAAATATGTAAACAAAAAAAAAATCACATTGAGAGCAGGTGGTAAGCAGAATGGATGGCCAGCATGATGGATGGGGGGAGGTTGGATAAAAATATAGAGCAAATGTGTAAAAAACACACCAGCAGGATGTTGAGGGGCAGAATTAGCAACACAGACAGCAAAGAATTTGAGGGAAAGCTGAAGAGTGAAGCACCACAAGGGAGAGAGCAAGAAAACACGTACATTCTCATGAAGTGCTTACAGAATAAGTAAAAGAAAGTTCCCTGAATACAAGTGATGTCAGAAGTGAAAGGATACAAATGAACCAATCAGAATACTGTGAGATAGAAATGCACCTGGGACGTATATACAGATGAAGAGGGAGGAAAACCATCAAACCAGGGAAGGGAGAGAGACAACAATGACATTCCATTATGTGCAAGGGGATAAACCAAAGTCCATTACATGTATATTGGAAGCAGTATGTCTGCCCAACAGTCTGCTCATGTGGTATGTTGTCGAGACCAAAAAATGTCTCTGTTTCTTGCAAGAGTTTACAGGAGCAGTGAAGTGTCTATCTTCCTCTTCTTTACTTTCAGCAGTGAAAAGATTTCATTGCCATTTTATTTTTCCAACATGCGCACTCACCGCCCTGCAGCAGCCCGAGCCCAGAGACACGTGGGGCATGTCCTCTGCTGACGATTGGCAGCAGAGGACAGGAGCAGTGGCTGGCTGGACGGTCCAAAGTGCACATGTCACTTTGGCCAGCTGTCTTGCATTGGCCAAAGTGACATGCGCAGTTTGAAGCTCTCCACCTAGCTATCTTAGACAGCTGGGTGGAGACCAAGCACAGGCCTACAGCGCCTGAAGGAGCGTCCAGCCAGCCCACTCCATCCAATCCTGGCGCTGCTCTCACAGCATGAGAGCAGTGCCAGGATTGGTTAAGGGAGTTGGCTGGGCCCATGCTGGAGTGGAGAAGAGAATGGGAGGAGCGAGGATGTGCGAGCCAGGTAAGGGATTTATAGTTTGTTTGCACATAGCTCATCTGTTTGTGAGTGTGTATATCTGTGCACATGAGTTTGTGTGTTGCTGGCTGTAGCTGTGTGTTTATCATTTTGTGCACGCATGCGTCTATGTTTATATTTATTTGTGCATGTGTGTTTCTCTGTATCTGTGTACATTCCTGTGTGTGCCTGAGTATGCTTACTAGGGCTCGCGTGACTCCGTGTACCTGTGCTTGTATGCATGCATGCGTTTGCATGCGTGTCCATGTTTGGGCCAGTGGATTAATCTTTGTTCTTTCCCCTCTCTGTGCGTTTGCAGGATGTGCATGTGTGTCTGTGTCGATGTGGGTGTGTGCGACCTGCTTCACTATTGTGTTGTGTGCGCCTGTGTGTGTGTGCATGTCCATTTGTGTATGTGTGTTTGTGTCAATGTATCTGTATATGCGCCCTAGTTTGTTAGTGTGTGTGTGTGCATGTCCAGTGGCGGTTTGCCTGCCCACCCCCCCAGTCCCCTTAGCTGGCAGCTGCCACTGCTTACTTTATAGTGGTTTGTATTAGATTTCTTTCCAAGACCATTGCAAAAACTTCATAAAGAGAACTTTCTTTCACCATACAGCCCATATTTTCCACCTTGCTCCCTCTGTTCCTAACACCTAGTGCTTAGCTCAAGCTTATGGGCATACTGCTCTAGTTTTCCTGGAATAATATCTCATTGCATTTTAGCATCTGTATACCTCCTTTGTGTTTTTATCAACCCTTGCTGCAATCTCTTTGGATCTTTTCTTTAGTTCCTTTGTGTACTATGTTTCTCAAGTCATTTGCCCAGTTTCTGATATTTCTCACTGATTTTGAACTGAAACTTCTCCAAAACTTATTTTGTTTCGTTAATGTCTTTCCTAATTTGATATAACACTTTATTATGTAATTTCTCTTGCGTCTTCATCTTTTTTTACTTCCTTTTTCAGATTTGGAAGCTATCTCATATTTACTATCTGACGAAATTACTTCCCACCTTCTGTCTCATTCAGGAGCTGATTGATTCCACATTTGATATAGTACCTTCGACTTTTGCACTGGAATATTCCCTGCAGAATGAGTTCTATTACTATCCTTTCACTGGGTATATATTTTTTTCAGTTGTGCGCTACATTTATCAAGTTGTGTTTTATGTGCACATATTTCATTCTCCTCAACTCCTATTTTTCCTTTACCTTAGCGGGATCAGGCTTATATGCTGTAAGACTCAGATGTGTTTATTGTGTGTACGTCTAAGAGCAAGTGTATAGGGTGAGCAGCATGTAGGGAAAATGCCTTTGTTTTTTTCCATGTTGCTGTACCTCTCCATTTATTATATCAAGACCAAACATACTTTTCCTGGGTCTTTTAAACCACCCGAATAGTGTAGCCTCTGAAACTGATCTCCTAGATTTCATCTGCCCCAATCAAAATACCTCGGATTTGTTTTCTTTACCGTAGGCACTCCTTTCATCAATGCAGTGGATTCGACATCACCAACGTGAAAACACCCCTCTGGGAAAATGGTAATTTCTGTGCTTGTACCTCTGGGTACCTATCAGCCTGTTTCCAATCCACATCTGGGTGCTGGGGGACAGCTACAGCTGTGCATTCCTGATAAGACAGTCATAAACTAGGGGCTCAAGGGTAACTGCAGACCTCTGACTGTGAGGGGCCTTCCTGGGACGGATAAAAGGGGGTGGAATTGGCAGCTGCACTCCATGGGGCAGGGTTGTGCCCCCACTAAAGATATTGATCAAGCCTTCTGGGGTAGGATGGCAGACAGGACAAAATTTAGAGAGGGCCGTGCATTTCAAAGGTGGCCTTTTGAATTGATCTCATCTTCAAAGTCCAAAGTGGGTATAACTACTGGGACTCTGCCCTCAGGATTTGGAGACGCTTTGGGGATTGGGCCATACTACGCTGGTTCGACGCTCAGACCTCGACAAAAGGAACTATTGGGTCAGGAGGGACTGCAACTGGATTATCTGCAGACCTGTGGTGCCTGGGGCTTGTCGTGCTCTAGGAAAGGGACTATCACTTGGTGGATTTTGCATGGATGTTGCTGGCCTGCAGCTAATTGCCAATTGATGTGACCCTGGTCCCTAAGCACTCTCCAAGGGCCGGTTGGCTGGCCTCCTGTCCACGAGATCATAGGGACAGAAAGGATCCCCCCATTTCCATGAGATTGTGAGGAACATGCAGGATGCAGTGAAAACTGGTGTAAATGATTGTCAGTTGGGACAAGGACCATCCTGATGTGCGCAGTAGTCACACAGTGCCGATGAGTGTACTCGTAATGATCATCGGCTTACCTGGGGGTGCCGTGGCATGAGGAGTTCGCGGAGTGCGGGAGAAGTTTGCTGAGTACGAGGGACCCGAGCTTACAACCGGAAGCCTATGCTAGCTCGCACTCCGTAGCGTGTGGTGTCCGAGGGGTGTGGAGGGAAGTTTGCTGAGTCCGTGGGATCCGAGCTGGCAGCCTAGACTGTCTCCGACCTCCAGATTGGGAGGACGACAGTGCCTGACATCGCAGCCTCAGTCCAAGGTTGCTGGCTCCCTCTCCCAGGACCCACGGCACAAGGTACTCTGTTGTTGTGAATATCGGTACTGGACCTGTGGGGTCTCGTTGTGCCTTGTGTGCACCCACGGTTGCCTACTTGGAGCAACTGCAGCTCGCACCTCCATCGGAGGGAAAACCATTCCCCAAATTGGAAGTGCGCCAGTTTCCGGTGTCACAGTCTCTTGCCTATGGGTGGGATAGTGATCCCGCAACTCGTGAAGGTGCCGCTGGGTGCCTGAGGACCGAATCTGGAGGGACAATAGCACGTAACTGTTTTCTTCCGCTTTAGGTGGTCCGGACAATCTAATCAAAGTGTCGAGGATGTATTGTTGGCTGGTGAACTTTGAGTAGCTGAGGGGCTGGGTCATGAGGCGTAGTCAAAACCTGTAATTTTTTGACCATTGAAAGTGGAATACATCTGAATAGCCTGCATATATGTTTCTGTCGCTGTTGATGTGTGAGGGATTGCTTGGATCAAGAACACCTCGGGGAAGTATGCACATGGGTTTATGTTGCTTATGAGGCTGAGGGGATAACAGGGGATAACAGGGCAAGTGAATACCTATAACCAGTACATATATGTTCATGCCATTCTGCTGCTAATGGAAGAGTTTCACAATTGCATATAACTGTAAAGTATACACCCAATGTGTATGTCATTTTGATTTTAATGTGTGTATAATACAAAGACCAGTGTTTTATACATAGGCTGTGGAGTCTTTTTGTAGCGCACACAGTGTGTTGCGAGGGTGGGGGTTGTGCCAATACTTTACACTTTGACCCTGAGGATAAGCCTGACTGGTCTTTATCCAGCTACCCAAGGGTGAGCACAGGTCACCGGACAAGTGTATCGTTCTCACCCTCTCTAAGACGGTAGATTCTGCCAGGCTTCGATTTGTCCCAGCCAGACAGAAACCACTGGATCTAACATATACCAACTATGCATTTCATTGACATTCCTTCTTGCTCTCTCATTTTGCTGGTCATCATATTTATCTTTCACCACAATGACATCACAGGAAGTGTCACCACAGGAAGTGGGATGCTGACAAATATAAAATCAATAAACTCTCACTAAAATAAATCTGCATACAATGTTTTGTAAGTGGATGCATAGCACTTACAATCACAGTTAGTTTGCAAAACAACCTTCAAATCTTCTCAAAATATAAAGCATTATCCCAAGGTCCTGGATGATTAATTCTGTATAATGGGCCATACAAGCATACATGCATATGCATTTAAGTGTACACACTTATATTAATCTCAGTGAGATGGATCCAAGGGTGATAGTGCATAGGTAACATGTTCAGACATAGCACAAAGATAAATATTTCCTGGTTAAAGTTCATGGAAAAGCAATCTCTACAGATAAACTCTATGAAGATTATGACAAGAAATGTAGCATATCCATGCAGGTGTTCAGCTTATTATGGAAAATACATGTAGTTCCCATTTTTCCCATCCAAAACTCATCCAGTGGGGCATCCTTGTGACCCTCATTTAAATGTCAATCACCCCTCAAGCCAAACCATTACAAGACAGCTCAGAAGCTTCTTAATCGCCTGCAAATATTTACAGATAAAATCAGCATTTCTCAGTAGTGGTGGATCACAATTGAACATTACATGTGTATAGGATACTTTATGCTTCATTGCGAACTGCAATTGCACATCTTGATGCCAGTGGTGTATGAATATACCGCACCCGCCAAAATAGAACGTATGTCATGCAACTGAAGAAACTGTAAACTGGACTGTGAGAGTTCACTCCTCAGACACAGGCCTCAAAACGCTTGGTGCTCTCACTCAGAAAAACTCACACCCAAGCCTGCCCAGGTTAAAAAACACAACAGAGCTGAAACCCCTTGTCTGAAGAGAAACTCTGCACACCCTACTTAACAGGGAGGATCAAATAACACTCTGTTAACAATACAGACAGTATTTCATTTCATTTTCTACAGCATTTGATTGGACAGTAGTGGTGCACATCTGCTGAAAAAATCTGCTTGTATAGATATATTTTCTTAAGCTCAATACAGAAGGCCTGAGATGATTATAGTGATAAGATAATGATGCCATGTGCCAGTAGCCATACGTCTGATCAATTCATTATGAAAACATGAAAACAGTTATGACAAAAACAGTAGCCCTGGCTTATTTATTGTAAAACGTACATGTCAAGGGCAAAAGGTTTGAATTAATTGTCAATAAACTGTATTGAAGGCTCATGGGCTTCATCAGCTCCTACAGCATCTCTATCATCTTCTACACCAATGACGCCCAACTCCTCCGCTCTATTTCAGACAAATCCCCCAATGACCAGATCCAACTTCACCAAATGCATGATCCACGTAGCATAATGGATGAGAACCAACTGCCTGAAACTCGACACAGATAAGACGGGAGTGCTGAGCTTCTGGAAAAACTCCCCCTGGGACTCCACCTGGTGGACATCAGAGTTCGGTCCTACTCCATCACCCACCAACCACTCATGCCGTCTGGGGATCATATTAGATAACAAACTCAACATGGCCACACAGGTGAACATGCTTCCACATGCTACACATTCTTAAAAAAATCTTCAGATGGATTCCCAAGAGCACCAGATGTACTGTCACTCAAGCCCTAATCACCATCAGACTTGACCACAGCAATAAACTCTATGCCGGAATCCCCAACCACCTCCTGCATCATCTTCAAACCATCCAGAATGCCGCTGCCAGACTCATCCTGGACCTCTCACATTATACCTCACCTCAGAGATGCCAATTCAAACTCCTCACATGTGCAACAAGGCACTGCACAACATTGGACCAGCATACTTCAACTCCCGCTGCCACTTCCACCTGCCTTCCAGACACCTGTGCTCTGCCTCGCTCTTGCACACACATCCCACATCTGCAGAAGCAGAACAGGATGGCTAACCTTCTCATACCTTGCACCCACACCATGGAATAACTTCCCTCTACACCTAAAAGACCCCCTACACACTTCTGGAATTCTGTACGAAGCTGAAGATCTGGTTCTTCAACTAAGACCCTACAGACAACCATCACACCTGCTCCAGTGACTGGATACCCTTTGGGTGTTTAGTCATGCATTACCAATCCCAGTAACATAACATAACATAACAGAACAGAACAGAACAGAACTGTAGGAAGGTAGGATCCTTCTGCATGGTTACCCCCACTTTTTGCCTGGTGCTATGTTGGTTTTTGACTAGACTGACTGGGATCCTGCTAATCAGGACCCCAGTCTATCTGCTTCCTCCCTAAACTGTTGTGACATGTACTTAGGTACACACCAGATTGGATACTGGGGTACCCTTGTCAGTCCCTAGTATATGGTACCCATGTATCCAGGACATAGGTACCCCAGAGGTCTCCCATGGGCTGCAGAATGTATTATATCACCCATGAGAGACCATTCAAAACAGAACAACAGGCATGCCATTGCATCCTGTGTAAGTTGGTGCATGCACCACTTACTAAATATATAGGTTTACTATATCTTAAGCTCACTGCACTTAAAACCTATAAGTCACCCTTATAGCAGGCCTTAACAATCCTGAAGGCAGGGTGCTTGGTTCTAAGTGAGAGGGTGCCCCTGCATGAGCAGGACACCCCTGCAGCCTACGGAGTCCATTCTCCCGGGTTGTCAGTGAAACAGCCATATGCTATCTATAGAGGGGCATTATGCGACTGCGTGAGGACCAACTCTAAAAACGGCTGAAACAAACCCTATCATGTTTGGTGTCAAACATGTTGGAATCATACTCCCACACCGGTAACCGGTGTGGGAGGTATGATTCCACCCCTCAGAAGCGTGCTTCGTGGGGCCCCTGGTGTTCCTGGTACCAGCCTTCTAGCTCCGGACAGCACAAAATGGTTGCTGCCGACCAGAGACACATTTCTGCCCTCCTGCTGCTGATGCAAGCTCGAGCAGGGGAAGGCAGAACAATAGGCATCCTGTCACAGGGAGGTGTGACCACCTCCCAGACAGGATTTAGTGTATTAGGGCTGGGTGGGTGGGTACGCTTGCCAGTGACCGAAGTCTGCATGAGGGGCACATTTGGTGTCCCAGTGCATAGTCCAGTTCAAACCAGTCCTGGGAGCCGTTGGCTCCTGCTCTGCTAACCTCCCCCCTGTCCAGACCCTCTCCTGGGAGGGTCCCCTGAATCTTTTCAACCCTCTCCCGTGGGTACTTAAGGGTTTACCTGGCTGTAGGACCTTAGATTCGTCATGGACAAGATTCTGACCTGAAACCACTGCACTTCGACCTTCTGGGCATTCTGGACTTCGCTGGACTTTGTTTGGGCCTGACTCCATCTCCCTCTCAGTCTGCTGCATTGTTTGTTCACCATACAGAATCCGTGCAGGACCTGTGGAGCATCAAAGACAACTGAAGATAATCTCCCTTGAAGTGAAGGAGTCACTCCCCTGCATTCCCAGGCACCTCAACACTGCTGACTGGTCTGCTGATCCCAAGCTCCTACGGACTCTGAAGGGTCCAGCAACACAAGAGGTGGGTTTATACATCCCTCAAGGCCCAAGCTGCCTTCTCTCCAAGTTTGAGGCCAGTATCGCTCGTGGGGGCTGCAATACCTGAACCCCTGTGCACTGCGTGTATTTGCAAGTGCATGTTCTTGTTGGAAATTCCTTGACAAGTGCATAGGGCTACGAGTAGCCCCAACCTCTAGCAACTTTTTCCACAAAGATATTCATCCACCTCTCACCGAGTGCTCCGTTGCTTGCTGTTTTGTGAAGCTGCTCAAGGTCCTCTCGCGACTCCTGTGCCTCCGACCTGTGGGTCCATTTAAGAATTAACTTTGCTTTTCTTGGGCTCCCCTGGTTGCTCCAGGCTTGCCCTGACTCCCCTGTGTGTGGTGAGTCTCCTGGGCCTTGCTGGTCCAAACCGTAGTCTTTCTTGACTTCCTACATGGGTTGCTTTTGCCAAGTCTTGTTGGTACTCCCTCCGGACACCGACCCCTCAGCACTCAGCATCCTTTGTGGGACAGCTTGCATCCAGCTCCTGGTCATCCTCAACGTCCCCTGGTCCCCGCAGCTGCACAGTCAAGAGCACCACCTACTATCCTGAAGCACCCCACATCGGTGGGCATTCGTCTACCGAGCCCCTGGTCACCCCTAAGTGACCCAGACTCTGTCCCCTTTGCTTTCAGGGACTCTTCAACAAGTATCCACATTTGGATTCCAACGGACATTCTTCTCCCTTCCAGCAGCGGCACTTTCTCAAAGTCCTCCATTGAATTCAACGGCGGTTTCCAACGTCAATTCATCCCTATGCACCCAGCTTCCCTGGGATAGGTAACTTGGGTACTTCGGTATCCACGGGTGGGGTGGCTCTCCAACCTTCTGTCTTCCACTGGGTTTCTTCGAAGTCCACTGGGAAGGGTCCCAAATCTTTAAAACTTGAATCGCGACTTTCACATAGAATTGTACAGAGCTCGCGGTTGTGTTCCCACACTGCACCCGTCCTCCGTGGGGTCCCTATCTACTCACCTTGAGTGGTTCCTTGGTGTCCCAGCGATTCTCACGTCCTCTCGACTTCATCTTGACTCGAGTCGTGGTTCTTATACCACTTTCCTAGTACATGGTTTGGTCTCCCCCCTGGGGCCCACTGTGTATTAGTGCTATTTACTGTCATTTCTTTGCTAAAGTATTGTGTGCTTTGTGTCTATCTCTGTGTAGGAGATACTGTAACGTACTAGGTAGTGTTACATTATAAATACATATTTTTTATAATTACTGTGTGGTTCTCTTTTCATTTAATCTATATTATAAGAATGCATTCTGGTAAAACAAGCTGCTTTACACTCCTTCAAGACTTAGCCTGAAGGCTGCTCTCCACAGCTACCACTTGGATAGCTTTCTAAGGTTGTCTGAGACCTCTTAAATCACCATAAGGGTTGTCTGGACTGGTGCAAGGTGCCCACTTTAATTAGTGGACATCATATACCAGGCCAGCCTCTCACATAACGTAGACAGGTATTTTGTTACATGGAATCTCACAGATTACGGTAGTAGGCAAGATTTTTGGAGATGGTTTCCCCATCTGACAAACCCCGGTGTAGAAAAATTGTACTGTGATAATCCTTGTAAGAATGGGTTTTATATTGTTTTTCTAGCCATAATTTTGAACATATTTACAATTCTATGAACGTATGCCTCATGGTTGCCTTGTGCGAAAGCTTATGATCAATAAAGTAGGCTTTAATAGGTTATGGGGGCAAGTCAATGATAAAGACTTCAGGCATAATTATTTATTGGAAAAAGTTATATCCCATGTAATAGGTATTTATTATGAAAAGTTACGAAAAAAGCATTAGGCCTTCTTTATTGTAAAAGGCACTTGTTAAAAGCAAGAAACCAGTAAGGGTCAATTGTTATTACACTTTGTCAAAGCCCAATCTCACAGATTACTGTATTTGGGAAGGGCCTTGGTGTTGGGTACCCTCTTCGCCAAATACTGGAGAGAAAAGACTTGCACTCTAATAATCATTGTTCGGCCCTCTTTAAAAGTGTACTTGTTTCTAATTGTATGAATCTATGTCTGATGGTGGTCTTGTGGAAATCTTATGCTCTCTATAGTAGGCCTGGGTTGCTTTGGTGACAAGGCAACGGTACAGGCCATAGGCGTGGTTGGACCTTTGGGGAATGTGATGTCAGGTGTCATAGGTCCGATCTGCTTTTTATGAAAGGTCACTCCAAGAGCAGTGGGTCTGACATATTTTTTATAGAAAGCATATGTTAAAGCAACAGGCCATTAAAGGTGGATGTACTACACTGTGTTAAAGCCCATAGGCAGGTATTTTCATTATATGGATTCACGGATTACTGTAGTGGGTAAGGTTGTTGGTATTGGTTACCCCCTCTGACAATCCCTGGGCTGGGCAGAAGATGTCCACCATGAGAATCCTTGCCAGACCTTGTGAGAAGGAGTTGTATATTGTTTTACCTACCAGAATTTTAACGTGTGCAATTTATGCAGTATATTTTGCTCAATGTGTATTAAAGTCCATTTCAGATCTGATCTGCCACCTTTAGCTGTCTGCCTGAGCCTTGCAATCAAAGCATTTCATAAAAAAATACATAAACATTGTAAGACAATGCCTCTTTAAGTATGATCAGCCCCCCCCAAATTTTTGGACTAACGCCGCTGGTTTTTCAACTCTGAAGTACACTGGGCCCTGCTAACCTGGTGTCAGGTTCTACTCGAGTTTCCACAGGAACGTCATGCAAATGATGTAAGGTCCTCAACCTCTCCTGGTCACCTATGGTACCCAACTGAGTAAAAGTACCAACAGTAACCGGGGAAGAAGGGAGAAAACAAGGAGGAAAACAAAAGGTCCCACGTCGCACCCCACTCTGGGACAGAACCCGTCAGCCAAGAGAAATCTCTGTTAGGAGAAAAGACAGAAAAAGCGGTAAGTATGCAGGCTATTTCTACTTCTATAATCAAGTCTTTTCTATGTGTGTTTGTAACTACCTGAATAATTCCCTTCTTCCATGAACTCTGGTGACAGGTGTAAGCAAAGGGGTGTTTATATCTACAAAGGGAAAAACGGTATAAGAAATAAAGTGTTCTGAGTTGCAGAGCAATAACTAGAAAAAATGTAGAAGAAAAACTGTACAGACACCCACCAAAAGACATATAATGACTGAATAAAGTGGTTCTAACTACTTATAACATAAGGCTCTCTGTGACGCTATTTGATGCACTGTATAATCCACCTTATCTTCAGGCAGACCTAACAATATTCCTTATTTTTCAGGAATCTACAGGAATTGTAATAATACTCAGCAGCAGACCTCCATAGACTCGGAGCCTATGTCAGATGAGTAAAAAACGATTCAAACTATAGTTAGAAATGTCAGCGTGAAAGCGTTGTTACCGTAATTGAATAAGGCAGCCTTTTCTCTTTTTTGTATCCTTGCTATAGATATACTCTCCCTGGGGGACTGGAGCATACAGCCGGCGTGACAGGGATCAAGAGTTGCCCGAGCTATCAGGAGAAGGAACAGCGGTTCAGGAAACACCGACTCGACGAGGGGACGCCGACGCGGACGGACGACGACCCGGAAGTGAGGGTAAGTGACCCGGAAGAGGATTGCTCTTTCCCGAAGCAGGAACGCGAAGCGTCTCCGCTTGGGATCAGAGAGCATTTGACTTCCCTGGCCGGTTCCCACGCATGCGTGCTAGCGGGAGCCGGCCATTTTTGTAGTTCACCGGGCATGCGACCAGCAAGCATGACACCTGGCCCCAGTGCATGTGTGCTGACGACCTCTCAAAGTGTATGTGCAATTGGCTAATAACTGATTGGCATATTTAACTTAACTAAAAGTCCCTAGTATATGTTACGCAATGTACCCAGGGCCTGTAAGTGAAGTAAGTCATTAGTGGATTGCAGCACTTATTGTGTCATTACTGCAGTGACAAAGTGAAAGCATAGTTCTAGGTCTGCCACTGGAGCCTAGTCCGGCAGCTTTTAAACTGCCAACTCAACATGGCAAAATCTCCCTTTTGCTAAGTCCAAACCTTCCTTTCTAATATTTTTAAGTCACCCTAAGGCAGTCCTGAGAAGCCCATAAGGCAGGGTGCAAAATATTAAAATGAAGGACATGTTTCTGTTTCGTTCTCACTGTAGCAGAGCTGGTAGTCCCATTGGCTAACATGGGATTACACTAGCCCTCCTCTAAGTGCTAACTTCCATTTTGGGCCACCAAATATGGTACTTCAATATATCGAATTATTTTTTACATTTGACCTCACATAGTGCTAAAGTCGAATTTACAGTAACTTTTAATGTAAAGGTAACTTTAGAAAGTCACCACTTTCTTGCCCTAAAATTCTAATATATGTAGGCTGAGACAATCTGCTGCCCTCCTGCCAGGAGGTGTGAATGGCTCCCAGGACAGGGGAGCAAAATGCCTGTTAGTGGGAGGTGTGACCTCCTCTTGACATGATGTCCAGAGGGCTGTGGCCACAGATGACCCAGCTTCAAAGGGGAAGTCACCTATCATAGGCAAATGCAAGTCACATTGTAGCCTGTCCTTCCTTGTATCTAGGTAGACAAGCTGTCATCTCTTCCGGAGGGGCAAAACCCATTTGCAGAAGGAGTTGCTCATAATACTGGATAAAAGAAAGGTTCTAATAGCTTGGATTTGGGCAGAGAGAGGGAATGTGGGATTGTTTAGTGCAAATCCCCCAGGAAGTGATGTAGGAGTGGTTAGGATTGCCTTGGGAATTTTATCCTCATTGGTTAGGGAGTCCTCCCACCCACAAACCCTATAAAAGTGCCACCCCTGGGTACCAGCCTCAGGACACTACCAGCCTCGAAAAGAACAGAAGAAAGACTGCAAAGGCTCAACCTGTGCACCTCAGAAAGTACGGCTGCATCAAGAAAGAGTGCACCTGCTGAATCAAGACAGGATTTCATAAAGAGAGGGCTACTCCTGTTGTTAAAGGCATATAGAGAGACACCAAGGGCTGGACCTGCTCCCACTTGTGAGTGGACTCCAAGGGCTAGTTGGCTAGCCTCCTGTTATGGTCCAGGAGCACAAAAGCTAAAGAGGTTCTGTATCTGCAAAGTGCCCAGCTGACCAGTTATAACTGGACTTGCCCTGGACTCAACTTGTGCAGTCTGGGAGATCAAGTCCTAGCCTCCAAGAGGTGCCCCCTAAGTCCTGGACCTTTGTCTGATGCTAGAGTATACTCTCTCTTCTAACAAGAAATGCAACTTTTGAGCCTAAAGCTGAAAGATAAAGTTTTTAAAAAGAACCAGAGGCTACCACTACTCACTGAGCTCCCTGTCGTCGTTGTTGCCTCCCTGGGCCGCTGACTTCAGATTGCACCTACTGAAAAGTTTTGGCAGCCCGAAACTTTGACTTTGGCCAGGACCCTCGTGTTTGAGGCTCATAGCCTACCGCTAAAAGTAAAAAGCAGTGAATTATGAAACGTTTTTGAGAGAATTGGAAAAACCTTTAAAAAATTATAACTTGGATTCCTTGATCAAATTTTTTGTCGCTTTAGTGTCTATTTAAATATAAAAATATATTCTATTTTAAAAATTCGGAGTGTTTTTTTTATTGTGTCGTGTCTCTCACTTATTACTGTTTTGGTACTGATAAATCGTTTACACTTGTTTTCTTTTGAGTTACCCCTTATTGCTGTGTGCCACTGATGCCAAGGACGGAGCTAAGGTGTAAATTAAAGAAACCTAGCTGGCCTAATACAGAATAGTGACATAATTACTTGTTGAGGTCTCACGACTACCCCAACTAATAATCCACTTTCTCACAGAAATAAATACGTAGTCAGCCCTCTTCATCCATTGTTCAAATTGAGTGCTATTCACATACTGTTTCATCCAATGGCAGCATTTAGCATGGTGCCATGAGCAAGCCCACATCAGACTTTGGCTCTATTGCCACGTGAGCAATGGCATTTCACCTGAACAAATTTCCACATCCACCTGAAATTCAATGTGAATCAGTGCCAGAGCTGGTGGGCCAGTACTTTCATTCTCAATATTCTCCTGTTACAGATTTCCTTTCTTTTCTTCCTTCTCCATTGTATTCTCCTTCTCCATTGTATTCCAGGTGTGTTTTTAGAGCACCCAGCAGCTCCTCTGACAGTGCAACTAGACTTTCTCACAGCTTATTTCATCTGCAATTGCTTCAAAACCAGGTGGCCATCTTGAAATGTTATTTTCAATAGTGTATCATTGTTTTACCCTTGCAAAGTGGTCACCATGTTTAGAAGCAACTTATCAGTCATTTTGAATAGGTACAACAAAGGTATACTATGCACAATACCACGCCAGGTTGGTTTACAAATCTTTATGTATTGCAAGAACATGCCCACCACATTTAAGCAGCAACATTTGTTTTTCTATGTTTATTATCTTAATTTATCTTGCATATGCTTGTTAAGTTTGTGTCTTTTTTTCTGTTGTGGATGTGTGAATGGACAAAGGCAAGAATGAGCCAGTGGGTAGCGCTTAGAGACCTGTTGGTGATTATGCGCTTTAGAAATCCCAATTAACATTAACATAAATGGTTGCGGAGAGAAGGCAAGATGGCGGCCGTGTGGACGGCCGAGTGAGCTGACCCTCCACCCTTTCCCGCAGACTTGGGATAATGCGGTTTCTGAGCCTCGTATCATAAGGGGAGAAAAAGACGTGACTTAAGCATTGTATCTATCTTGCCAACTTACAAGCACTGTCCCTGTTTGACCAACCTGGATGATTTGGAGGCTGCGGCATTGGCTGTGGAGTACCCCGCTCCCTTGTCGTTTGGCGTCCCGCAGCCTGAGCTGTGTGGCAACTGTGTTCTTTCTGTCAACAATGCCACCGAAATCGAGCAGTAGAAACATCAGGGGACGCGGCGTACCGACCGGACCGGAGAACCCGGGGAAGCCAATCCCTGCCGGTGCTAGCTGCGGGGATGGCGGCCACCGATCCGTGACGGAGCCCTCCGGTAAGAACAACACCAACGGCCGGGGGAAACAGACTGTGCCGGCGATGTTCAAAGCCTGAGATATGAAAAATAACACAGCGGTTGACGGTCCCCGGGGGGCTGGAGCTGCAGGGACAGGAGAAATACAGGAGGCGACTCCCCCCGCTTGTGAAGTGATTAAGGCGCAGGCAGTCGTGGCTGGAGGGGATTGCGGGAGAAACGAATTATCGACTGGAGAGCCGGCTACACAGGGTGGGGAGCGGTCATTGTCACTGTTGCTTGGACTCCAGGATCCAGATGGGAATCCTGATGGTACTAAGGAGGAGCTCACTGCAGCGGCAGTGGTCAGTACAACTCCCAAACAGCAGTTGCAATGCATTGTGGGAAATGGAGTTCACACAGTTGAAGTTCAGGATCTTGGAGGCCCAGACATATTGAAACAACCAGGAATAGCCACCCAGAAAGAAGGCAATGACCCTGCTGGTAGGGAGGAAGATGTGGGTGACAAATTCTTCTCGCTATCAGATCTATCGAATTCCTCAGAGGACGACATCCCGGACAAAGACTGGGCGTGTGAAGGGAGCGACATAAGTAGCTCACATTGGGAGGAAGAGAATGATAGATCTCGGTACAATCCAGATACAGTAAGGAAATTGAGGGATTTGCCTGTTTTTCCTACTTTGGCGGAGGGGGCCACTGGTATTATGTCTTGAGACTACTCCTACTCACCAGATCTGGGTGGGAAAGAGAGCAACGGCAACGGGCCAGTATCTGGAGATCCAGGTACCAAACCTAATTGCCCAGATGAAGTCACTCTGTCTACAATCTATCAAGTGATCATGGCCCACAGGGAAGAGACAAGGGCCGAGAGCTCTCGTACGCAACGGGCTTGCAGGAAACTTCAAAATTCCATTCGTAGGATTGCGAAGACATGTTTGGACTTCGCAACAAGAATTGGGGAAGCAGAAACCAGGATCTCCCAGCTTGAAGATGAGTTGGCCTCCCAGAAGTCCAAGACTGAATTAATGCAATCCACAAAAGATGACACTGTAATGAAACTGATTGACTTGGAAAATCGGGCCAGGCGAAGTAATCTAAGAATTTTGGGTATTCCTGAGGGCAAAGAAGGCTCTGACCCCCGTCAGTTTGTGATCGAGCTTTTTGAAGAGGCTTTCCCGGATTTACCTCAATGGGATTGGAAGACTCAAATCCAAAGGGCTCACCGTTTTCCTTTTAACCAGCGCAAACTAGGGGGTCAATCTGATAATCGCCCGTGCCATTTTGATCTCTCTCAATAACTTCTTGGCCAGGGAATCCTTATACGATCTTGCCAGACCAGATCGAAAAAGGGCCGGGAAGGGCTGCAATTTTTTTGTCCGCCCCGACTTCTGTCAAAAGACAGTCGAAAAGCGTTGGCTTCTCCGTCAATTAATCCCTGAATTTCAGGCAAAGGGAGCGCAGATTTTTTTGTTAAACCCGGCTAAATTAAAGGTGATCTTCCATGGACAAACGCAGTATTTTCAATTGGAAGTCCAGGCTAAAGAATTCTTACTGTCAATTAAGTCAGGGTAAAACTCTGCTGATATAAATAGGCTCCAGAAAAAAACCTTTTCCCGTTTTTTTTTTTTTTTTTGGGGTATGGGTTAGAGGTAAATTATGTGCATTGGACTCTGGACTTCTAGGACTCTAAGGTCTCTTATGATGACTAGAATGTTTTCGCCATGTCTGTGGAAAACCCCTGTTTTTCTCTCCTTTGTCCTTTTGTCTTGGTGTTCTTTTTTCTTTTTGTTCATTAACTGCTTCTTAATTCATGTTGATCATATGTAATGTCTGCAGTGCAAAGGGTGGACATCTCAGCTCAGCATCACCAGGGACCACTGGTCCCCATGCCTTGTGCGGTGGGTGTGAGGGAGGGGGGGTGGGGCGGGAGGAATGGGGGGGGGTTTCAGGTGGGGCGGGTGGTTGAGGGAAGGGGGTGCGGGAGGGGTCACACAGTTCTTTTTCTATAGACGTAGTTATGGCAATTGCTACAGTGCTGGTAACAAGTAATACACATTTAATTTTTTCCTTCTTTGTAATCTGTTCAGAAAAAACTGGTGTAGAATGTTGGGGCAATATTGGACAGTTAACGACAATTTTTAGGGATGACGGATAGGAGTAATTATATTTGTATCTGTTCTCTAAATTGTTGTGGTTTGAACGACAGGAAGAAGAGAGGTATCCTAGCAAAACTCATAAAGTATATGAGTATTGATGTATTATTTCTTCAGGAGACTCATGTCTCCTGGAATAACTGAGCCTGGCTAAAAGATTTGGGGCTCTATCTTCTTGCATGTACTCGACAAACAACTACTATTCGGGGGATAGCCATAATGGGAAGACATGGTATACTAACCAGTCAAGGAAGACAATTTAGGTCGCTGGGCAATCTTAGAAACGATTATTAAGGGCTCACCATACACTATTTGCTCCCTTTATGGCTCCAACCTGGATGACCCCGCTATTTAAAAAATTTTGAGTATCGAACTTGCCTTATGGTCTTCTCCTATAATTTTGTGTGGGGACTTTAATATTCATCTGAATGCTAATTTTAATCTTTATAGCAACACCCCATATTTAGGGAGGAAGAGCAAGACGTTCAAGGCTTTACAGGGGCTTTGCCAGGAACACGGTCTGGTGGATATCTGGCAAAGACAGCGCCAGGCCGAGCCCGGATATACGTTTTTTTCTGCCCTCACTGCAAATTTGTACGGCTAGATTATTTTTTGTATCTAGTTTAATTATAGAAGGGGTCAACTGTGAACTTTTCCCCAGACTAATATCGGACCACAATCCATTAATAATACAACTTCCGGCAAGTAGATCGATACAAGCAGTGGTATCCTGGACATTCGATAGGAAGCTATTATTAGATAAGGAATATTGTAGCTATATGACAAAATGGATGGCAAGTTTTTCTGTAGAAACAAGGATACTGCGTCCGAATTGGCAGTCTGGGATGCTTTTAAGGCAGCAGTGAGGGGGGAGACTCTCAGTTTCTCCCTTCACCGACAGAGGAGGATAAAAGAGAGGATTAATGGCTGGGTTGATCAACTTCGGGATACAGAGGAAGAGCTTATCCGGGTAATTGGTGATCTGGAGAAAAGGGAGGTATGCCAAAGACAGATAGCAATTGCAAGAACTAAAATACACCAGCATTTTGGAGAAGAACTCGCCATTAAATTCACTCAATATCGGGCCGACATATACGAATTTGGTGAAAATACCGGCAGACTCCTGGCTAAACGTTTACAACACAAGGGTGTTTCTAATAGAGTCTGTCGCATCGAAGATCAAAGGGGGCAGATCCAGGATCAGCCGGTAAACATTCTGGAGGTCTTTCGGGAGTTTTATAAGGGACTTTACTCTCCTGATAGGGAAAATCCAGTGTCATCGGGTGAGGAATTTCTTTGTGACTATAGAACAGCTAAGGTTACACGAGAAGATAGGGGTATGCTCTCTGCTCCGATCACGAGGGAGGAGATATAATTTGCTATAACATCACTGGCAGCGGGTAAGGCTGCTGGCCCTGATCTTCTACCTCTGGAATTCTTCCGCACTTTCAGGCAAACACTCTATGGTGAGCTCGAATCTTTGTTCTTATTAGCCCAGAAGGGCCAGACTCCCGAATCTTGGCACAAGACTACTATTGTAGTCTTTAAAAAAAAAGACAAACCAGAACTTAGCCCCTCTTCTTATCGCCCCATCTCTTTAATTTGTGCCGACAGCAAAATCTATACTAAAATTATGGCTCTAAGGCTCGGGAAGGTTATTGCTCCCCTGGTGTCCATTCGCCAGCATGGGTTTATACCTGGCAGAGATACATCTGACCACATTAGGCGAGCAATAGCCTTATTTGATTGGGCCCAGGGCTCTAAGTCACCCCTGGGGATGATCCTGTTGGACGCTGAAAAGGCGTTCGACAGGGTCTCCTGGGGGTTTCTCTGGCTGATGCTAAAGATTAAAGGGTTCCCACAGGTGTTTATTAAAGCCATACAGGCTTTGTATATTTCTCCTGAGGCTCGTGTCCGGATCTCTGGTCAAGAATCCAATTCTTTTGTTATCAAGAGGGGAACCCGTCAGGGTGCCCTTGCTCCCCGTTACTATTCTCAATATACATAGATCCGTTCCTTAGCAAACTGGATGCTAATCTACAGATTAAAGCAGCTATGGTCAATGGCGTGGCTTATAAAACATTAGCCTATGCCGACGATGTTGCCATCTTCACGACAGATATAAGTTCTGCTCTTCCGGCAGTGTACGATCTAGCGAAGCAGTTCGGCTCTGTGTCTGGCTATAGGCTAAATGTCGATAAAACTCAGGTCATACATTCGGACACCTCAAAGCCAGTAGAGATCCCGACTGTGTCAGTAGCAACTTATTTGGGGGTGAAGATTGCGCCGTCGGTGGAGCGAATACCGGAGATGAACTTACTGCCGATTTTGAAAGATGTTGATCAGACATTGGTAAGATTAGATCATCTGCATCTTTCGCTACACGGACGTTGTAACGTTATCAAAATGTTGATTTTCCCTAAATTTTTATATTTATTTCGGACTATACCTTTAGTATTTCCGGCACTGTGCATTTCTAAGGCAGAAAGAGTTTGTATAAGATTCCTATGGGGGTACCATAAAGCTAGAAGGGCAGCCAAATGGTTAATACTTCCAAGACTAGGGGGGGGTTGGGGGCTACCCTCCTTAATGCTATACCACTGGGCAGCACTCCTACAGCAAATGGGGATAATGCTGGTCGGGGCCAAGGCGGTAGTTCCTGAATTTGTTAGACCCACTATCTTTGAAGTGTTACTAGGGGAAGACGCCCAAAATTGTTTAACAAAAGTTATCGAACCAAGCTATTATAAGAAAACAAAATTTAAAGTGATTCAATCAGCTTATGTTGTCTGGCAAAAAATACGGCATCGGTTTGGGATCTCGAACATAAATACTTATACCCCTCTGTTTGCACACGGGCTTTTACCTTTAATTTTCCAGGACCAGATAACCATAAATTGGGGGGTTCTCGGAATTAATGTTTTGGGGGATTTCTTTTGTGAGGGCCAGATCACCTCGTTTTCTAATTTACAAGGTAAATACGGGCTTCCTACCAGACATTTCTTTAAGTTTCTACAGATCAGAAGCTACTTGGCTAAAATTACAGCACAGGGTAAAGCCCAGTTCGGGAAAATACCCTGGTAGGCACCATAGAGACTAGGTCTCGGATTGGGAAGATTTATCAAATACTGATATCTGGCTTGCCTGATGACTTGGCTATTCAAAACGGCAGATGGGATAAGAAATTTGGCCAGGAGGGTACTGATCTGGAAGGATCCCTCGAGCTAGCTAATCAGATTTTAATAACTGGCAGTCTGAGGGCCCAACATTACATGTCGATACTCGATCTATACTATACCCGGGAAAAATCTCTAAATGGTCTGGTTCCCGTGGGAACTCGTGTAGCAGATGCGGGACAATGGCAGCAGATACGATCCACATGTTTTTTGCCTGTCCTTTACTTAACAAATATTTACAAGATATTGAAGTATTTCTAGCTCAGATTCTCGGTAAGACGATCTTGTTAACACCTAATCTGGTGATCTGGTGATCTCTGCGGCGTTCGACACCGTCTGCCACCGCACCCTAGTGAAGCGCCTCAGCAACATCGGAATCCGAGAGAAAGCACTGGAATGGATCATCTCGTTCCTCGCCGGAAGAACCCAGAGAGTCCGCCTCCCCCCGTTCAGATCCGAGGCCACCGAAGTCATCTGCGGCGTTCCACAAGGATCTTCACTCAGCCCTACCCTCTTCAACGTCTACATGAGCCCCCTCGCAGCCATCGCACGCCAACACAACCTCAACATCATCTCCTACGCCGACGACACCCAGCTGATCCTCTCCCTCACCAACGACCCCACCACCGCCAGAGCCAACCTACACGACGGGATGAGAGACGTCGCCGACTGGATGAGGAACAGCCGCCTTAAACTGAACTCAGACAAGACGGAAGTCCTCATCCTGGGTTCATCACCCTCCGCCTGGGATGACTCTTGGTGGCCCCCGGCCCTGGGCACCGCGCCCAAGCCAACGGACCACGCACGCAACCTGGGCTTCATCCTGGACTCCTCCTTGTCGATGACCAGACAAGTCAACGCCGTCTCATCTTCGTGCTTCAACACCCTGCGCATGCTCCGCAAGATCTTCAGATGGATCCCCACTGAAACCAGGAAGACCGTCACCCAGGCACTCGTCACCAGCCGACTGGACTATGGGAACACCCTCTACGCCGGAACCACAGCCAAACTTCAAAAAAGACTCCAGCGCATCCAGAACGCCTCCGCACGACTCATCCTGGACATCCCCCGACACAGCCACATCACCGGACACCTGAAAGACCTGCACTGGCTCCCCGTCAGCAAGAGAATCACGTTCAGACTCCTCACCCACGCACACAAGGCCCTCCACGACCTGGGCCCCAAGTACCTCAACGACCGCATGACCTTCTACACGCCCACCCGCCAGCTACGATCAACCAGCCACGCCCTCGCCACCGTACCACGCATCCGCAGAGCCACCGCCGGAGGAAGATCCTTCTCCTACCTGGCAGCCAAGACCTGGAACTCCCTCCCCACTCACCTTCGGCGAACCCAGGACCATTTCTCCTTCAGGAAGCAGCTCAAGACCTGGCTGTTCGAGCAGTAACTCCCCCCTCCCCCAGCGCCTTGAGACCCTCCCGGGTGAGTAGCGCGCTCTATAAATGCATTGATTGATTGATTGATTGATCTTAGGGGTTGATCAAACTCAGAATACGGAAGGGTGGACTAGATCGGATATTGGTTTTGTGTTTATTGCAATGGCTATTTTGAGAGCGGGAATTACATCTCAATGGATTAGCCCCGACTCTCCCACATTTGTTAACTGGAGGGCTCGGTTGCTAGCTATTTTTAGCATGGAGTCAGCGGTATACAGATTAAAAGGCCGTAGGAGACGGGAGATGGGGAAGAAAATTTGGGCTCCAGTGACCAACTGGATTGGCTAAACAGTGTTTTGTACATTTTTCTCCCCTTTTTTTCTTTTTTTTCTCTCCATGTCTCTTTTTCGTTTTTATTTCTCTGCTTTTGCCCGCATACAATGTTGCTTTTTAAAGGACCAATCTGTTAAACCACATTTTGTTGTTTACTTTGCCATAACTGTTTGCTATGTTATATTTGTGACAAAAATAAAAAAATATAAAAAAAACAAACAAACATAAATGGTTGCATGGGTATAAGGATTAGTGGCAGAGAACATGTATGATGAGCAGTGACTGAAGAGGCACTTTCAGTTATGAGTTATAAGCCAGACCTATTGTCAGTGTTAATCCGTGTTAGTCTGGTAGAAGCACTATGATAGATTTTAATGTGTAGAAGATTTTACAGCTTTCACAGTCATGATTGCACTGCGTGTGAAGAATTTGTCATCAGTTTCTTCTCGCCTTCTTGATAATAGACTAGACACAAAATAAAGTAATAAATCAGACCCACCAGGCAACTAGATCTGTCACTTCCATGCCCCGGTAGCTGAAATAGGAAGCGTATTGCCTCAGGCTATCAGGTCAGCAGCTCCACTGAAATGAACAACTAAACAAACAGCTAAGCTGTCTCCTGCTGAAAGTTCTGGACCTGATATCTGTTGGTCTCTTTTTCGGCTGGGCGGTATTATGCTGCAGACACTGAATACAATAATAAAGCAGAGATATCTGTCATGTGTGTTGGGCAAACAGAGACATAACAAGTACTGGCAATAACAATTAAGAATGAAAAGGGCACTTGTGTCACTGATGGGTTTAGGCACTCAATAGATCGTCATACATGCACTTTGTCACTCATCTTTGAACTCGTGCATCCATCCATTGACTCATTCTTGCATTCACCCTCTGACACCATCACAATAAAACACAAACAAGTAAAACAAATAGAAAAAGAAAACCTGCTGTTGTCTAAACAAGATGAACATATGTTTGCAATAACAAAACTAAACATAGCAGCAGGTGTCCATCTTGCAGAGGTATTGTAAATAGTCTATCATTGTTTTAAAGTTCCAGCATGGCCACCACATTTAGCACCAATGTGTTGGTCATCTTAGAATGGCAAAACAATGATACTCCATGGACAACAGCCCTCCATTATGGTTTCCTGGTTTAGAGGATGTGGCCATGTTAGATGCGGAGCATTGCAGATGAAATGAGCGGCAAGCAAGTGAAATGGCAAGCACTACCTGGGGAGCTGTAGTATCATCTTCAGAAATATTAAAATAAAAAGAGAAGAAGCAAAGAAATGAAAGTAGAACTATAAAAGCAAATGATTGAAAAGTAAATGACTGGCTAATCAGCCTTGACACTGAATCACACTCATTTTTAGGAGAATGTGCACATGGGATCAGAAAATGCATCATTCACAGGGCAAGGAAGCAAATGACTGATGTGGACTGAACCATTACCTCATAATATAGGACGCTGCTATGGATAGAAGCAGAGTATAAATGACACTCAGACAACAGAGCTGACCCAATGGACCTCTATTTACCTATATGGATATATATTTATATATATGACCATATGCATTATTTAATGATTTAATTTGTTACAAGATCCTAGCAGACAGCTAAGAGATTCTAGCAAGAAATACTACAATGCAAATCTTCTTCCCCTAGGGTTTTTCAGAGGCGGTAATCAACACCAAAATTCTTCTCTACAAAGGTAATCTGTGACATTTTAATTTAACAAAATACTGTTGGCTTTAATACAGACATATAACAATCCACACTTAACTGGTGGACTATGACTTTAACATAGGTGTTTCACAATCAACGTGTCAGGCCTACCACGTTTATCATAACTTTTCAAAATAAACAGATCAGATCTATGGTATCTGAAATATCTTTTCCTAGTGAACCAATCAGACCTCTAGCTGTTATTATTGGCTTGGCACTATAACCAACCCAGACCTACTATGTTGTTTTTAAGCCTTCACACAAGGCAACCATCAGGTATACCATTACAAAATAACAAATATGTACAAAATGCAGTTGTCCCAACAATATAAAATCTTTACTAAAAGAGCCTAATAAGGATTACCACAGTGAAAATTATCTATCCACATGGCTTGTTTGGGCGGGTCACCAACACCAAGACCCTTGCCTACTAAGGTAGTCTGCAAGATTACATGCAAAACAATATCTGCCTCCAGGCTTTAGGACAGTGTAGTAACAATTTGCCCTTAAAAGCCTATTGCCTTCAACTCATGCTCTTCACAATAAATAAGTAAGGCCAACTTGCCTTGTCATAACTTTTCCTTAGAAACAAATCACACCTAAGGAATCTGATGTAACTTTTCCTAGGAACCGATAAGGCCTCTATCCTTTACCAATGGCTTGACACTATATATTTAACATAGGCCTACTGTAGTGTACCTAAAATGGCAACTATCATGCATACAGTTTTAAAATTGCAAAATATGTACAAAACTACAGTTAACAAAACAATATGCAACCGATCTCAATAGGGCATAACCAGAATCAGCACAATGAAATTCTGATCACTAGGTTTGTCAGTGTAGGTGACTACCACCAAAATCCTTACCTACTTTGGTAATCTGTGAGCTCACATGTAATCAAATATCTTTCTATGGACTTTAACCTAATATGACAACAGTCTGCTGTCAGAGACTTTTCATAATACACAGGCCAGACTTATGGCATCTGGCATTAGAATTTCCCTACACACCAATTAAGCATATAGGTGTTATCATTGGTTTTTCACCATAACCACCTCAAGCCTACTGAGCATAAGCTTTCCCGCAAGGCAACCAATAGGCATACAGTCATAAAATTGCAAATGTAAACAAAATTACAGTTGGTAAATCAAAATACTATCTCTGCTAACAGTGCTAAACAAGGATTCTCACAGTGCAAATATTCCATACCCATGGTTAATCAGAGGATGAAACCAAGACCAGAACCCTTGCCTTCTAAGGTAATATGTGAGATTTCATGTATCAAAAAACCTATCTGTAGGCATTAATTCAAATTATCCACCCTTAAATGCCTATTGGCTTTAGCATATGCTATTCACATTCAATATGTTAGGCCTACTCCCTTTATTGTAACTTTTCATAATAAACACTCAGGCCTCTAGCCTTTATCATTGCATGTCACCATAACCAACTCAAGTCTACTGTTCTGAGCATAAGCTTTCTATAAGGCAACCATCCATCATACAGTCGTATATAAAATTTTGTATACAAAATTACAGTTGGCAAAGTAAAATACTTCTCTCTCTAAGAAGAGTCCAACAAGGTTTATTATAGTGCATGTCTTCTAGCACCATGGTTCGTTCGAGTGAATCATCAACACCAAAGCCCTTGCATACTAGGGTAATCTGTGAAATTCCATGTAACAAAATGCCTGCCTACAGGCTTTAGCACAGTGTAATAACACTACATTCTTAAAAGCCTATTATCTTTAACAAATGTTTCTCACAATAAGTAGGCCAGGCCTTCTGGCTTTGTTATTACATTTCATAATAAACAGATCAAACCTATGACTATTCTCAATGAACCAATGAAGCCTTTACCCTTTACCATTGGCTTTATACCTTACCCAACACATATAAACTGGCAACCATCATGCATACAGTTATAAAGTTACAACTGTGTAGAAAAATACAGCTTGCAAAATAATATACAACTCCCCTCAAAAGGACCTAGCAAAAATCATCACCGTGAAAACCCCAGGGATTGTTAGAGTGGGTGGCGAGTGCTAAAAACCTTGAGTACTAAAATAGATTACATGTAACAAAATACCTGTTCATAGCCTGTCACACAATGTGATAACAACCAACTGTTAATGGCTTACTGGCTTTAACAATGTTTTTCCCAATTAATAAGCTAAACCAACTGCCTTCATCAAACGGTTCATAATATGCTGGCCATACCTATGGCATCGGACATGTTTCCCACTGCACCAATCAGGCCTATAGCTTGTCACCTTAACCAACTCAGGCCTAAAGTTTTGCACGCTTTTCCACAAGTCAACCATTGGGCAGACACTCATTCAATTAGAAAAGATTACAAAATCAGAGATGGCTAAGCAAATTACTATCTCTTCTATGAGGGCCTAACAAGGATCGGAGCAAACCTTTTATATCCATTGTTTGCCGCAGGGGGTAACCAATCCGAAAACCATTGCCTACTATGTTAATATGTAAGACTCCATGTAACTAAGTGCCTATTGGTATGCTTTAATATAGATTAGAACATTGGAATGTTGGGAGCTCCATTGAAAAAAATGGAGTAGCTCCAGGCTTATAATGGATGGTATAAGCCCGGAGCTCCAACATTCCAATGTTTCTTTGTTCACAGCTGTGGCTGTGAACAAAGGCTTCAGGGAGCCTGAGGGGATTTCAATCCCCTCGCGCTCCCTGAAGCCTTTGTTTTATTTGTTAGAACATTCTGCCCTCTAGTGGCAGAATGTTCTAATAGCCTTATAGCCCTTCGTAGCTGGGCTATACCGGCTATTAAAGTCCCGCTCCCTCCGGCTCGGGCCTTTAACGCTGGAGCGGGCCTTTAATAGCCGGTATAGCCTGCTACGGCGGGCTATAAAGCTATAGTAATAAGAATCAACACTTAAATGCCTATTAACTTTAACATATGCTTTTCTCGTTTAATATGCCAGGCATAGTGCCTTTTTCATAACATTTCAAAAACAGATGAGGCCTATAGCCATTGTAATTGTCTTGCCACCATACCCAACTCAGTCCTGTATCAACTATAAGCTTTACCACTAGCCAAAAAGTGCAGTTCAAACAGTATTTTTAGTGAAAGCACACAAATTCAACCCAATCAAATCCTGTACTCAGGGAAAACAACATGTTGATGGAGCATAAGTGGGACTCTCTCTTTGGTACTCTTAGAGGTTTTTTTTATTGATGACATACGTTCAGGTCATAGTTGCACTGGCAAGCCAGCTTTAAAAATCCATGAAGATTAGTGTAGACCTGGGTATCCCACACTGCTCTCAAACACAAATCTCCCCTCTGAAGTCTAAAGTTAATAATCGAAGGGCATGGTACTGGGACTGCAAGATATTCCTAATGACTGCCCTCCTCTCATCCATGCTGCTGCCAATGAAAGACAAACATCATAAATTATCTTGTTATCTACAACACATTTATAGCAGGCAGGCAGCTGGATTAATAAACAAAGGGACCGCAGCTTTGTGAGGAGGGCAAGTACTTTTTTGTAAAAGCACACAACTTCAACCCAAGAAAAACAAGTATTCTTGGCTACCAATATGCAGGGCCACTGGAATAATGTGGCTGGGGAGGGCCAAATTATGCGGTACGGTTGAGTAAATCAAGCAACAAAAAAGGCAAATTATGCGACGTAACGCGCCACATTTTGTAATAGTATTACTTCATTATTTTGTCACTTTACACTGTTAACACTGCCTCGGTATTGGTTGCACCTAGTTTGTACACCTAAATATAGCAATAAGCAACAGAAAGGTGACCAGTCAACTTTTCAAAGGGCTTTCCGCTGCCCGGCAACACACGTCACTGCCTTTTAGGTAACTTTGGAACCGGTTGAGCTAGAAACAATTTTTTGTTAAAGTCTGCAGATTATGCATCAGTTTAATAGATATGTGCCAAATCTATAATAATGTGAAAAAATTACTTATAAAAAGAATGCTTTATGTAAACTTGTACTATTCAGAAACCATACTCTAGAATAACCAGATTTGCTAGTTTCCTTTGCTAGTGACAATTTTTCCTAGCTCAAAACAAATTAGGGGTCGATTCCGATTCGGGCCGGAAAAAGCACCGACCGACTCGGATCCGGAAAAAATACCGACCGACACGTACCCGTGGCGCACGACACGCCAAGTACGATGCAAGGCGCGAAAAATCCGACCGACACGTAACGAAACCAAGTCGACCGACCGAGCCGCACGGAAAACAGCAATCCGGCCGGAAAAACACGCGAATCCAACCGGACCGACACGCACCCGGAACAAATCCGACCGAAACGTACACGCTAACTCCAAACCGCAAAGTACGATGCAAGGCGCGAAATCACGAGCGAAGTCGGACGGAGGACAAGCCGTACGACCGACACGCATACAAAACCGAGCCGAAGCAACACAATACACCGCGACCGACGCGTATGCAGCATAGAAAACTGCACAAACACAGCGTGAACGAAACGGAGAACACCGTACGAGACCAATGCAGGGTCCGACTCGGTCACACGAACGTTTCCAACATACACAAACAGCACAAAGGAAAAATCACCCAAAAAAGGCCAAACAAGCAATTACCAAGCCAATAAATACTGGGGGTGGGGACAGAGAACAAAGACACACCCACAACTCCACCTATATAAAGGACACAAATAACTACCATGAGCCTTTGCAAATGCCATTCCACTGCCAGCACCCAAGAGAAAGCAACCACACACCCACAGCTCATCCCTCACACAAGCCACACACCATCAGCAGACCAACAAATACCAACCTCACATACACCCAGCAAAACACACACTCACACACCCTCACCTGCACACCAACACACACATCACTCACCATCACCACCCATCACCATGCCCCCCAAGAAGAATCACAAGTTCCTAGATTGTGAATTGGAAGTCCTGGTAGACGAGATCCTCAGGGTAGAGCCACAGCTGTTTGGCGCACTGGTCCAACAGACCCCCATCTCCCAGAAAACCAAGATGTGGGAGAGGATCATCAACAGGGTGAACGCACAATCACCATGTCTGCGCACAAAGACCGACATCCAGAACAGGTGGTGATGACGTGCGCAGGAGGGTCCGGGAGCTGCTCAAGAAAGACTACCTCATCAGCCAATACACCGGCAGTGGCCCTCCTGCCAAGCCAGTATACCTCAGGCCCTGGGAGGAGAAGGTGCGGGCCATCCTTCCGCCAGTGAGCGTATATGGACTAGAGAACATCCCAGAGCCTGGTGAGTACACAACAAATGTACACAATATTCTGACACAAAACACACACACATCACTGTCAAGGGAGAGTCAAACCATGCACTCATAGCAATTACACAGCAACCAGAACAGAATCATCCCAAAATGTGTATGTCAGTCAGATAAACACAACACATGCCATCAAAAAAGTTACATCCAACCGTGCCATCACATGTACAAACACAACTACAACTACAGCTAGGCAGTGGCACAAATAGAACTAACAAACACATCCAGACATGTAGCCACCACAACAACACCAACACACAGTGAATTCTGTGTATGCTGGCCAAGTCAGTGTAGCCAATAGCATCATGGGAGTCGCAGTCACACATATTGCCCCCCCCCACAACTGTCCCATCAACACCACCATGAACCATGCGCACATCACAGGGAGTGGAGAAGGACTCACAAGATGGCTGACACTGGCTACTGCTGTGGGGAGCACAAGGCCCTGCTGGCAAATGTGCACCAACAAACAGCAGGACACCACTGACTGACATCCTGAGAGACAACTTCCACTCCCTGCAATGCAAGCACGTTCCATGGTGGGATATCTGGCTGGCTGGGTGGGAAGGGGGACTTGCAGCACTGACTATAGTCACAAGCACCTCCCTTCACACACCCCCCAACACAAACTCCACAGTACCCACCTGGTAGTATGCAATGCCCTCCATCCCAACACAAGATCCCACAAAGAACCACCACCCTGGGTTATGTTGTGTGAAGCACAGGGACACTCTTGGGACTCTTAGCCAAACAACTGCCAGGACAACACTCCCAGCCATCCTGTCAGCACAGCCAGCCCACCCCACAGGGAAGCAGAGTCAAAAGGAAGGAAGCATGGGCATGCTGGGAAGGGGGGTGGAGGCAATAGCATGATGGGAGTCGTAGTCACTGATATTGGTCACCCCCACAACTGTCCCATCAACACCACCCTGAACCATGCTCACATCACAGGGAGTGGAGAAGGACTCACAAGATGGCTGACACTGGCTACTGCTGTGGGGAGCACAAGGCCCTGCTGGCAAATGTGCACCAACAAACAGCAGGACACCACTGACTGACATCCTGAGAGACAACTTCCACTCCCTGCAATGCAAGCACGTTCCATGGTGGGATATCTGGCTGGCTGGGTGGGAAGGGGGACTTGCAGCACTGACTATAGTCACAAGCACCTCCCCTCACACCCCCCAACACAAACTCCACAGTACCCACCTGGTAGTATGCAATGCCCTCCATCCCAACACAAGATCCCACAAAGAACCACCACCCTGGGTTATGTTGTGTGAAGCACAGGGACACTCTTGGGACTCTTAGCCAAACAACTGCCAGGACAACACTCCCAGCCATCCTGTCAGCACAGCCAGCCCACCCCACAGGGAAGCAGAGTCAAAAGGAAGGAAGCATGGGCATGCTGGGAAGGGGGGTGGAGGCAATAGCATGATGGGAGTCGTAGTCACTGATATTGGTCACCCCCACAACTGTCCCATCAACACCACCCTGAACCATGCTCACATCACAGGGAGTGGAGAAGGACTCACAAGATGGCTGACACTGGCTACTGCTGTGGGGAGCACAAGGCCCTGCTGGCAAATGTGCACCAACAAACAGCAGGACACCACTGACTGACATCCTGAGAGACAACTTCCACTCCCTGCAATGCAAGCACGTTCCATGGTGGGATATCTGGCTGGCTGGGTGGGAAGGGGGACTTGCAGCACTGACTATAGTCACAAGCACCTCCCCTTACACACCCCCACCAACACAAACTCCACAGTACCCACCTGGTAGTATGCAATGCCCTCCATCCCAACACAAGATCCCACAAAGAACCACCACCCTGGGTTATGTTGTGTGAAGCACAGGGACACTCTTGGGACTCTTAGCCAAACAACTGCCAGGACAACACTCCCAGCCATCCTGTCAGCACAGCCAGCCCACCCCACAGGGAAGCAGAGTCAAAAGGAAGGAAGCATGGGCATGCTGGGAAGGGGGGTGGAGGCAATAGCATGATGGGAGTCGTAGTCACTGATATTGGTCACCCCCACAACTGTCCCATCAACACCACCCTGAACCATGCTCACATCACAGGGAGTGGAGAAGGACTCACAAGATGGCTGACACTGGCTACTGCTGTGGGGAGCACAAGGCCCTGCTGGCAAATGTGCACCAACAAACAGCAGGACACCACTGACTGACATCCTGAGAGACAACTTCCACTCCCTGCAATGCAAGCACGCTCCATGGTGGGATAACTGACTGGCTGGGTGGGTGGGAAGGAGGTCCGGCTGCCAACCAAACACAAGCAATGCAGACCATGTTCACACCCCAGAAAATACATAGAAATGCCCAAATAATGCAGGACAATGTGCCACACCAATATCAACCCCTGACTGTGACGACTCAGGACAATGCAATGTACAGGCCCGCACCCAGAGGCACAGTCACAACTGTCATGTGTGTCAACCATTGATGCCTGCAGAAACATGACATACATTGTTTGTGTCTCCCAAAAACAGGTGATGATGGGGACACAGCAGCAGACGCTGAGGAGTCCCAGTCCCAGGCTCAAGAGGATGCCGAGCTCACTGGCGTCAGTACAGCCTCTGTCCTCCTCGGACAATGAAGAACAACCTGGCACATCCGGTGCAAGTCAACATGCAGCACCAGCAGGACCACCAGCTGCAGCACCAGCAGGACCACCAGCTGCACCCCTGCACCCACCCCTCCAACGACTGTCACCACGAATACCATCCCTGCCGACATGGACAGAATAAGGAGCAACACCAGCACAGTGACCCTGGACCAACCTGGGGCCATGGCCACCACCACCACCACCAACTCCCAAGGTGGACCAGGGTTATCTGTGCGTGCCACTGCACACACTGCACATGTCAGCAGGGGTGGTGGGAGGGGTGGGAGACAGAGGTCGCTGCTTGCAGACGTTGCTGGTGTGCATGATGACCCACAACTGGTACGCATAGCTGATGCGTACCAGTCCAGCACCCGGAGAGCTCAGCCAGGTAGTGGGGCTCCTCAGAGACATTAAACAGCAGCAGGCTGCCCATCATGCCCGCTGGACTCCCACATGTCCCACGTGGAGTCACACATGTCCCGTGTGGACTCACACATGTCCCGCGTGGAGTCCAAGTGGGATGCACTGCATGAGATGACGGCGGTGCACAGGGACATTTTACAATGCCTCCGCCAGATGAACAGCAACCAGTCCACACCTCCCTGTGTGCCAACAACATCTGGTGCCGAACAAACTGCAACTGCCACAGGGAGGGAGGAGGACTCTGGCGGAGAGTCCCCTGCAACGCAGCAGCCTGCACTTGAGGGCCCCCCCCCAAGAAGAGGGGTCGTCCGAGGAGGGAAAAGTGAGAGGCCGATGGCCAAGCGCAACTCCCAGGAAGCCTGAACCTGTTCTGGATGTTCGCCTTTGTGCACAGACTGTTCACCCTGTTGACGGCAACACTACTCCCACACATTGCATGGGGAGTGCTAAGTTGGACCAATGTGTCAGACAACTGTGGCCCCGATACTGGGGATCCTGTCTACCCGGACTTTCAATTCACCTAGGAACTTGGGATTGCAAGATTCATGTACAGCACAACCCATCCTATGCACTATTAACACAAATGTATCACAATAAACACACTAATACACCATACTTGCCTCTGTCGTGATTCCAACGTGGGTGCTGTTATGGGGATGATGAACTGCAAAATTACACTGTGTATGCGAACTGCAACAGCAAGGACAACACAGGCATGTGAGTACAGGAAACGTGACACACATGAGGGAGACACACCACCAGGGCTACACGACACATACACACCTAGGCCATCTGACTCATTGCCTACACTGATGTTGCCAGGGAAGACGGTGCAATGCACAGACACCACACCATTCCCAGTTGTAGTCAAGTAGCCCACAGGTGCAGTAAGCAAATGGCAGTCAAATATGTGACCACAGACAACGCACATCACAAAGTGAAGCACAGGTTTATTACACAGTTGCAACATGCCGTAACCACTACAGATGCAAGGTAACCCCACCTGGCAGCGGGCACACAGTCAACAACTGTAGACGGAAGGAAGTCCATGGGTGTGGCGCACATCACCTGTAGGGACACAACAGCTACCAGCCTGGATGTGCAATCACGTCGCCGGTGGACACAGTTGACCAAACGAATCTGAAAGTACCCTGTGAAGGACAGAAATGACACACAGTCAAAAGCAATGGAGTACAGGACAGAACAGCAAAACACATGCACAATACATGTTACAAGATACCCACCCAGAACCAAGTTAGCATGTCAACACTGTTGGGGAGTACAGCCCACCTGTTAGCACACATCGCAACACACATCCAGTCAAGTGGCCCATGGACACACTCCCACAGCACCAGAGCACCACCCACACATCATGCCAACTCACATCATTGACATGACACCTCAGGATACTCACATTCAGCTAAAGAAGTTGGTGATGAGCTGTGTGCGGACATCACCATCACCATCATCATCATCATCATCGTCACTGGCATCGTGGTCCAGGCCAGGATCCTCCACAGGTGGCGGATGTTGGTCATTGTCATCCTGGATGAGAGGCAACTCCTTCCGCACTGCCAGGTTGTAGAGCATGCAGCAGACGATGATAATCTTGCACACTTTCGCAGGGGCATATGGGAGGGACCCTCCGGTCTTGTCCAGGCAGCGGAAGCGGCTCTTCAGGAGACCAAAGGTCCGCTCAATCACTCTCCTGGTCCGACCATGTGCCTCATTGTAGCGCATCTGGGCATGTGTCACAGGGTTCCTGAGGGGTGTCAGCAACCACGGCATGTTGGGGTATCCCGAGTCACCTACGGACAGACAAGTGCACATTAGCTGACTTGGAACAGTGGGCGGAATACTACAGATCAGATCACACACAATGGCACAAAGTCAGTACACACCGACAAGCCAGGCACGCTGGTTCTGCATCTGTGCCATCATCCTGGGGATGCGACTACTCCTCATCACAAAGGCATCGTGTGCTGAACCAGGGAAACGGGCACACACGTGTGTGATGGTCATGTCTGCAAGACACACCACCAGTGCATTGACCGAGTGGTAGTGCTTGCGGTTCCTGTTGGCCTGCTCCTGGGCCTGTGGTGGTACCAAAGCCACATGTGTCCCATCAATGGAGCCAATTACATGCGGCATCCTCCCCAGGGCATAAAAGTCACTCTTCACGTCAGTGAGTCGTCGCAGTCTAGGGAAATAGATGTACCGGTTCAGGAAGAGCAACATTGCCGCCAAAACATCGCGGAGCACACGGCTGAACATGGTCTGTGACATCCCACCAGCAGTCGCCACAGTATGTTGGAAGGTACCAGTGGCAAAGAAGTGTAGGGCTGCCATCACCTTCACCTTGGGGGTCAGTGCTGTAGGATACGGCCGGCCAGGCTGCAAATGTGGGGACAACTGCACTGCCAAATCCTCAATCAGCTGCCTGGTGAAGCGGTACCGTCGGATGCTGTCCCGTTCCACCATCGTTGCCAGGTCTGGGAATGGCCGATGGACAGCAGGAGCCCTGCAGTGCAGAGGAGAAGTAAGCAAGATTGTCAGTCACCCCACATATGCGGCATTGAACACACTCAAGATCCCAACATACATCATTATGAGGCACAACTACATGAAGTGTGCAGTGCCGGAAGGACATGTATGGTACATACATGGCCAACATCTGTCAACACGGTCCAACAGGTGGCATCAATTAGTCCCAGGTTGGCCCATTGGATATCATGAGGCCGTGTCACAGTTCCCATCTCCTGCTGCCGTGTCACAATAACCCCCACAGGGACATGTGAGGACAGATGTGCCCCAGGCACCACAGCTCAACGACAGGTACATTCCCAGGGACCCTGTAATGCCACATGGACACTGGCATTACATGGAGTATCATGTATACACCACAGCAAAACAACCATGACCCCCACAGGTAGTGGCCCCACTTGCCACGGCAGGACAGACATGGACGTCTGTGACACACACGCACAACATCAGAGTCCATGCACACACAACGTGGATGTGGAGACTGTCTCCCATTGTGCACATGAAATCAGAGACATTGTAAACACCACATGCACAAAGACTGTGGAGGACCATCACTATTGTGCCACTGGGACACCCTGGCTCAAACATACCGTCCCACATGGGACTCACGGGGTATGTGACATGACATACACATACACCACTGTGAAATGTGACCATGGCACATGCACAGATATGAACAGTTGCACATCACAGTGGTCACGTACACGTAACACCCAGGATCCTGTCCCCATGAACACGTGCACAGCCTGGGGTGGCTGCCCACAGGTGACACCCACAGGACAACATGTACACCAACATACACACACATAGGAAATGCAGCCTTACATGCCTTATGATAAAGTTTGACA
>CAWUFW010018508.1:0-218773 GCA_963921515.1 Calotriton arnoldi
CGTTGACATCCAATACCAGTGGACTACATGGTCATGTCACGACTGCCGTGTACTTCACATACTCTCATCCTCTCTCATTCGTACTTGTGAAATGAGTCAGCGGAGACAGTTTTGGTTTCAAACATTATATTGAGTCTTCTGTCCTCTGTGATGCAGTATAGTGGACACTACTGGCAGCGGAATACATGTTGAGGATATACTGAGCATGATTGCAAATGGGAGAGGGTGTGGGGTTACATGTGATTGGCTGTTGCATGTGGGATGTGGGCTTCAGAGTGACATCTGCTTGGCCAAGGCTGTGCTAATGTACATTTACGTATAGCTGCGGAGCTGCGGACTTTGACACAGACGGTATACATGTAGCCTACCAGACCGCTTGGCATCATGGGCACAGTCCATCTCAGTTCCATGTGACAGGTTTGCTGCGGTTGTTCCTCATGCACGCGTGCATGTGAGATGACATCAGGGCATGTGCTTGCGTGCATGCAGCGGCGTGCCACTTGTTGTTGCACTGTGGTGGTTACTGGACATGTCACGGTCACTGGGGTCGTGTTGTTGTTGTATGCACTTGTCGTCCATGCAAAGGTCCTGGTATGGGATTCCCGGGGCGGGGGTGGGAGGGTGCAGCACCCACAGACTCCAGGCGACCTATTCATGTCCACTGAGCGGTGTGTGTGTCCATGGGCGCTGGATCCATGTCGTGTCCTGGTTGTTCGTGCAGTTCCGTCCATGTGGGTGCGATACACAGAGCCCATGCCACTGCCTCCCACGATGCATGCAGTGTTCCTGGATGTGATGGGGAACAGTGTGCATGTCCCGGTCATATCCGATGTCATGGCGATGTCGTTGATGGTGTGGTTACAGTTGCCGGTCGTTTGGTATGGCTGTTGTGGTGGTGACTGGCCAGTCCGTGCGTAAGCTAAGCATGGGTGCGGGGTTGGACATCATAGGTCACTCGGGGAACCTGCGTTGTGGTCCGACGAATTGACAGGTTGTCAGGTATGCGATGCCGTCCAGCAGGGCTTCCATGTCATTGGTGGTGTACATGTTTGCCAGCCAATGTAGCGGATGGTGGCTGTCAAGGTGTTGTTCGTAAGTTGTCCCTTGGAGGACCATGATGGGGCATGCTGGGTGACATTCGATGTAGCTGTTCTCGATGATCCGTCGTGTGGAGGCACAGTGGTCCCATTTCAGTGCGGGTGCGATGTTGGCCACATACGCCATGCCCCCATAGGCAGAGCAGGCCCTGTCGTGGGCGTCCAGAGGGAGGAGTAGTGGTAGCAGGTCCGCCTTCAGACATGCCGGGTTGGAGAGGCATATCTCGACGGGATGCTGGTATGGACACCTCCGACAGTAGAAGACGGGCATGACGCAGCTGAACAATGTGATGCGGTAAGTCAGTCGGTAACTTACGTTCAGCAGGGACAGGAGATCGCATCCCAATGTATGGAACAGGTTGGTTTTGTACAGCTTGAGCTGTTCGGCGTAGTTGGGTAGGTGTGTTGCGGTTGCCATTTCCCAGCGGTGCGTTGTGGTGGCGTGCTCCGGCTGTGTGTGCAGTCTGCAATGTGCACGCTCCGAGGTTGCTGTGAGCTCTGTGTAGTCGTAGGGAGACAGGACTTGTGTTCTGTTTGCTTGTTTGGAGGACACGGGCCCTCTTCCCACATGCTTCTCAGACAGTTCAAGGTCAGTGATGTGTGACTCCTTCCAATTAACTTGCATGTGGCCGACATGGGGGAGTGTTTTCTTCTTTCTTCCCCGTCCGTTGTGTGCTTCTGTGATATGCGCTATCTGCCCTGTGGTCGGTCTCCTCGGCATGCCTGTGTTGGTCTATTCTTGGACAATGGCTGTATTCACCGGCTTCTGTCGTAGGGCTGTGGTTTCGGAGTTGGAATGGAAGGTCATTCAGTGCTGTCTGCTCTCCCTTGTGTGGGCGGCAGGCTGCCTTTCCGCTCTGCGTTGGGCCTTGTGTGTGAATGTTATTCTTGGGCCACCTGTTGTCGGTCCCCGGGCTCTTTGGTGTTCCGTTTTATATGTCTTGTTCATATGTGCAGGGTGGTATGGGTGTTTCAGTGTGGTACTGGCGTTCCTCTTCCCGAAGGAGCCCTGCTTCTCCTAGTTGGTGTTGACGCCGCTGTGTGCTTCGCCATGTTTGTTACACTGGGGTGTGTCCTGATGTTGCGTGTCTTCACTGACATGTGTGCGTCGGTTGTGTGGCGTTGGGTGTTGTCCGTGAATTGGGCGTTGGGGACATGTCTGTGGCCGGCCTGTCACGTGTCATGTGCGTTCGGGGTGGGGCTGATGTGTGTGCTGCTTGGTTGTGTCCCTGTGTCTGTGTGCGACACATGCATGGCGCTGCGGTTGGCCTCTGCGTTGTGCGCATGTGTGGCGGCGTCATCGGCGCTTTGGGGCCGTGACGGGGTGGTTGGTTCCTAGTCCCAGGTGGTGTGTACACATGTGTTCCGCGATGTTACGATTTGGCCTGTGTGTCATATGTGGATGCAATGGTGGATGTGTTGTGTACACGCGCTGGTGGGGGTTGTCCGCTTTTTCCGCCCTTGCACTGTGTGCGCTGTTTGCATGCACTTGTTGTGTGTGTGCCTACCTGCGTCTCCGCGGTACGTTGCGTCCTTGGTGGTGCAGGAGCATGGGGAGGGCCTGCAGTGCTGGATTCATGCTCGGGGAGCCGCTTCTTCGTTGTCTGTGCTCGGCATCCGTGTTGCCGCTTCGGTTTGTCGTACGGTATCTCTTGGCCGTGGGAGCCGTTTGTTTGCGGCATCGTAATTTATGCGCCGGGCGGGACGTGTTTCGTCGGACGGTGTGTGTCAGTTGGGCTGCGCCGCTACGTGTACGGGCGCACTTTGATGGCGGACGGTGTTGCTGGCTTGCCGGCGGTGTTTGGCCTACTTTTCGCATCGTAATTGGACGGGCGTGTGGACTGCTGCGTGCCGGCGGTAACTGGTGCTTTTTGCATCCGCCAGCACGGCGGTGGTGCTTCCACCCGCCATCGTAATGAGCCCCTTAATTTTTATTTATGTTATTGTTTTATGTGTATAGATGTATTTGTAATTTATAATATTTTTTAATTTAAAATGTATTACAATAATTATTCAAAATTATTATTAAGTAAGTATATATATTATATCTTATATGTATATGTTTAATTAATGTTTTATTTAATTATATATGTTACTTATTAATTTTAAATATTATCAAATATTTTTAACTATGTTTATTTTAATTATAAGTATTATTTAGTTTATTTTACATATTTTTAACACAAAAAAAAACGATATTTTTTATAACGATATTTTTGACATCGATATTTTTTTTCTCGATATTTTTGTACTTACCATGTTGTAGATAGGATGTCGATATTATTGACATCGATATTTTTGTTGCGATATTTTTGTAGGTCGATTTTTTGACCTTCGATATTTTGTCAGTGATTCCTATAAACACCTGGATGTGACTCAATTCAAATTATGTACTAGACGAGAGTAATATGCTGCCTTGAAAGAAAGTGATAACATCCTGGAAAAAGCAAATACTTACAGGGAATGCAAGATTAACTAAAGCATGTGAAATGTAAGCAGGAACCCTTTTACACTCATTATTCAGAAATCAATGAGTGTTTTTGCCTGAAAAGCCAAGGACATGACTACTGGGCCCGAAAAGGACACATTTCAATGTCCATTGCTTATTTCCTTACAAAACATAAGCAGTATTTTTTAAAAAGACCACATCCCTGATCACAGAGCCGTGGTACACATTTTATAAACTAAAATAAGGAAAACAGCTGATAAGGATCACATTAAACATTTTCCACTCTATGCATCAACCAGGTATTGCAGTACCTACTGGAACAGTGCACTTCCTCACCCTGGGAAAACAATGCTGTTGATTAAAAAAGACGAGAAAACGAAAGTAGCGCTTTACTGGCAAACTCTGTAAAGTGGCGCTAATTTGTTTAGGTGTGGTTAAAACGAATCTGTCCACTTTGAGACCACTCTGTCTGGCTTTATTTAGTTATTTATTTATTTTTCGTATTTCAAACATTTTTTTTCTCTCCGTCCCAAGGCTGCCTTTGGTATAGAAAAATGTCAGAAAAAGATGATATTTCCAGCAAAAGTGGTTCTTCTTTTTGGATCTGTTTCTCAAGGGAACGAATGAAGAAAAGAAGAGGAAAGAGAGGATAAGAACCATTTCTTGAAGTCACGATTTTCAGCCAGTGAGGAGGAGCAATACAGAGACAGAAAGACAGGGAATAAGAGAATGAAAGAGAGAGAAGGGGGGCAGCTGCCAGCAGCAGAGCAGGAGAAGTGGACTCTGTCATTATCTTTTCTGGGCAAGAAGGAAAAGACAGAGGGGCATATTAGCAAGAACGGCGTTAAAATTATCGCCGCTTTAGCGGCAGGAAACTGCCGCTAAAGCGGCGATAATGGGCTTGATAATATGCCCTTGAGAATACCAATAGAAGCCCATGTTCTGCTGTGATCCTGGGCTTCTATTGGAATTCACAAGGGCATATTATCAAGCCCATTATCGCCGCTTTAGCGGCAGTTTCCTGCCGCTAAAGCGGCGATAATTTTAACGCCGTTCTTGCTAATATGCCCCAGAGTGCTTTTCCTTCTCTGCTCACCCCGCCTGTCCCCAAACGGCCACGAACGGCCGAGCCTTATCTAAAGGCCTTCTCTATTTCTGCCGTCCTAGAGCATTTTTAAAAATGAAAAAAAAGTAGGGGAACAGATTCTGGTAAATTAAAAAGTAGAGGCACGCCTTTCCCTGCGGATCCCGTCCACTTCGACCACTGTCCTAAGGGGATACTTGCTAATCCGCCCAGGGGGAGGCCACCTGTTGTTTCTGCAGGCAGGCGGCTCATATTTTAGCAAACTCCAGTTCACGTAAGTGATGTGTGTGGTCCCGGCGGGGGTAGGAATGTCAACACGTCAGTTCAGGTCACATTCTTTTCACATTGAGGCAGCGACCAAAGCAGCACAAAAGGGCATGAATAATGATGCTGGGCAGATTGCAATCCATCACGCATCATCAGCAGGCACATTACACCTACCTTAGTTCCTTTTGACTCACTGCTTGGTTCTTAATGATAAAAGTAAGCGGCTCCTGGAGAACAGAGCCCCGTGTTTCCCATCCTGAAGGAAATTAATTATTAGGCTGCACTCTCGATCTCACCAACTTCACTTGGAGCGCGACTCTCGCTGCGCTGTAATGCTGGTGACTCCAGTGGGTCCCAGGCCATCTCTCAGTAATTGAATTCAGCGCAGCCAGGGGTCAAATTTACTACAGCTGAGCCACACGGAGGAGGCAGCAGCCGGAGGTGCGAGTTGGCAGCATGGCTGGCTCTCACCATGATGATTTGCCACAGCACCTAATGGGCCAGGTACATTGATGAGAGTTTGCAAAGCGTGCACACATCTCTAGTAATAAGCATGTCTGGATATGCACAAGCATGTCAGACTGCATCCTCCCACAACTTAACTCCTGTGGCAGAACGGGACGTCTGGTCCCCACAGCACCTTATAATAGTATTAAATACATTGTAGCATTAAGCAGCCTTGCAGCAGAGTGACTGGAGCACAAAGCCTGTGGAAGCAGCGTGCGCACGCCACGGCGTGCGCTGCCACTCCACAGTTTTGTTTAGGTAGCACTATAAAGGGCTTATCTTGACAGCTGAGGTGCTATGCATAATGCGTGACAATGCATTTCAGTGTGGTGATGCGGAGCACCACACTGAAATGCGTTAGTCTAATGCCTGATGCGTGGTACTTTTTTTTTATAGAAAAGAGAACCTGGCTGCCATTTTTATCACGCTGCTTTTTATTTTAGCAGACTAAGGGCCAATATTTGTAATCCTTGGCTTAATCATTTTGCCATGATTTACACATTTTCTAGAAACATTTATAACAATTTCATTCTGTCTGGGAGTTGAAAGGATACACTGTTTAGTTCAAAGGAATGAAGACACAAAACATTCATTAACAAAACATTTGTTAAAATAAAACAAATTGTGCATGGATTCAATGCCTATGCAATACAATCATTTATAGAGTTACACCAGTATATAATTTAAACATAGAGTAAACTAAAGAGCACTCTCAATAAACCCAATAGGTATCTTCTTTTGGAGAGATGCTGTCCATGGGGAAAGAATTTAATGTCTGTGGGGATAAATCAATGTACATGGTCCCTCTACAGAATCTGTGATAAATTTAATTAATCTCCCTCATGGATTTTTAGAAGACAAAGAAGGTGCCGACGCGTTTCAAATCCGTGTTAAACTCAAGGGATTATCTTCAGGGCAATGACACGGTGTAATCTGTAATTAATAAAAAGAAATAATATTCAGTGTTGTGTGCCCTTTCTCTCTAGCACTGTGCTTTCAGTATTTAATAAAGTTCTAAAGTACCTTTATTGTATTGGTGATCAATCTTCCTAACTGCAACATAGATTTTCTTTCGTTGATTCAATATGTTGATTTACAGACAATCTAAAAAATGAATGTGCAATGTTGTATTCTTCGTGTATATATTAAATACTGGTAGCATTTAGCAAAGTGGACAAATTTCGCTATTCGCTTACTTTTATGTGTACTGGGAATCCCTTCTTATTTAGGAACTCAGCGGGCCTCTCGGTTTCACTGCATACTTGGTAAACAAGAAATGCCAGTTCGTTGAGTGGTCGAATTTATTTCAAGACATTCTGTGGGAGTGAAGAAGCAACATTGTATTACAATGTCTTAGTTTCGATTGAAGCGCATTTTTTAATCAGCTAAGGAGAGTCGGGCCTCGGAGACTTACTTAGCGTAGTTACATTGTATCCAGCTTCCGTGAACTGATCTGTACGGCCTCAGTCTTGCTTGTGGATTTAAATCTGAAATGGTAAAGTAAAATGGACTGTCGTTTGTACGGCCTTTTGACTGGGGCTTCAGGTGCTTAAAGAGTTTCTTTGCACTTACTTTGGAGTTCTCGCGTTGAATTTTTCGGGTTTCTTCTAGGACGAGCCTTCGCTGCCTGCTGGTTCCTTCAAATCCGCATTTCCGGTTTGCTGCACTTTATCTCAGTTTTCCGCTCTTGAGCAGGAAATGATTCGTTTGGTGATGTATGGGAAGTGTAGTTTTATTGCATCTGCTTTGCTGGTTTGCCGCGTGTTTATGTTAAATTTGTGTCCATATGATGGTGTCTGGAAAGTATGGATTGGCATTTTACTTTTAGTGAATCATACTTTCCACTTGTGAGTGAATTTCGGATTTTGAAATGCGTGACGCTAATTTGTAACTTTGTTTAATTCCGACATTTCATTTAGTCCTTTCTGGGTACAATTAAATTTCAGAATTAAATACGCCTCTTTTTTCAATAGCATAGTCTCAACATTGCCACCACGTGGCGGTTGTTTTAATGCTGATAGCACTGTCCAAACAAAATCTTTTTCCAAATGCTTTTTTTCAATAAAGTGCGACACCAAAGGAGCTGTCAGCACCTGCTTTTTAATTCTGGAGCGATGTTGTACAATCCTTTGATTGACTTGCTGGTTCGTTTTCCCTATATATAGTTTAGGGCATGGGCACTGGATTGCGTAAACTTAGGGGCATATTAGCTAGACCGGCGATAAAATTATCGCCGTTTTAGCGGCAGGAAACTGCCGCTAAAACGGCGATAATGGGCTTGCTAATATGCGTTATAGAATTCCAATAGAAGCCCAGGTTAGATGTCCTGCACATCTAACCTGGGCTTCTATTGGAATTCTATAACGCATATTAGCAAGCCCATTATCGCCGCTTTAGCGGCAGTTTCCTGCCGCTAAAACGGCGATAATTTTATCGCCGGTCTTGCTAATATGCCCCTGTGTTTTTAGTTTTACAGTTTGAAAACTCTTTATGGGTCCATTTTGTTGAATCGTGCGTGAACTCATGACCTTCAATAGTATTGTCACAAGCTGAACAGTTGCCGCATTTATGATGGCCCTCAATCGGTCTCATGTTCCATTGCGTCCTTAAGTCTTTCTTCTTAGTGTTTGATGTTAGATCTGCACGAATGATTCTTTGGCCAATGCTTTTATTCTTTTTCATTGCGAACAGTGGTCGCTCCAGTTGACATTCCAGTTGAGTGAGGAGATTCCAATTTTTTAAGATCATTTGGCGGAACTTGTTGGTATGTGGGCCAAACGTAGAGACACAAACTAGTATGTCTATAGGTTTCTTTTCTTTCTTGATGAGCAGTTCTTCTCGTGGCGTATACCATGCCCTTTTTGTCGCATGTTTGAGCATTTTATTGGGGTACCCTCTCTCCTTAAGTTGGTCACAGAGTACTGCTGCATGGATCATAAAATATTCTTTTCTTGCACAGTTTCTTCTGATCCGTAGTAGTTGGCCGTAAGGGAGGTTATCCCTTAGATTTCTTGGGTGGGAACTTTGGTAGTGAAGAATAGTGTTTCTGTCGGTCGATTTGCAGTGTAGGGTAGTCATCAGTTTTTGTTCGTATGGAATGACTTCAACATCGAGAAAAATCATGCACGTTTTGCTTTTACTAATGCTGAATTTGATGTCATGATGTCTTGTGTTAAGCCATCCATGGAATTGTTGTAGTTCTTCTTCTGTGCCATTCCAAAGGCACCAGACATCGTCTATGTACCGGTACCATTGTTGGATGTGTTTACCAAATGGATTGTGGTTAATGATAAACTTGTCCTCAAAGCGGGCCATGAACAGCACGGCCATTTCTGGGGCGAAGGGACATCCCATCGCGGTCCCTTTGGTCTGCATAAAGAATGTTTCCTCAAACTTAAAATAATTTTTCTTTAGGGCTATTCCTGCTAGTTCAAGTATAAACTCAGTAGGGACTCTGTGGGGCCTTTGTCTGGTTTCCAAATAGTATTCCATTGTTTGGAGAGCTTCTTCTTGGGGAATCTGGGTATATAATGAAACAACATCGAATGATACCATCCACTGAAGACCAGGGTCAAATGAGTGGTACTGGGCAGGGCTGTTGCTGCTTGTGGGGCTTCTTGTGCAGCTCCTCCACAAGCAACCATATTAACACCCTCCCTGCCACTCTCAGGTCCCTCAGCCTCCTGGCTACTTGCAGGACAACTGTGTGTCAGGGGAGTCAAAGCCAGTCCACACAAGTCTCATGGGAACCATCCAGGATCCTCCAGCCGGTTCATTATCCCAACTGCTTCTCAGGGGGCATAAGGGGACCAATGCCATTGACCTTGGAGAGACCCATCCTAGTCCTGAGGGACAGCTGAAATCAAAGTTTGAAAGCAGTGGCACAAAATAACTTGAGGGGGCCCCCAAGCAAAGTACACGGAGGACGCCCCATGCTCCAGACCCAGTCAGGTGCTCTCAACCACTGCTCGGGCACAGTGCCATAAGGGGCCCCCTGGAGCTCGGGCCTGCGGGAGCTATTGTTATTCCACTGCTTGAAAGTCCATCCTGGCACGGGCATCATGTGGCTTCGCCATACAGCTGGGCACTATTTTACCATCCTTGCTCCTAGGTCCAATGTCTTCTAATCTGTCTCACCCCTAGTAGCCAGGCACCCCTAGCCAACCTTAAAGTGCCCCATCATCACTGCACCTTGGTCCAAACTCTCCTGCACAGCAGTTTGGAACATACCAATATAGTAATTGCGACTTCAAGTTGTCTATGGAAAGATATCCCCTGAGAGTGTCTGCTCTACCTTTAGCTGACACAGCTACCTTCCACCAAATCTTCAAAGGTGAGCCACTCCTTTTTTTAGTGCCAGAGGTCTGGCCCTTCAGCTCTGATTCTATGGACCTGGGCTATCCCAGCCTAGGTGCAGTGTGACAACCTAATTGACAGATGCAGATTTCCTACCCACCCCTTCTATTCTCAGAAACTGGATCAAGCACTGTTAATAGCTCTATTGTGTGGTGAGGTCTCTGAGCCTCCTGCTGGAGAGCAAAATAATTACCTACATCAGTAAGACAACAAAAGCCTGGATTCAGATTAGGAGTTGAGCCAGGGAAATATGACAATTCTTAAAATGCGATAAGGAGTATGATGTCAGGGTCTGTAAACCTACACTCGGGACACATGTTTACCGCTAGAGTGACATCTGACTGGACCCTGTAGGTCTAAGTGGGGTGAAACTGTTCTTTAGTGCAGATTTCACCTATAATGTGGAATACAGTTTAAGCACTTCAGGCCTACACTATGAATGCCACTCACACTATAAGGCCTACCCAAGGTCAGTACCAGTCCTTGAAGGGTCCCTTCTGTGACAGGCTGCCAGTGCGCAAATACCGAGCTGTGCAAGACAGTGGTCTCAAAAGTGCAGCCCGCATATGCATACCATCAGAGAGACATATACCCAATCAAAAACTGGGTTGTCAAAGACGGAAAACCCAGGGGGGTTAAATGGGTGGAACTCATTTTCTTCAATCGATGTTGCCAATATATGCAAGTCCATAGGGGCAAGGGATAGCTTATACTACATGCTGTGAGTTAGACTTGGTAAATGTTTGTACAGGATTTTCAACCTCACTGCCAGTAATTCTTTAGGGCATACTATGGCAGTGTCGCATATTTGGTGTCCTTTTCTAGACAATAAACACCACACAGAACTAAGGTCATTAGGATTTTTTAAGGAGTTGCTCTGCGCTCTCACCAAAGAATCTTTCAAATTATTTTTCTTCCTTAGAGCAAAGGTGTATTTCTATGGAGTGCCTTATCAAGAGTTTTAATATGTGCCAATTGTTTTTTCCTTTGGTTTTGCAATTGGGGATAGCATTTTGCAGCAGTTTTGTATTTAGGGTGTGATTACATTGATGGGCCTCAACACTGCTAGTTGCCACAAAGCCAGCAATGACTTTTTTTGAAACTCTGTCATTCAAGAATTGAGACTGTTTGTGACCCTGTTGAGTTCCATATAATTATTTCACTCTTTGCTTTCACAATGTTTAATTCATTAAAGCAGCTTTGGCTACTTGGCTGGCATGTCACAACAAGATACTGTAGGGACGTGCAAGTATAGAGGCTACTTGATAGACGCTCCATAGCTGATATTGTCCAAGTAGCTGGAAACACTACCAAACAAACTGAGCTTTGACTTGGATTATTCTCTTTGCCTCTTAACTACATTTCAGTTTCTTTGTTGTGCCTCACACTTTCACTTCTTTGAAAGTGTAATGGCATCATTTAGAGATGAGTACAAATTCTGAAGCAAAATCTCGGCAGCACAATTTTGAATAGCTTCTTTCTTTCACCATTCAGTTGATAAAAATGGAGAATAACTTCTTGGAACTTTGTCACCATCTGATTTTATGCATTTTTGCAATATAACTGTCATCAGCGATTTGCTGGTTGTATTGACTGATAGTTGTATTTTGTATTCTGTTTTACCACAATAATAATGGGCTAAATTCAAATCCAACTAGTGATTTTTCTGAAAAACAGACAGAAATATGACCAGAAATTAGGTTTCTGCTCCAATGTCTGCTCACGTTTGAGTGGTGACGTCTTAATGACCCCCTAAGTGTTGAGCTTGACCTATGTCTTTAACAGAGGCATAGTTTAGTTAGCATAACATGGGAAGACTTGAGTTTGCAATTCTTTAAGAGTGAAAAACTTTTAAATTCTCAAATGACACAGTTCATCCAGGACAATCAGATATTGGACCCTGCCCAATTCGACTTTAAGGCCGAGCATAGCACGGAGACGGCTCTAATCAAGACTACAGATGAAATTAAAACTATCCTTGATAAAGAAGGGTCTGCAGCACTTATCCTCCTCGATCTGTCAGTGGCGTTCGATACTGTGGACCATGCCACTCTCATTGACCGCCTTGAAAAATTGGGTATCACTGATAAAGCTCTTGACTTACTTCAGTCATTTTTAACAGATAGGGAGCACTCAGTTAGGTTGGGAAATTTTACATCTAAGCCCTTTTCCCTCCCGTGTGGGGTCCCTCAGGGATCCTCCCTGATTCCCCTACTCTTCTATATATATGTCATCGAACTCTCCTCTCTGATTAGATCATTCGGGTTTTCACCCACTTCGTATGCAGATGATACACAGATTGTCGTTTCAGCATCAAACAAAGTAGAATTTAATACCTTCCAGTTTTATGACTGTATGAGAGCAGTCAGTAACTGGATGAGTAAGCACTGCCTTAAATTGAATTCGGAGAAAACCGAGGTCATTCTATTTGGCAACAAACCCCAATTCTGGAGCCAAGCATGCTGGCCTACGGAGTTGGGAACTCTTCCCATCCCGGTCCAAAAAGTAAAAAATCTGGGCATAGTCATTGACGAGAAATTGAATCTCAACAAACATCTCTTCGGTCATCTCTTCTAGCTATAATACTTTGAGAATCATTAAGAAGATTCTCTCGTTCATTCCCCTTACCTCTAGAAAAACAGTGATTTCACTACTAATCCTTTCCAAATTGGATTACTGTAATGGTCTATACGTTAAGGTCCAAAAACAGTACACAAGGAAATTACAAAGAGTTCAAAACGCAGCAGCCAGGCTTATTCTTGACCTGCCCAAATTTCATTCTGTCTCAGCTTATATCAAAAAGCTGCACTGGCTCACAGTGACTAACCGAATCAAATTTAAGGCACTGTGCCTTACTTATAAAGCCTTACACGATTCCGGCCCCAGGTACCTTAAATAACCCCTCTCCTGGTACATTCCCAATCGAGATCTAAGATCTAAAAATATATTAATGATCTTGCGCCCTAGATTTAGGAGACTCAAATGGGGGGGCAGTTGTTTCTCCTCTGAAGCTGCAGTGCTTTGGAACAGCTTGCCCATAAATATCAAAGCAGCTCCCACGTTACTGAGTTTTAGGAAACTTGTTAAAACTTGGCTTTTTAATGCTTAGCCTCCTCTGCTACTTTCACACTGTAACACCCCAACTCAGCGCCAAGACACCCTTGGGTAATCGTGCGCTTTAAAAGTTTCCATAACATAACATAACATTTCATAAGATATTCCTGGATAGAAAAGGTCTAGAAAGGTCCAGAAAAATGTTTGTGAATGTTCGCAAAGGTACATTTGTCAGCCCTATCCCTCAATGATCCTCTTTTCCTACCCAAAGTCCTATAGTTATGATGGTGATAAGTTTTACAATTTTAAAATGCTTTTTAGCCTGATTCTGTGAATCAGGATGTCAAAATTACAATCACACGTTTGTCTTGCATATCTATTACACGTAGATGCATATGTGAAACAAAAGGTTGCCCTAACCTGTGAGGTGCACTCGCTGGCGGCAAACAGCTGACAGTCACAAGAGGCTATCGGCACATCAACACCCCTCCGTGTAAAATTGCTGACTCGTTTCGGGCTTGGAACGCCCTTCATCATAGGCAGACATCACAGAGAATGGCAAACAGTTAGCTCCAAGAACATCCCCTTTATTATACATGCGATAGACATCAGGTGAGTATTCATCGCTAGGAATTATGGGTCTTGAAGTCCAAAAAGTAGATGCATATGTATATATGTACAATGGCCTCTATAATGTTTTATGTTTCAAACCTGCCTGGTCAACAATTTTCTCCTCTATCTTTCCTATGCATCCATTTTATTCTTATGTTTGAATGTATTCTTCTCTAAGGAGTTCTTCCACAATCTTCCATATTGAGAGCCGACTATCGAGATACAAAAATATTGACTCAAGGATATTGACTACCACTATTCACCTTCAGCTAGTAATAATACCACAATCACAAATAGGTACAGTCACGTCTCGATGAAATAAACCTTACTCAACCTTTGGTAGCTTGCCAAGCGAGCAGTCAGGCTAAACTTAGGAGACAGGTATGTGTAAAGAATTTATTATCACCAAAACAGTAAATATGTAAGAGAACCACCATCATAAAAACCCAACATCAATTTTTTAAAAATAGAAAATATTTGTATCTTCAAAACAACACCAAAATGGCAAAAACCGAATGTAAGAAACCAGAGATATGAATTTTTTAAAATAAATAAATAAGTGTGCATTCTAGCTCCGAAAAGGTTAAAGTGCCAATTGTGGCTATCTGGCCGCGTTGGACTGGGACAAAGTCAACGTTTTAGGCCTACTGCGATAGAGCGTGGGTCAGCTAGGATGAGGGGTATATCCCGGTCAAAAGTTTACCTTTGGACTTAGGGCCTGATTTGGATCTTGGCAGATCGACTCCCGTTGTCACTTTTCAGATGGTTTCTCCACCTACCTACTTGCCGGTCCGCCCGCTTTATTTAGATGTTGGCGGGTCTATGGACGATAGTGCTGCTGTCCTTACCAGAATTTTCCTCTTGCGTCAATGACATCATAGGCAAAAATGGCTGTCGGAAGGACGGCCAAATCCCAATGTTCCTTTCTGTCGAGGAAACTGTGGCAGGGACACCTCCAAACTTGAGTTGGCGGAATCGAAGGAAATGAGGTAGAAATGTAAATTCTTTTCTGTTTTCCACTTCGGTTTCTGTCTTGAACTCCATTGCCCAGGTCCTTCCTTTGCTGCTACAACTTGCACAAAATGCTAATCAACTCTGTTGTCGCCAGGATCTAAGGTAGTCTTCTTCTCCATTTGTTTCACTATGAATCGTGTATTAACATTTGCATTGGTCTCGTGTATTTTTACATTGCTCTTACATGCAATTTGTTTCTTATGTTCAATGCATTAATGTTCATTTTACAACTCTTCAAAGTAAGATGAATACACCTGAATTGACACTTAATATAAAAATATTTGTTGTGATGGTTGTGGGTGTTGCGCTTGTGATGCCTGTGTGTGTACATTCAACAGTGTGTGTATGTTATTTGTGTGATATGCTTTATGTAATAAAAGGGGTATGAAACATTACCTGCAGATATTTTTTAATAAAACACAACATATATGTGTAGTGACACATTAATGTAGTGCCAGTCTCCACTCCACCAGGGACTCACTCTGCCAGGAATACGAAGCTAGGAAAATGCCAGCACAACGGGGAAATCTTAATAGGCTTGGCGCAAACGCTCCGGCCTGACGGTGACGGAATACTGTTAGCCAGCAGAGGTGTCCGCTGTGCCAACGGAGGTACGCCACTTACGCGACGAAAAATCAGTCTGTTGATGTGGATGGCGGTTCAGCCAGCCTACATCTAAATACGGCGGCCTGGACTCCGTCATCTCAACGGAGTACTTGTAACTGCCACCATGGAGGGACAAAGGGAGTCCCGCCCAGATCTAAATCAGGCCCTTAGTCATTTTCTTGAAGCTTTTCTCTCACCGATGGTCTTGTCCATTGGTCCTGAGGCTTCTCGGATCCAAATTTGGATTCAACTACGGCGGCCTGCTGAAGCGCGATGTCTCAGTGAGCCTCTGGAAGTCTTTATACTCCAGCACAATGAAAAGTACATTGGGAATTCATATTTGATGTTATCATAACAACAAAATTGGAATTCTGCCCTGAGGAAGTCCTTGTGTATAAGGACGAAACGCATTGGCTGTGTCCTTGGCTGCGTCTTTGGCTGTGTTCATGTTCCTTTTTCAATGTGCAGGAAAGAAAGGAATAAAAGATTACATTTTTCTACAAAGCATTACAGATGTAGTGATGTTTGTCATTGTTTTTGTCATGTATTAGTCTCGTCTTATTGCCCTTGTTTGTGAAGAACCATATATATTGTTCAGTTCATAATTATATTGTTTACATGTGCTCGTCCTCTCTGTGTTTGCAAGGGCACCCACATAAGCTTTAGATAGGCCAAACTCTAATCTCAGAGCCTGCACAGGTAACACAGTACTCAGACTAAGACATTTTCACAAGATTTTACCTTTCCATAGATCTAGAAATGACCAGCAAGATGTCAGAATATATTCTACAGCATATTTAAGAGTAAAAGGGATATTTCATCTATATATGGTTAACAGGTGATTAAAATGATTGATAACTCTCATGACTGTGTGCTTCTCAAATATGTGTAAAATGCAACATGATTGCAGTTTGAATACAATTTTGTTTTATCAGAGAGCCTTGGTGTGTACTGATTAGGTCATGCAAATTGATGTTTACAAAGCATTTGACCCAAGAGTAAACATAAATGATCACAACCTGGATTTTTATTGTGACACTTTTGTAGCTAGAGCCTAGGTCGAGCTAGGAGATTGATTGCCATTTCTTCACTCAGTACATGTCAGTCCTTAATTCGGTGTGTTCCTGTGCTGCATTAAATGGGTTTCTCTGGTTAAAGCTGAGTTGGAAGAGTTTATAAAATCTCTGTTCCAATTGGCTATTATGCAACCATGCCGAAGTATGAGGGAATTATAAAAACCAGAAGGACAGTGTAAGAATGTCTTTTTTTTTTTTGCTAGGGGGGGGAGGGGTGGAAAACCCTTCTCAAGCAATAACCACAATTCCTAACGGGGTGAACCACAACATTCACCAAATTAACCGGGGCATAATCCTCTTGTAGCTTGTACAAAAGTAGTCAGGCTTAACTTAGTGGCAATGTTTAAAGTATTTTTGCAGAACACAAACAGTAATAAAGTGAAAACCCAACACAAGAAAAATCCCACACCAATTTAGAAACATAGAGTAAAATTTAGTAAATAAAATGAAAACAAAATGACAAAAACCCAAAACGCAGAACCGGGGATATGCAGTTTCAAATATTTTAGGTACGTATAGTGCCCTAAAACATAAAGCACCACTCGCTGTTATCTTGTCATGTTAGACTGAGGGAAGGTCGCAAGTTCAGGCTGACCACAATGGAGCACAAGCCAGATACAGGGGCCACGTTGGTCCCGCTAAAAAAGTAACTTTCTCAAAGTACGGTGCGAAGTGTCCAATTCGCAGTGGAGGAGGCTGTGAAGAGCAGGGAGTGCGTCACAGATGGTCGTCGCTGTACCACAAAGAGCAGGCGTTGCTGGAGTTTTGTGTTGGCGGTCACCGCAGACTGTCGATGCTATAGCATTATGCACAGATCTTGAGTGCTGGGTCGTCGCTGACGGTTGCTGTAGCGCAAAGAGTTGTCACTGGCAGCAAGATCTCAGCATGAACAGGCCCTTTTGCAGTCGTAAAGAGCCCAAAATTTCAGGATTTCTCCTTTCTCCACAGGAGGAGCTCAACTGATGACAGTCAAGGGTCCAGGACTGGAAGAGGCACCACTTAGAGATCAAAACCTAACTCTAGCAGAGGGCAGCAGGGCTCATTCAGGTCTAGGCAGGTCCAGTGCAGCAGGTCAGCTGGGCAGTTAGAGGGAGGCCTCTGGAGCTTGTTGTGTTCCTGTAACTCAGAACAGGAGGTCAGTCACCTTTGAGTCACTCTATATGGGATGACAGGAGCAGGTCCAGTCTTCCTTCTCAGAAAGCAGAGCTGGCCTCACGCAGCAGGACAGTCCTTCTTCTGTTGTGTCCACAGGTCCAGAGGTGCACTAAAGGGTTGGTCTGCGGGTCCAGTATTTACACCTAGTGCCAGCTGTGAAGTTGGAGAAACTTCTAGACTTTCCCCCTCATCTGGATCTGGAATTTCCTTCCTTCCCGTACCCAGGCCCCAAGATGTCTGGGGTGAAAAAAGCCTGCTGTCAAGTTCTTTGTGAGTGTGCTGAGGCAGCCCCTTTGAAATGTAAATGGGACAGGGAACAGCTCAGCCCCTCCCATCATGACAGGATGCCACATCCTGCCAACACCGAGTCCCCCTTTGTCTCACTATATGGGAGGAATACACTAAGGCGACTACACCAGGACACAGTGCATTCACCAAATGGTTAGGACAAGAAAATGCCACCTTTCCAAAGGTAGCAGTTTCAGAATTGTGACTTAAAATCCAACTTTACCATTAAAGAGGATTTTTAATTATAAATCATTAGAGACTAAACATGACTTTTCTACCTGTTACCAAACAAAAGTTATCATTTATTGAATGTAATAAGGTAGCTTAATGTTATCAGTTGGGAGAGGCAGGCCTTGCAGTAATGAAAACTTTATTTAAGAGTTTTTCACTACCATTACATGTAAAACTTAAAAGTATATGTCCAACTTTTCAAATACACTGCAGCCTGGGTACATGTAATACCACTTTACTATGTACTCATAAGTAAATTAAATGTGTGGATGATAATTTTTCCATGTGTATAGGAGTGTGCACAAGCACTTTAGTGCTGGTTAGCAGTGGTAAATTGCACAGAGTCCTACAGCCAACAAAAACAAATTTCAGTAAACAGAAGGGGAGAAGGCAAAATGTTTGGCGGGAGACACACAAAAGGCTGACAAGTCTAACAGATACCCTCCATGCGTATTACTTAGACACACTCAAAGTAGCACCTGTCAAAACTTCACTTAGGAATGAAGATTCCCTAATGCTATGGCAATCTTCGAGGGTGTACTAAAGGGTAACACTCATCTTACAGTTCAGCTGAGCTAAATGTACCTAAGGTGGCAGGTACCAAACCCAAATACGTGCCTTCTGGTGTACATGGAATTGTAAAAAACTGAAGGGGAACTGTATGTCAAACCCTCAAAAATAGAGTTGAATAGTATAATGATTCCCATTCCGGGTTTCTTGTCAAATCAGTGGGGCCCCTAATATCTAGGGTCAGTAAAAAGATGAAAAAAAATATCTATCATCCTAACTGCTATAAAAATGCAGACAGGTTGGGCTGGTGAACTGCCGATGCCCGGTCAAGCCCCATCTATTCTTTTTGTCATTCGTCGTACTTTACTTCTTTGCATGTTTTTACATTTGGAAAATTTGTTGTGAGTATTCCACTATATGTCAGTCTCTCAATTCTCTTGAGCTTAACATGGCAGAACCGTTGTCACATGCTATGTGAGAGTGTGTAGAAAACTTCCAGGTCTCGGAAACACCAGGTAGTCAAATTAATTCTAACATTTCCAGTGATTAATAGGTCCTCCTCCCAATTGCATTGATTTGCTTCAAGGTGTTATTAAGCGCCAAATTGCATATTATATGGGTGTGGTATTATACTCCATTTCTTTTTTAAGCAGTCAATGGTGTTTTGCAACAGCTAAAAAATATGGGTCAGGCATGCTATGGCCTTATGTAGTCGCAATATCCAGCACTTCACGAAATCACAGTGCTTGCATATGCAAAAGGGCTTTTGCACAATGGTCAAAGAATTTCTGACTCGTAAAAAGGGATTTGCAGCTGTTTCCAAATCCGAAATTGGAGGGGGCTTGAAAGAAGGGACTCCAGAGGATTGAATTTTGGAAAGGCATGTGTAGGAGAGTAGGATCTGCTTCACATGGGTACCCCCACTTTTTGCTGATGCTTCACTGTTTTTCGACATTAGTCTGGCTGGGGCCCTGCTAATCAGAACCCCAGCCTAGCTGCTTCCTCTCTAAAATGGTTTCCATGTGCCTTAGGCACATCACTGATTGGAATCTGGAGTGCCCTTATAAGTCCCTAGTATATGGTATACTATGTACCAAGGGCATAGGTACCTCAGAGGCCTACCAGGGGCTGCAGCATGTATTATGCCACCCCTGGAAGGCCATCCAAACTGACACCACAGGTCTGCTACTGCAGCCTGGGTAAGGTGGTGCATGCACTCCTTACTGTGATATAGGTTACCTATATCACTAAATACATACACACATATAAACCTATAAGTCACTCCTAAGGCAGGCCTTATCAATCCTAAAGGCAGAGTGCATGGTTCCTATGTGAGAGGGTGCCCCTGCATGAGCAGGGCCCCTCTGCAGCGTTCGGAGACCCTTCTATGATGCTGTTTGTAGTGCAGCCCGACCATATACTCTTAAGCGCATTATAACCTCGCGTTAAATGCTAACTTTGGAATGGCTGCACCTAAACATGTCGTGTTTGGTGTCAAACATCTTGGAATACTACCCCCCGCCAATTCTGGCGGCGGGGGTAGCATTCCACCCTTCTAGAGGGAAAGACATGTTAACTCTGGCTAGCCCCGGTAACTTCTTTCTAAAGCCCTGGCATCACAAAATGGATGCTGCTGCCACAGACACGAGTCTGGCCTCCTGCTGCTGGACGAAACTCCGGCAGGGGAGGCCTGGACAATAGGTTTCCTGTCCCAGGGAGGTGTGACCACCTCCCCAGACAGGATAATGTGTATTGGGGCTAAGCGGGAGCACTTTCGGGTGCTTTGAAGTCCTGCACTGGGGGCACATTTGGTGTCCCTGTGCATACCCCAGTTCAAACCGGATCAGGGGCTTGAAGCCCCTGCTTTGGCGCGAACTGGACAAAGGGAAAGGGGTGTAGCCACCCCTCTGCCCTGACCCACCCATAGGTCGGGCCACAGAGTAGTCCAACCCCTAAACTTGGTATAAGTATAGGAACCCCGTCCTTAGGACTTTAGATTATCCCTGGACGAAACTCTGAAACAGAATCCTGGACCTTCGACGCTCTACTCAAGATTAGAGGACGGAAGAATCTCCCTTGGGGTCAAGGAGTGACTCCCCTGCTTGGCAGGCACCAAAGACGCATCTGTCCGGTCTGCATTTCTGAAGCTCCCGTCGGACGCTGAAGTCTTCGCATCACCAGAGGTGGATTCTCAGACTTCCCCGAGGCTACCCTGAGTCCCCAGCAAAGCTGAGGCCCGTAGCTATTGTGGGTAACGTGAGACCATGACCCCTGGACACCGAGCAAACTTGCAAGTGCATCCTCTTCTGGGTCTCTCACGAAGTCGTGCTTTGGGCTCCGAGTAGCCCTAGCCTCCAGCACCAACTGCACCGAAGATCACTGGCCTCCACTCCACGAGTGTCCTGTGAGCCAGATCCACGTGCGACGTCTCAAGGCTCCTTCGCGGTCGCTAGTCCATTGGCTAGTAGCCCTTCACGAAGGCCAATCTTTTTCTTCTTGGGCATCCTGGTTGCTCCAGGCCTGCCCTCACTTACCCTTGCTGGGTGAGTTCCCCAGTCCTTGCTGGTCTGCACCATCGACGATCTTCATCTTCACCAAGACTTGCCGTTGCCAAGGTTTGTTGAGTCCAATCTGGTCGCCGATACCTCAGCACTCAACAGACATCGTGTACCAGCCGGAATCCTGCTCCTGGTCGCCGACAACGCCTCCTGGACCTCGTGGCTGAAGAGTCAAGACAACCGTCAACGCATCTGAAGCATGCAACATCGGTGGGCATCTGTCCATCGCCTTCCTGGTCACTGGCTAGTGACCCAGACTCTGTCCCCTCTGCTTTCAGGTTCTTCAGATCTCCGATCCACTCTTGGATCCACCCGGACACTTTCCACTTGGTCGCCAGCAGCACTTTGCAGCAGATCGCCATTCAAATCGACGACGAAACCCGACCCCGAAAGACACCTATGCACCCGGCTTCCCTGGGTGAGGTAACACGAGTACTCCGGTGCTCCCGTGGGTAGAGACTCTTCAAAGTACTAGTTCTCAAAGGGTTTGCTCCAAGTCCTCCTTTAAGTGTCCCTTTTCTTTAAATTCCTAATCGCGACTTTCTCCATAGAAGTTAACGGCGTATCGCGGTTGTGTATTTACACTGCACGCGTCCCCCGTGGGTCCCCTGTGTCACTACCTTGGGTGGTTCCTTGTGGTCCAAGCACTTCTAGAGGCTCTAGGCCTAGTGTCTAGTTAAGTCGTGGTTCTTATACCACTTTATTGGTATATGGTTTGGTACGCCCCTAGGGCCCAAACGTGTATTTGTGCTATTACTGTCTTTAAATAACTTATAACTTATGTATTTCGAACTCTAGCCTCATAAAGAGACTAGAGGGGTGTGTTTAGCAATAAATACATATATTTTCAATATATACCTGGTGTGGTGCTCTTTCATTTGGTCACTCAAGAGATTATAGACTGGTAAAACAAGCTGCTTTACATTCCTTCAAGACTTAGCCTGAAGGCTGCTCTCCATAGCTACCACTAGGATAGCTTTCAATAAAGGTTGTCTTTAACCTATCTCCAATAAGGGGTTGTTTGGACTGGTGCAAGGTGCCCACTATAATTAGTGGACAGCATATGCCAGGCCAACTTCTCACATTGGTGTGCAGCGTGTGGGATTCCAGCTTGCTATTGTTTTACCAGATAATCTCAATTGAATTGATCAACTGAAAACCACTAAAGGTACCTAAGGTACATATAATTTAAGCTTAGAATACAGTAAGTTCTACTGAACTTAGAGTTGTGTGTTAAGGGATAGAACACCCTTTCTACAACTCAAGAGAGTTTAGTAGGCCACACTAGAGTAGGTAGTGCATACACCACACCACACTAGTAATGTCTTTAAAGGTAGGATCTAGAGAATCCTTACCAGAAGCCACTGGGCTTCTTCCCTCCAAGTATGATACCCTCCCATTCTTGGAATTGAGAGCATTATGTAACTTGAGGAAATTAAGGACAGGCCAAAGTCCCACCACCCAACACATTAAAGAGTTGTTGGTGGCTTATGACCTTAGTAAGCCCTTGGGGACTGAAGGGGTAGGAGCTGAGGGTGGGGCAGAAGAAGAGGAAGGGGCCAGGGGTAGAAATACCCCCAGCCCCCCCTCTGAAACTGGCCAGGAGGGTGACAATGACCCTGACCTGGATAACCCAATCCCTCCTATGGAAGATGAAGAGGATGATCAGGATGATGCCCTCTTTGTCGCCCCAGGAAGGATTATGAGTGTGCCCAGAAAGTCTAGATCTCCTTCTCAGGAGTCTAACCACTCTGGCACCTCAATAGGGAGCTCTGTCTCATCTCATAGGAGGGAATCCTCTCATGAGAGGAGAACAAGGCTGATTCAGTAGGAGGAAGCTCAGCTTGAACTCAGAAGGAAGCAAGTAGCCTTAGACAGGGAGTCCCTAGATCTCTTTAGAGAGAAAAGAAAGTTGGGACTAGAGTCCCATGGTGGCAGCCATGTCCCTAGAGATAGGGATAGGTCCTATGACCATAGGAACCTGAGCAAGATTGTCCCTCCCTACCAGAGTGGGGATGACATCCACAAATGGATGACTGCTCTAGAGAGGGCCTGTAAAGTACAGAGGGTCCCTCAGGAGCAGTGGGCAGCAATCTTGTGGCTCTCCTTTGCTGACAAAGGTAGAGATAAGCTCCTCACTGTTAGAGAGGAGGATGCTGATAATTACAAGGTCTTGAAGAGTGCTCTTATTGATGGGTTTGGCCTAACCACTGAACAGTACAGGTTGAAGTTCAGAGATACCCAAAAAGCACAGACTCAAGACTGGGTAGACTATGTGGATTGTTCTGCCAAGGCTCTGGAAGGCTGGTTGATGGGCAGTAAGGTGTGTGACTTCTCAGGATTGTACAATCTGATAATGAGGGAGCAGATTCTTAATAACTGTCAAAATCAGCTGTTGCATCAATACCTGGTAGACTCTGATCTGACCAGTCCCCAAGAATTGGGAAAGAAGGCAGACAAATGGGTCAGAACCAGGGTGAAGCAGAAAGTACAGAACCAAGGTGGGGACACTAAGAAGCAAGATGCTAAGAACTCTGAAAAGGGTGGGGAGAAGGGTAAAGATCAAAAGTCTTCATCAGGCCCCCAAAAATCTTCTTCAGGTGGGGATTCACAGTCTACAAAAGGGAAAGGCCAAAGAAAACCATGGTGCAAGGCCTGTAAGCAAAAGACCCACTGGACCAGTGATTGCACCAAGTCCAAAGACTCAAGTCCAGCACCCACCAATGCCCCTAAGGCACCTGTTCCCCCTAGTACAGTTACAGTTGGTGGGAGTGCTCCAGCCAAGGGTTTAGTAGGGTTCACCCTGGGTACTGAGTTGGGCTCTGACCTAGTCAGAGAACTGACTCAGGCTGTGTTAGTCTGTGATGGAGGCATGGATGTGACCTCCTCTGTGAGTCCCAGTAATCCGGGCAAGTACAGACAACAGCCTTTAATCAATGGACGAGAGGCTTTGGCATTTAGGGACACAGGGGCAAGTGTCACAATGGTGACACAAGACCTTGTGCATCCTGGGCAAGTTATACTTGGTGAGATGTACCAAGTGACCAATGCTAGCAATGTCAGAACAGACCATACTCTGGCAGTTGTTAACTTCTCCTGGGGAGGGGTAACTGGCCTTAAGAAGGTTGTGGTGAGTGCAAACCTACCAGTCGAATGCTTGCTTGGCAATGACTTAGAGACTTCTGCTTGGGCAGAAGTGGAGCTCAGGACCCATGCAGAAATGCTGGGGATCCCTGCAGATGTGTTTGCTGTGACCAGGTCACAAGCCAAAATGTCTAGCACTGAACAGGCCTTGGATTCTGGAATAATGGACCAAGTGCCTTCCAAGAGGAGGAGTAGTAGGGTTAAGGCAGTGCCTTCTCCCTTGGCTCAGGAAGAAGATCAGTCCCTTGAGGGGATGATCTCAGTCCTGAAGAAGGAACTGTCCCAGAGGAACTTGAACCTGACCAGGTTGAGTTCTTGGGGACAGGGTGACCTTCTAGGGCAGATCTGAGCCAGGAGCAGCAGAGCTGCCCCTCCCTTGAACCCCTCAGACAGCAAGCTGCTGCTGAGGCTGCTGGGAAAGCTAGTGGTCCACATACAGTGTATTGGGATGATGGACTCCTGTACTCAGAGAGTAGAGACCCCAAACCTGGTGCCACCAGGAGGTTGGTTATACCTCTAAAGTTCAGGGGCTTCCTATTGACCCTAGCCCATGATATTCCCTTGGCAGGTCACCTGGGCCAGAACAAGACTTGGGACAGAATTGTCCCTCACTTTCACTGGCCCCACATGTCTGAAGACACCAAGGAGTTTTGTCGCTCCTGTGTAACCTGCCAGGCCAGTGGCAAGGCAGGTGGCACTACAAAGGCCCCCTGATACCACTACCTGTGGTGGGGGTGCCCTTTGAAAGGGTAGGGATTGACATTGTTGGTCCCATGGATCCCCAAACAGCATCTGGGCACAGGTTTATCCTGGTGGTAGTGGATCATGCCACCAGGTACCCAGAAGCTATTCCCCTCAGGACCACTACAGCACCTGTGGTGGCAAGGGCCCTCCTGGGAATTTTCTCAAGAGTGGGCTTTCCTAAGGAGGTAGTATCAGACAGGGGTGCTAACTTCATGTCTGGGTACTTAAAAGCAATGTGGAAGGAGTGTGGAGTGACTTATAAGTTCACCACACCCTATCACCCACAATGCAATGGTTTAGTTGAGAGATTCAACAAAACCTTGAAGGGCATGATTAAAGGGCTCCCAGAAAAGCTTAGGCGAAGATGGGACATACTCTTGCCCTGCCTTTTATTTGCATATAGGGAGGTGCCTCAGAAGGGGTTGGTTACAGCCCTTTTGAACTTCTGTTTGGCCACCCTGTGAGGGGTCCACTGTGCTTGGTGAAGGAAGGATGGGAGTTACCTCTCAAGCCCCCAAAGCAAGACATAGTGGACTATGTACTTGGTCTCCGCTCCCGGATGGCTGAGTATATGAAAAAGGCAACCAAAAACCTTGAGGCTAGCCAGGAACTTCAAAAGGCCTGGCATGACCAAAAGGCTGTTCTGACTGTTTACCAGCCAGGACAGAAGATGTGGGTGTTGGAGCCAGTGGCCCCAGCAGCTCTCCAAGACAAATGGAGTGGACCCCACACTATTGTTGAGCAGAAGGGTGAGGTTACCTACTTAGTAGATCTAGGAACACCCAGGAGTCCCCACAGGGTTCTCCATGTCAACAGGTTAAAACCATATGTGGACAGGGCAGACATGGGCTTGCTCATGGCTACTGATGAAGGGCAGGAGGAAGAGAGTGACCCACTCCTGACCTGCTCTCACAGAACCCTGACGATGGGTCAGTTGATGGTGTAGCATTGGCAGGCAGCCTCACTACCCAGCAGCAGACTGATTGTAGACAGGTGCTCAATCAGTTTAGACACATGTTTTCACTGACACCCAGTCAGACCACCTGGTGCACTCATGAAGTGGACACTGGGGACAGTCTGCCTATTAAAAATAAGATTTATAGGCAACCTGACCATGTCAGGGACTGTATCAGGACTGAAGTCCAGAAAATGTTGGAGTTGGGAGTTATTGAACCCTCAGATAGCCCTTGGGCTAGTCCAGTGGTCCTTGTGCCAAAACCTCACACCAGTGGTGGAAAAAGAGAGATGAGGTTTTGTGTGGACTACAGGGGTCTCAATGCAGTCACTAGGACTGATGCCCATCCAATACCAAGGGCAGATGAGCTCATAGATACTTTGGCCTCAGCCAAATATCTCAGCACATTTGACTTGACAGCTGGCTACTGGCAGATCAGACTAGCTGATACTGCAAAGCCCAAAACAGCATTCTCAACCCCTAGTGGGCATTATCAATTTGTGGTGATGCCCTTTGGTCTGAAGAATGCACCTGCCACTTTTCAGAGGTTGGTGAATACAGTTCTCACAGGTCTGGAAGCCTATAGTGCAGCATATCTAGATGATATTGCTGTCTTTAGCTCCACCTGGGAGGATCACCTGGTCCACCTCAGGAATGTTTTACAGGCCCTGCGAAAGGCAGGCCTGACTATCAAGGCCACTAAGTGCCAGATAGGGCAGAGTCAGGTTGTGTACCTGGGCCACCTTGTGGGTGGAGGCCAGGTTCAACCTTTACAGAGCAAGATCCAGACTTTCATGGACTGGACTGCTCCAACTACCCAGACTCAGGTGAGAGCCTTCTTAGGCCTGACTGGGTACTATAGGAGATTTGTCACGGGGTATGGATCAATAGTGACACCCCTGAATGACTTAACTTCTAAGAAAGTGCCCAAAAAGGTTCAGTGGACAGTTAGCTGTCAAAAGGCATTTGATGACCTGAAGCAGGCCATGTGCACTGCTCCCATTCTACAGAGTCCTGATTACTCCAAGAAGTTCATTGTTCAAACTGATGCATCTGAATTGTAGGTAGGGGCTGTACTGTCACAATTGAATGAAGAAGGTCAGGATCAGCCAGTAGCTTTCATTAGCAGAAGGCTGACCCCTAGAGAGAAACGTTGGTCAGCCATAGAGAAGGAGGCCTTTGCTGTGGTCTGGGCTCTGAAGAAGTTGAGGCCATACTTGTTTGGTACCCACTTCCTGGTTCAGACAGACCATAAGCCCCTCTTATGGCTAAAACAAATGAAGGGTGAAAACCTCAAACTGCTTAGGTGGTCCATTTCCCTACAGGGGATGGACTTTACAGTGGAACATAGACCTGGGAGGGGAAACAACCTTTAGAACGCATGCATTACATCGCATGCCATTGGGTTGCGGTTTTACAACGAAAGTCGTTACAACGACTTGCACTGGAGGGCGCTATAGGACAAGGAGTAGTTTAAATTACTATCCAACACCTTCCCTACTGTACGTAGGCTGGAGTTAGAATAGTAAATTAAACTACTCCTAAGTCCAGCGCCCTCCAACGCAAGTCGTTGTAACGACTTGCATTGTTAAAACCGCGATCTAATGGCATGCGATGTAATGCATGCGTGGTATCGTCATACATCCACCTGGGAGTAACCATGCCAATGCAAATGGACTCTCTAGGTACTTCCACTTAGAACATGAAGACTTAACTGGGCAAGGTTAGTTTAATGTCCCTACGTTTGGGGGGGGGTTGTGTAGGAGAGTAGGATCTGCTTCACATGGGTACCCCCACTTTTTGCTGATGCTTCACTGTTTTTCGACATTAGTCTGGCTGGGGCCCTGCTAATCAAAACCCCAGCCTAGCTGCTTCCTCTCTAAAATGGTTTCCATGTGCCTTAGGCACATCACTGATTGGAATCTGGAGTGCCCTTATAAGTCCCTAGTATATGGTATACTATGTACCAAGGGCATAGGTACCTCAGAGGCCTACCAGGGGCTGCAGCATGTATTATGCCACCCCTGGAAGGCCATCCAAACTGACACCACAGGTCTGCTACTGCAGCCTGGGTAAGGTGGTGCATGCACCCCTTACTGTGATATAGGTTACCTATATCACTAAATACATACACACATATAAACCTATAAGTCACTCCTAAGGCAGGCCTTATCAATCCTAAAGGCAGAGTGCATGGTTCCTATGTGAGAGGGTGCCCCTGCATGAGCAGGGCCCCTCTGCAGCGTTCGGAGACCCTTCTATGATGCTGTTTGTAGTGCAGCCCGACCATATACTCTTAAGCGCATTATAACCTCGCGTTAAATGCTAACTTTGGAATGGCTGCACCTAAACATGTCGTGTTTGGTGTCAAACATCTTGGAATACTACCCCCCACCAATTCTGGCGGCGGGGGTAGCATTCCACCCTTCTAGAGGGAAAGACATGTTAACTCTGGCTAGCCCGGTAACTTCTTTCTAAAGCCCTGGCATCACAAAATGGATGCTGCTGCCACAGACACGAGTCTGGCCTCCTGCTGCTGGACGAAACTCCGGCAGGGGAGGCCTGGACAATAGGTTTCCTGTCCCAGGGAGGTGTGACCACCTCCCCAGACAGGATAATGTGTATTGGGGCTGGGCGGGAGCACTTTCGGGTGCTTTGAAGTCCTGCACTGGGGGCACATTTGGTGTCCCTAGTGCATACCCCAGTTCAAACCGGATCAGGGGCTTGCAGCCCCTGCTTTGGCACGAACTGGACAAAGGGAAAGGGGTGTAGCCACCCCTCTGCCCTGACCCACCCATAGGTGGGGCCACAGAGTAGTCCAACCCCTAAACTTGGTATAAGTATAGGAACCCAGTCCTTAGGACTTTAGATTATCCCTGGACGAAACTCTGAAACAGAATCCTGGACCTTCGACGCTCTACTCAAGATTAGAGGACAGAAGAATCTCCCTTGGGGTCAAGGAGTGACTCCCCTGCTTGGCAGGCACCAAAGACGCATCTGTCCGGTCTGCATTTCTGAAGCTCCCGTCGGATGCTGAAGTCTTCGCATCACCAGACGTGGATTCTAAGACTTCTCCGAGGCTACCCTGAGTCCCCAGCAAAGCTGAGGCCCGTAGCTATCGTGGGTAACGTGAGACCGTGACCGCTGGACACCGAGCACACTTGCAAGTGCATCCTCTTTTGGGTCTCCCACGAAGTCGTGCTTTGGGCTCCTAGTAGCCCTAGCCTCCAGCACCAACTGCACCGAAGATCACTGGCCTCCACTCCACGAGTGTCCTGTGAGCCAGATCCACGTGCGACGTCTTGAGGCTCCTTCGCAGTCGCTAGCCCGTTGGCTAGTAGCCCTTCACGAAGGCCAATCTTTTTCTTCTTGGGCATCCTGGTTGCTCCAGGCCTGCCCTCACTTACCCTTGCTGGGTGAGTTCTCCAGACCTTGCTGGTCTGCACCATCGATGATCTTCATCTTCACCGAGACTTGCCGTTGCCAAGGTTTGTTGGGTCCAATCCGGTCGCCGACACCTCAGCACTCGACAGACATCGTGTACCAGCCCGAATCCTGCTCCTGGTCACCGACAACGCCTCCTGGACCTCGTGGCTGAAGAGTCAAGATGACTGTCAATGCATCTGAAGCAAGCGACATCGGTGGGCATCTGTCCATCGCCTTCCTGGTCACTGGCTAGTGACCCAGACTCTGTCCCCTCTGCTTTCAGGTTCTTCAGATCTCCGATCCACTCTTGGATCCACCCGGACACTTTCCACTTGGTTGCCAGCAGCACTTTGCAGCAGATCGCCATTCAAATCGACGACGAAACCCGACCCCGAAAGACACCTATGCACCCGGCTTCCCTGGGTGAGGTAACACGAGTACTCCGGTGCTCCCGTGGGTAGAGACTCTTCAAAGGTCTAGTTCTCAAAGGGTTTGCTCCAAGTCCTCCTTTAAGTGTCCCTTTTCTTTAAATTCCTAATCGCGACTTTCTCCATAGAAGTTAACGGCGTATCGCGGTTGTGTATTTACACTGCACGCGTCCCCCGTGGGTCCCCTGTGTCACTACCTTGGGTGGTTCCTTGTGGTCCAAGCACTTCTAGAGGCTCTAGGCCTAGTGTCTAGTTCAGTCGTGGTTCTTATACCACTTTATTGGTATATGGTTTGGTACGCCCCTAGGGCCCAAACGTGTATTTGTGCTATTACTGTCTTTAAATAACTTATGTACTTCGAACTCTAGCCTCATAAAGAGACTAGAGGGGTGTGTTTAGCAATAAATACATATATTTTGAATATATACCTGGTGTGGTGCTCTTTCATTTGGGCACTCAAGAGATTATAGACTGGTAAAACAAGCTGCTTTACATTCCTTCAAGACTTAGCCTGAAGGCTGCTCTCCATAGCTACCACTAGGATAGCTTTCAATAAAGGTTGTCTTTAACCTATCTCCAATAAGGGGTTGTTTGGACTGGTGCAAGGTGCCCACTATAATTAGTGGACAGCATATGCCAGGCCAACTTCTCACAGCATGTCTTAATGGTTTGTAACCCCACAGTGGCGGCTCCCAGTGGGAGTGCTGCGGGGCGGGGGAGGGCAGGGTGGGGGATAGTGGAGTCGGACATACGACGTCCACGAGTAAAGTAGGTAAATAAATAAAACTATTTACCTTGCGCGCGCTGTATCGCCAACTCGGCGATGCAGCGCGCGCAAGGTAAATAGTTGTGTTTATTTATTTACCTACTTTACTCGTGGACGTCGTATGTCCGACTCCACTACCCCGCCACCCTGCCCCTCCCCCGCCCCGCCCCACTGCCCCGCAGAACTCCCACTGCGAGCTGCCACTGCAACACCAATTGTCTTTGCAAACCATTGATCATTTGTCAACCCCAGAATTGGGGTGGTAAAACAGCTTTCGCTTTGGGAAATGTGTTGGTGAACATGTGGGGAGCAGAAGTGGCCCAAAGGACTGCTGCCGGCTCCCTACTGATGTATTCCTAAATTGGATTCGGATTTTGTTAAAGCAGCATCTGTCCCTTTAAATGACATGGGCTGTTTATAAAAAGAAATGTTTTCGGATTGGGAAAGCAAATGCAGGGGTCTGCTGTGCCTTGTAGGCCTCCAATACTGCATTCAATGTCAATTAAAGAGGGATGCAAATTTAGCCTGACTAACTAATATTCATCAGGCAGGCCATTTTGTGACTCCCATCAAATGGACAATTTGCGATGCAACCTATTAGTATACAGAAAGCATCACAAATTGTATTCCCATACATAAAGCATGTAGACAAACATGAATGTTTGCTGACACAAAAAGAACACTGTCCGCCACAATGCACATGAAGAACAATAGCGCGTATTTATAATACATAATGGTAGTAGCACCTTGGTGCAAATTAGCTCCATAAGTGCAGTTCAGGCGAAAAACACCCTAGTTTTTAAAATCTGAATAATTCCATCTGAACCTTTGCTAGGCGGTATGCTAATGCCTTTGCCATATCATCAGGCCACTTTTGTTAAAGAAATTATCACACAATAGGGTGGCATACACGTTTCTCATATAATAAAACGAAAATATAATCTTAACCAATTAATTACGCTGGCTGCGAAATGTTCCATAAATGTCCGATAATGTAATCTCCACATCTCTGAAGCAGGTTTGGACAGACAAAGGCTAAATCAGAATTAACACGCAGAAAGCATATTTAAAACTCGATTTGGCAATCTCAGGAAATAAATGAGTTTGATGCAGATGCTAATGAACTCATTTGTCAGAAAAAAAGCCCTTTCAATGAGATTTGTATTAGCTGCATAATTTTAGAGAATGACTAAAATGGCATATTTATATAATTAGTGCAAATTACAGCACAATGGGGATTGAGAGATGATTATGCTCCTTAGATCAGTCATCTATATTCAGCAGCAAAATGATTCACTAAAACTTTCATGACTCAATTATATTTTTGACTAGACTTGGAATAATGACAAAACAACTCCCAAGCTGTTTAACTCCTAAAAAATGTTTCTTGCTGGTGAATTGCCCACACGGACCATTACTTATGTTGAGATGACAGGGCGGCTCCTCCGCTATGGCGGAGGAGCGTCGCCGCACTGCTTTTGAGCAGTGAAGTAAAGGAAATATAAAATGATAATAACTTTAAGTTATTATCATTTTATGGTTCCTTTGCAGGTGGGTGGGCCGGGCTGCTCTGCTCTCGGAGCAGGGCAAGGGAGGAGTGGTTTGCCCTCTCCTATGTGTGCAGTGACTGTTTGGTTGGCCTTCTCGGGCGCCCCAAGCCGTCATGCACACTTTCCCCATTCTCCATGCAGGCTGCATTACAGCTTGCATGGAGAATAAGCCCAGGCCCCCATTCCCTGGTTGAGCGTCGAACCAGTACGCTCAAACCAATCACAATGCTGCATAGCGGCGTTGTGATTGGTCTGGGGAGCCTGGGTGCCTACCAATCACAACGCTGTAGGATCCTTTTCTGTGCCTCGGTCTGAAGAGGACAGCAGGAGCAGCGACGCGGGACCAGCGCGGCAAGGTAAGTTTTGCTTTTATTTATTTATTTTTTTACTGTTTCCCTTCCGACCACCCCCCACTCGTGCCCCCCCGCGCGTCCGCACCCCAAACCACCCACGAATAATGACGGCTGCCACTGTGAGCTTGTCAGATTAATGTCCACCAGATAACACCATGGGGTGTGGAATGATTTGGTGGTGCCTGCTAGCTTACTGTACAGGCACGAAAAGGCTGAAAATCTTTGAATTTCCTGGAAAAAATCCCATTCTTGTGTATATTCTCAGTAAACTACATTATCAAAAATCCTCAAAGGCTTTGACATTTTGAATGTTTAGTCCATGCATCAGTTGACCTTATACCCCAAGATCAAATTAAATCTTTTTCAGTATTTTGAATATTTGGAAATATCCTTCTGCGCTCAAACATTTGTCTTCATCTAAGGCGTCACAAAACAAACTGCTGAACGTAGCTCGAAAAAGCATCATACAAAATTTTAACAGTTCTGACAAAGACTGTTACCGAATGTGTGTTTCATCAAAAGCATTTGCAGATCATGTACATCCGAAACTCTGGAAATGGACGCAGGAGAGGCAAACTGTGGATTCCCAGCACGCTTTATTGAAGGAAGACTGTGAGAAATTGGGTTTTTGGTTGACTGAGATGTGAGCCTTGGTCAAGCAGCAACCACAATCCTTGTCAGCATGAGGCACAATAAATATACAAAACAGATATGGATGGAATGCTTGAATTAATCTCAGCCACTGGTAATCACTTAGGTCGCACCCTAATCCATTGTTATTTGGCACACCATGCCACCTCACTTTGGACCCAGCTATATGGAATGTATTCTTGACCCTGCTCCAATAGGAACAGTCCAGCCCGAACTGACAAACCAGGTCCTCCCTGAACCGAAATGCAAGCAGCCCATGGCTGTTTTCACCTTAATTATGGGCTCATCGAGTACAGCTTGGTTTCAGTGGCACACCCGTCCCACTTAAGGTGATAAAATAAGTATACAAAACAGTGATGTATGGAATGCTTGAATTAATCTCAGTCACTGGTAATCACTCGGGCTTCATCCCAATCCACCATTATTTTGTACACCACGGCACTTCCGTTTGAACCCAGCTACATGCAAATCAGTCTTGACCCTGCTCCAATAGGAATAGTCGCGCCCAAACTGCAAAGCTAGGTCCCCCTGAACAAGAACACAAGCCATGCAAGACCGGTTTCACCCTAGTTATGGTCTCACCCCCAGGTACAGCTTTGTTCCAGTGCTCAACCCTCTGGGAGCTTGGCACAGAGAAGTCGGGTTTAACTTAAAGGCAATGTGTAAATTATTTGTGCAACACTTCAAACAGTAATAAAGTGAAAAATACAACAAAAAAAGTATCCCACAGCAAGTTAGAAAAATGGAGCAAAATGTAATAATGATAAAAGACCAAAATGACAAAAATCCGATCAGTAGAACCAGGGTTATGAATTTGTAATCTTAAAGTGTAAAATAGAGCCAAAAAGTGTAAAGCGGCTATTGGCAATATCTGGTTGTGCTGGACCAGGTTAAAATCACACTTTCAGGCCAACCGTGTTGGAGTGCAGGTCATTACAGTCATCAGGTTAGTCAGGCTGAAGTTTACTTTCTTAAAGTTTATGCCAAGAGTCCCGTTCGTGTTGGAGGAGGCCATGAGGGGCAAGGAGCGAGTGTTATTTGAGGACGCTGGCGCAGCAGAAATAGCAAGCCAGGTGTCATGGGCGGGTGTTCCTGGAGCTTCACAGTGGTGGTCCCAGCGAGCAGTCGATGCTACAGTGCAAAGAGTCAGGCTGACAGCGCTTTGCACTGATTTGCGGTGTGAGCAGCAAGGTCTTGTGGTCACAGAGAGCCAAAAGCTTGATTTCAGCACCCTTGAGCCACACCAAGGGTCCAGGACCTGAGAGGCACCACTTGGAGGTCAGGAACTCGCTGCAGCTGGGCCCAGGGGCTGATGCAGGATGTTGTGGAGCCATTTATGTCCCTGAGGCTCAGATCAGGAGACCAGAAGCCAAGCCCTTGGAGTCACTCTGAAGTCCTGTGTTCAGTATGAGATTTCAGGTCCAGTTCTTCCTCCCCATGCAAGAGGTTAGCAGATCATCACAGCAGGGAAGCACTTCCTTCAGAGTAGCTGTCCAGCAGAGTGACCATCCCTTCAGCAGCATAGAAGTCCTACTTCCTGGCAGAGTATCCACAGGTCCAGAAGTGTACTGAAGAATTAGTGTCTGAGTTCCCCTTTTTATACTGTGGTGCCCTAGTTCTGGAAGGTGGGAGAAGCTTCTAGACAATGTCTTTGAAGTGCATAGAATCTCAGGCCTCCCCTGCCCTGGCTCCAAGCTGGCTGCAGTAACTATGTAAGGTTATTTGGCCCTTTGTGTGAAGGCAGAGCAGAGGCTATTCATTTGCAAGTACGAATGTGCTCAGCTTTACCCCCCGTCCTGCCAGCAGATGGCCCATCCAGGCACACCTAATCCCTCTATTGTGTGACTCTCTGGGAGGAATTCACAAAGTCTGCCAGTTACACCCAGTCATGTGGCCCAAAACAGGCTACAGGCACAAAAGGGCTAAGGGTAGGAAAATTCCAACTTTCTATAAGTGACATTTTCAGAATTGTAACTTAAAATCCGACTTCATCCTAAATTAGGATTTTAAATTCCAATCCAGAGACACCAAACATGAAATGCTTACCTGGTCCCATTTGGAAAATGCACTTATGTAGTGTAATAAGGTAACTCCTATGGGAAAGGTAAGCCTCACAGTAGTAAAAAACGAATTTAGGAGTTTTTCACTATCAGGACATGCAAAACCTAAAGGTACATGTCCAACCTTTTAATTACACAGCACCCTGCCCCATGGGCTACCTAGGGCCTACCTTAGGAGTGACTTATATGTAATAAAACAGGAGTTTAAGGCTTAGCAAGGGTTATAAATGCCAAGTCGACGTGGCAGTTTAAAACTGCACACAGGCTGCAATGGCAGGCCTGTGCCTTGTTTTGCAGTGCTACTTAAGTGGGTGGCACAATAGCTGCTGCAGCCCCACTTGTAGCATTTAATTTACAGACCTTGGGTATATGGTATAGCACTCTACAAGGGACTTACAGGAAATCTAAAAATTCCATTTGGGTATAAGCCAATTGTGCTATGTTTTGAGTAGAGAGAGCACAAACACTTTAGCATTGGCTAGCAGTGGTAAAGTACACAGAGTCCTAAGGCCAACAAAAATGAATTCAGCAAAAACATGGATGGTAAAGGCAAAGCGTTTGGGGGTGACCCTGCAGAGAGGCCCAGGTCCAACAAAGACCTCTTGCCATGTTATGCCACTTGTATAAGAATTCCTTCAGCCATCTTCTGGCACAAGCAGTCCTTAAATTGTAAGCAAATTAGTGCAGAGGCTGAAAGTTTTTCTTAGGAGCCTGCCACCAGCACTGCCCAATGCAAGGATTGCAGAATGACAAGTCTGATTAGTTTTGATTCCAGCTCTCACATCTTTCTTGCACTGTTCTACACTTACTGTCTCTTTATCTCACCCTTGCAGACTTTCATCGTTCCTGATTTCTCCCTTTGTCATTGTTTTCCTGTTTTTCTCCCTCTTTCTTTATTCTTTTATAACTAACTTCTGACTTCTCTGAATCATAGCACTAATGCTGAAAAACTAATTTCGGGCCCCAGAATTGAGTGCCAGTGCCAACCACCTGCACAAATTAAGCACAGACCTTAAGTTGAAGGTCCTTAAGGTGGGCACCATGATCTTCATGTGAAGCTGGTACAATATGTTGTGTGTGATTCTCCATTTTCCTGGGTATACAACTCACCAACTCATGTTGTTTTATAAATGGTCTTATGCCCAGAAACCTTCCTTTTTCTTTGCTGTCACCTTTGCAATTTCCATTGTAGGCAATCTTTCCTTCTTGTTAGCTCGAGGATCATATTCACTTAAGGCATATTTGAAAAGGTACATTATGATGCCTTGCGGTTTGCTGTTTCCATTGCGTTTATTCACAACTGAGTATCGCCCTTGGGTTCACGCAATTTTACCAGCAGCCATTTTACTCAGCCACACCAACAGCAGCTGCAGGTTACCAATTTGGTTCATACACACAAGTGGGCATGCAAAGAAGGTCAGCATTCAACCAGTACAGCAGAGTAGCATCACCATCATCTGGAAGCTGCTTGGTGGCAGGGTAAGCAGCTCAGGCAGCAGAATATGCAGAGTGTAGGTACGCAGGTTGCTCCAGTGTTAAGGAGCAGAAGACAGCAGATGCAGGTGGCCAGATGCAGGTGAAGGGTGGAAGAACAACAGCGGGCAGAATACCCAATAGCAGAGGGCACACCACCCTCGAGTCAGGTAGAACCCTGCATTAATCAATAGCAATCGACTTACGTCTTTAGCCACCTTGTCGCAAATTATAGTGTACCCTCGTGACAGACGCACACTTTACTCTAGAAACTTTATTCGATCTTTTTCAGATAAGATCATAAAAGTACATAAAAACAGAAAACTGCAGAACACTACAGCAGTCAACATACAGTCCCAATTCATGTTGGTTAAAAGAAAAGCCCGAACAAAAAATTCATTATAAAATTCCATATTCACATGCACAAATGCCAGCTTAACATATAAATTAAAATACAAATTATACGGTGTTAAATTATGGCAAGATAATTAGTGAAAAGCACCATAGCCAGTTATGAGCCCAACTGCTTCCTTTTTTTCATGCATGCCCACAAGAATGTCGCTATCGAAAAGCAGACTAAAGGGTCAGACAATGAATTTAAGAAATATAGTGCAACCCGACATTGTTTAAAATTATACCGCTTGAAAATCGGAGCGATATATTCCTTTCTTTCCTTCTGATAAAAACCGCAGAAAAATAATAAATGAAGATCAGTTTGGGGGGATTGCGTATCACAGGGACACAGAGTCAGTTCTGAGTTCTTAAACCTTCTCCCCGGGTACCCTAACATCAGCGGTATCAAGTTCAAGCGGAATCTCAGTAATATGAATTTACGCTGTGGTATAGGGATATCCGCTAGGTAAGAGTACCCTCCCTCTAACATGGGTGGGATTAATTGATAAGCAAGGACCGACTATTTGTTATAATTCCTCTCCCTTCAGGTATATTGAGCCCTCAGCATAAATGTGTGCTACAGACACACACATACTCAGGTGTGGAGCGCGATATATTCTTTTATTGCACCATCTCCTACACTGGGCCCACACCTACAACCAGTAAGTTTCTGAGTATGTCTGTGCCCTTTCCTCCTTTATGCATAAAAAGCACTTCTCTCTGTCTTTCATTAGCAAGACACCAGGAAGCAAGTTAGGGCCTACCAGAATATCCTTGTCATGCACAAGGTGACAGCATCCTAAGGCTGAACGCCCCCTAATGGAAGACATGTTTAACACAGAAAAAGCAATGCAATCATTCTTATGCTGTTAAGGACAAGAAGACACCTAAATGTGTCCCACTTGCAAGTCCTATTGTAACGTTGATGCAGGCACACCAATGCAACGACATATTCATTTACTATGTGGGCTCTGCCATTGTGCTCGGGTCCAAGATGCTAGAGATCACATAGCAGCCATACTAGAGCGAATGTTCCAGCTGAGCCATGAACATGGTATTTGGCTTTTTTCCTTAAAGCCAGTGGTGGCTGGCACAGGTAAGAGCGGTGGGGCGTGCGGGGTGGGGGGGAGTCGACAGACAACGGGTTAGTTAAAATTAAAGAAAAAAATTATTAAAACCACTTACCTTGCGCTTCACTGCTCTTCCGGGTGCTGGCCGCAACTGCTTAAACCAGATCCTGCCTTCTTGGCTTTGTGAAGGTAGGAATGGCGAAAGATTTCCACAAAGGTATTCTAACTATATTCATGGCCAAAGAAATCCCTATGGCTTGGCACTGTACGACATAATGTCCCAATGAAAACTCTCGCTGCCCAACCATAAACACTTTCCAAGGGGTTATTGCAACCCTAAAATACCAATGTTGTATATTAAAACCCTTTCTTTCAGCCTCCTTTAAATCCTTTTTCAACATGATTTCCTGCACAAAATGACGTTGACAGCCGTATAAGATGTTAAAATGCAAGCAGCGTGCCTAGGGGTAACAGATAATTTTACGATTCACGTGATAATAATCTAATTATAAGTAATGATGAGTATTTACTGTGAGCTAAAGTCACCTCTAAGCAGAAGCAGCACTTAATTAAAATAATGTAGATGCTCTAAAATCCAGGCTTGTTTTTAAGAAAGAGTTGTTGCCAATTATTTTGTCTAGGTGCATTCATTAAATGGATTAAATGGCTTTTAAAACTGTAACATAAACAAAATGTCCTTCAGTGTTGTGTGCTCTACTCTGTCAAACAACAAAAACTAGAACACTGTTAAAATTGCTAAAAGGTGTTGCTGGTAAGTAAACAATAATCATTTTGCCAGAATGGTAAGCCCACAGGGGTTTGGTTTAAATATATTTTCCTTCAAGCACCTTCCTATTTAACACCAGCCCAAATGGAAGTCATCATCCACAAATGTTTCACTAAGGTTCCCCTCTCTGTGAAATATACTTTCCATAAATTATATATTCCTAAACACCAAAACAAATCCAACCCATCACTGGTTAACAAATTCAAAATCAACGGCTTCTTACCCTTCCTCTCTCTCCGAGTGAGATCTCTGGGCTTCAACCTAGATCCTAGTCTCTCGCACCCTCATCCATATTATTCTAATTGTTATATTTGCAAATTTTCACTTTAACTGCCTCAAGAAGATAGCACATCCCCTCTCAGCCTCCCACCACCAAACACTGATTCTGACACCAGTCAGTGCATAACTGACTTTTTATTGTACTTGCTGTCAGCAAGTGATTTGACTGGTTTGCGTTTCCTGCATGCCTTTTTGTTTTGGTTTGATAAATATCACCCAATCTGAGTATATGCCTTTAAATGAGCCATAACTGGCAGATTTTGGTGCTAACAGCACCAAAATTCAACATGTCCCGGTATTTACTGTGCCTTTACCGCCCCGTTTGAGCAGGGGAATAATTTGAAGATGCGATCTTTATTGTAGTCAGTAAGCAGCCAGTACAATATTTGTTGTAATCTCTACACAAACAGGTGTTTTTGCAGAGACTGTTATTTTTACGGGGCCTTCCTAATCAAGGCTAATTTGCCTGTTGTACAAATGAAGGATTTGCACACTGTCCTTTGTTTTTAGGTCGAGCCTGGGCAGCGCATGCGCTGCTCTGCGAGGCATGCTGTATTCAAGTATGGCTTGAAGCTCCGCCCACTCTCCGCCCATATTTTTCATTGGCTTGTGTCATTGTGGTTTGTAAATTCTGGCTTCTGATTCATGAATAGGCTTGTTAGTCCCCCCTTAGTACCGCCTTTCCTTCATTTGTAACCTCCCATTAGGACTGGCCCTTTTACTTCGGTTGTTACACAGTATGTCTTATTTAGTCTGTAAGCACTATTTTCTTTATTGAGTTTCTCCTACTGCAGGCACGACATGTTTTCTGCAACATTCAGCGCGCCTTGCGCGCTTTCACATTTCAAACAGCCCGGAACAATGGCGGCCGCTTCTTTGAAATGAAATAGGTCTCGAATTTACAAGAGGTTGAGCTGCTGGCATTGTAAATGACAATGCTTTTTAATTATGTGTTAATTATCAAAACAGATAAATAAAAGGCATTGTCATTTACAATGCCAATATCTTAAACTCTTGCAAATGTGAGACCTATTGCATTGCAAATGCTTGTTATGTGATGTTGGTGGGTGTTTTGGATTGTGCAAAATTGTGGAACTTTGGGTGAGCTATCTGTACGAACATTTACCAGACTAGCTTACAATGGAACTCACTGTTTTTACCAGGGTTGTACACGTCTGCACATGTACTTCACAAACACTGTATGCTAAGCTTTGACTTCCTCTGCATTCAAGTATTAATGCGAGCAGTCATTTGTATTAAATGGTAATACACTCATAAGAACCTAATTACCTGCTGGGGTTGACTTCAGATTCATCTGCAAACAAGGGCTAGCAAAGAGATCTGAATTCTAAGTTGTCCGATAATTAATGTACCCCTTACTTTTTTTTGGTAGATCAAACCTACCAGAGGAAAAAAGATCCAAAAAATAATTACCAAAAAACATGTGGCATTCAGGGCTGTAAAAAATTATCAAATAGATTAGACCCTTTTTCTAGATGGGATTGGATATATCTGCTGCACAGGCTAAATACCTCAGCCTGGGTTAATGGTATTTACTGGGTGCATCACCCTTTCCCGACCTGCTCAGAATTTCAGCCCTCATTTATGGAATTTTGGCATGGGGCAGTGCAGCAAGGCACCTTGCTGAATGCAGCATACATAGAAAGAGGAAATAACTAGGAGAAATAAACATTTCTCCTCATTACGCCTCACCTCGGGAGGCATACGGATTTGGCACTTCCCCAGGTCTACATGATTTTGTAAATCTTGGGCAGCTTCAAAATCCATGGGTGTTGCATGGGAAAACCCACTGCAACGCCCATGGAACACCTCCTGGGCGCAGAGTAAGGCGACGCAGCAATTTCTGCTGCATTGCCTTACCCAAAATTTATGAGGCCACTCAAAGCTACACAGGGTGGCTTTGCATGGCTTTAGAAATCTGATTCAGAGCCCTGCGTCATGCATGTGCCACTTTACGTGGTACAAAAGTGACGCAGAGGTCTCATAAATAAGCCCCTCAGTTAGAAGGTGAGCTGACAAGGTAAATACCGAAATAATGAAAATCTCCTTTTTCTTTACTCGGCGTTTTTGAATTTTAGGAACTGGGTGTGGTGTTTAGCTGCTTCTCTGGTGGAACAGATCTTTATTATGTGACATTAAAAGGAAATTTTATTTATTTATTTGTAACGTGTTGCTGATTTAATGGATTAATTCTGAATAAAGTCTGTTATGAATTGAATTGACTGGGCTTTGACAATGCCATACTGAGGGGCCGATTCCGATCTCGGCCGGTAGGGCTCCGAATCGGATTCGGCTTAACCGGATCTGATTCGGAGCCCTATTTCCCGACCGATTCGTACGCGCGTCCGGCTGAGCGAGTACGATGCGAAATCGCCGACCGACTCGTTCGGGCGTCCCAACCGCTCTGACCGACTCGTTCCCGGGTCGGACCGCACCGACCGACTCGCTCGGACACGACTCGCACCGCGCAATGGAGACGTTCCCCGGCCGGGTAAGTACGATGCGCGCCGCGAGCAGTCCGACCGACACGCGCCGTCCGGCTCGAAAGAGCAGTCAGAGCCGTACTTCAGGGGTCCGTGACGGACCCCCCCTGTATGCGTAGCCACGCGAGTCGCACAAAGGGGGGACCCATGGGTCCCCCCTACCTGTGCATGTACGGCGTGAGTCGCTTCACCGCGTACCCGCTGTAGGGGGCGCCCCTGTTCGCCTCGCACCCATTGAGTCAATGGGAGCCCGCGTACGCGTTGTACGACCGGCTCCCATTGACTTCAATGGGAGTCCGACCGAATCGAGTCCGATAGCATACGGACGCATCGTACTCATTCGGTCGGGCTGCACGGGTCCGATTCGGTCGGAAATCTCTCCGGGTCCGGCTCGGTCGGAGAGATTTCCGGCCCGAATCGGAATCGGCCCCATAGTCTCTTCCATCTAAATTCACCTGATCTAAAAGGATATTTGGGCATATCGCACAAATTTTTAGAACTTCACTGGCACTCAGTTGAAACCAGAATGTAATTAAAAAGATGCTTGGCATAGAAAGCAATTTACCAGAGTAAAATTCCGAATCAGCAAACATCTCAGGAGGACAAAAGGGATTCTGTCGACAAAAATGCACTTTATTGTGAAACACCAAGGTTCAGAACCTCCCAATCTCAGAACCAGTCCTTCATAGGCACTGCCACTGCCTGCCGGAATTCTTTACAGCACACCACTCTGGACTCAACCCACTTTTTTTAATCTATGAGTAGGGAATTACAAGATCAGCGATTTAACTATTGAAATAGAATCCTGTTTCTTCATCTGTTAAACTGTAAATATCTGGTCCAGGAGTGTTTGTTGGGCTACTTGGAAAGTGCACTAATCCTCTTTGGGATGCTAGGTGCTACATGCAAATGTTCAGTGAAATAAATACCCTTCTTAGTTGTGATTTCAAGAATGATCCTCCCCCAGTCGCTTTGAAAAGAGTGATCTATCATCACACCCTCATAAAGTGGAACTGGTCTTAAGATCTACGGTCCCCTGAATTGTGTCAATGTTTCTTCTTACATCTACTGTGTCAGCATCAAAAATGATTGGTATAGTATGTTTTTTTCATCTCCAGTATTTGTCTGAGAGAGTTCGTCAAATGTATCTTCTAGTTTCACTGTGAACACTTGTCCTGAATCTACCAACACTTGGCATTTCCATTTACTCTTATCAGGCAATGCGGTGTAATATTGTTCTGTTCCTATTGTCAGTAAGTATCGCATCAGCATCAGGTCTGCCTTACTATCAAAGCAAACACAAGGAGATGATGGACAGAGTGCTGAAACTGTTCAGACACTCACCCCCAGTCACAGATCTGGGTTGAATCCATCATCATTCTTTAGCTCACTTCGCCACCTCTGTTCAGACCCAGCTATATGCAAATCAGTCTTGACCCTGTGCCTCATGGGTACAGTCCAGCCCAAACTGCCAAGCCCGGTCTTCCCTGAACCGGAAACAAGCATCCTGGGACCAGTTTCAGGGTAACACCCCTCATCAGCCAGGCTAGCTTGAATCCAGTGACAAAGTGAGCAAGGGACCCATGTCTGGGCATACCCTGCCAACTTAGGGCAAACAAAGCAAACACACGGAAATGATGGACGGAGCGCTAAAACTTTTCAGACACTCACTCCCAGTCACAGATCTGGGTTGAACCCATCATCATTCTTTAGCTCACTTCGCCACCTCAGTTCAGACCCAGCTATATGCAAATCAGTCTTCACCCTGTGCCTCATGGGAACAGTCCAGCCTGAACTGCCAAGCCAGGTCTTCCCTGAACCGGAAACAAGCATCCTGGGACCAGTTTCGGGGTAACACCCCTCATCAGCCAGGCTAGCTTGAATCCAGTGACAAAGTGAGCAAGGCACCCATGTCTGGGCATACCCTGCCAACTTAGGGCGAACAAAGCAAACACAAGGAGATGATGGACGGAGCGCTGAAACTTTTCAGACACTCACCCCCAGTCACAGATCTGGGTTGGATCCATCCTCATTCTTTAGCTCACTTCGCCACCTTAGTTCAGACCCAGCTATCATCCATTTGACTTGCCTTATAAGTATTTTTCTACACTTGTGACATATTGTTGTAGTTTTTCAGACAGAGCCCATCATTATACCAGTGGCGTAACAAAACCTGAAAAAGCCCCCCCCTGCAACCTACATGGAGGGGGCCCCCCATGCTCTTAACCCAGTCAGGAGTTCTCAGGCCAGGGGCCCGCCACCCATGCACAGTACCAGAGGAGGCCCCTTGGAGCATGTGGGCCCCTCGAACTGCGAGGGCTGCAGGGGCTAATGTTACGCCACCGCATAATACGGCCTCTGGTCAGTGGCGTCACTAGGGGTGCGGGGGTGCGGACCGCACCGGGTGACACCATCACATGGGGTGACACCTTTCCCAAATGAGACTATTTACTAAATAGTCTCATTTGGGAAAGGTGGCACCCCATGTGATGGTGTCATGGGGTAAGTCGTGAGGGGGTGACACCATGAGTTACCGCACTGGGTGACACCAACCCTAGTGACGCCGCTGCCTCTGGTGTTTTCAATGAGCTTATGTATTGCATCATCAAGCCTGGAACCTCTTTCCAGCTCCAGACCCTTTCTTACTTTTCATTTACTGTATTTCAGCATGAATTGACCAGGATTGCGTTCATTTGTATCTGTTCAGAAATGAGAAATGACCAATAAAATTATCAACCCTGTGTCAGAAACGATTGGTGTTAGCTTTCCAGCCTTTGTTCTCATTAAAATAATGATAGTCCTCCAGCCTTAGGCTTTTTTTTAGTTATAGTGTTTGTCTCACATTATTTTCATAATCATTTTCTCTTCATAATCTTCACCACTGCCTTCGCACATCTATAAATGTCAGAAAATATCTGGCGTTTTTCTCTCACACAAGTGATTGTTTTTTTCCACTGAAGTTTGAACTACACACACACATCTATTATATAGCGATCAATTATGAGTCAGCCGGAGCTGTATCCCAGAGCAAATTGTCAGCCTCAACATTACACAACATAATCACCATGTGTTGGTAATGAACTACCACAGAACTGGTGGGAAAGCTTGCCTGAGAGTAAAGTGTCATGCATCGCATATTCTTTCATAGAAAAATGTTGCAAATTTGTTTTGTTTCTATGAAAGCATATTAAACATTCCCAAGAAGGCTGAATGGCTTATTTGCCTCTCTTTGGTCCTAAAGTATGTATCTTTATTGAGATAAAATGGATTATTAGTTTGGATGAATGGTTTTACCACAAGTAATATGGCATTATTCTTGTTAGATTCAGTAAAGGTTTCACTGATTTAAACCCGAGCTCAATCTCTGGTATCAATGGCACAGAGCAGACAGGCTTAACTTAAAGAAATGTGTAAAGCATTTAGAAGTACCAAAACAATTAAAAAGTCAAAAACACAACACAATGAAAATCCCTGCCCAAATTATAAAATTGGAGACTTACTTAATGAATAAAATGACACCAAAATGACATACATATAATAAGGGGTAACTGAGATATGAATTTTAGAGCTTTAAATAACAGTAGCTCAAAAAAGCGCAAAGTGCCACCCACAGGCAACTGCTCCCACTAGACCGGGACATGGGTATGGGTTAAGGCCGGCTGTGATGGAACACCATTTGGACACACAGGTCAGATTGGTTCTGATCAGAAAGCTGCATTCACACTTAGAAAATTTCAGGAGCAGGGAGACTCTTCAGGGGGGCATGGCTGTCGGCTGGATCCAAAGATGGCTCATTAACGATGGGTTGGTAAAGGACGAGGTCTCTGTGAAGCCGTCGACGAAGATGGGAAAAGCTCAGAGCGGGAATAGTTCAGAGTTCACACCCAGGAAGCTGTTGACATTGGTTGGATGTTGCTCGGCATTGAGCTCAGTACAACATACTAGCTCCAGACATACACTCTTGTCTGGTGGTCAGAATACCTCAGCAAAGCAAGGATGCCAGCTGATGCCAAGGAGGGTTTGACATTGCAGGATGCAGGTTGGCATTGGGCCGCTGAAACTGATTTGCTTCTGCAGAGAAGAATGTAGCAGAAACTGGGGCAAAGTCAGGCCCACTGGTGATGCCCTCTCGGCAGATGGGTTTGCAAATTGGTCCCAGTTCCCTGGTGGTTCTCCAAGCAAAAAGGTATCAAAAAGTTTGTAAGTCAAAAGTTTCTAGGTTTAGGCAGGAAGAGTACACTCTGACACCAGCCAAGGGTTCCAGTACCACAGGAACAGCACTGGGGGGTCAGGATGCACTCCAACAGAAGCCACCAGCAGGGTCCAGGGAAAGTCCAGTTAAAACTAGTCAGCTGGCTATCCCAGGAATGTGGGCTTCTTACAGCTTTTGTGACACTGTAGCTTAACAGGAGGTCAGCCAATTGACCCTTGGAGTCCGCTTCTGTGTCCTGGGTACAAGGGAGGGCAGATCCAGACTTTCAGGTCTCCTCAAAGGTCTCAACAGTAAATGCAGTTATTCTCCTGTCGTTCAAAGATTCAGTACTGTGTTTGGAGAGTATTCAGGGGGGGCAAGTTTATGCCTGGCACTAGCTTGTGGGTGGGGAGGGCTGCTGAAGAGGTTGGCCAGGGAAATGAGCAACCCCTTCTCTGTGTTCAATCTAAACCAGTTCAGGGGTCAGCTCCTCTCCCACTGGGTGCCAGCCTGGCTAGGGGGACAAAGAATGGGGGCAGTCCCACGTGCTATGTACATCTGCCCGTGCTAGGGTATGCCTCTTAGAAGGTAATTAAGATGTGGGGCACTGCCCAGATGGCTATCCTGTCAGAGGGACAGTGCACCTCCCCACTCCCAAAGCGTTTGTCTCAGCTCTGGTAGCAAGTTCACACCTCATGCTCCTGGGTGACAGTTGGAAGCTCATGCAATTGGGCTTCTATAGGCTTTAGGCAGGCAAAAGGTGAGTTTTCTAAAGTATCTTTTGTAAAATATTTAGTACAAATCCAACTTTACCAATGAATTGACTGGGTTTGCAATAAAGATTTGAAAAAGTCCAAGAATGATCATTTTAGCTGGTTCCTAGGCTGAGATAACTTTAATAATGTATCCCAGTGCTTTTCTATGGAACTGCTAAACCTACTACAGTTAAAATAGCTTTTAGGGCCATGTCACTGTAAGGACATGTTTAACATCAAACTTTTACTTGTCCTACTTTTAAATACCATGATTACTGCGTAATGGGCATTTCAAACCTATTTAGGGGTGACTTATAAATATTTAAAAGACAGGCTTAGGCTTGTCCAAAGGGGTTATTTTGACAGAGGAAAGGAAAGTATCAATCAGCTGCACAGTTGCAAGCAATTGTGTAATAAATGACAGCTGTTACCTCAGAGATAGACTTCTTAATTGCTAATCACAACATGTAAACCTGTGCATTACTCCAGTTGTTTATTGCAATTGTGAAAGACATGTAAATCAAGCAATGACCGAAGGGAGGCTGACAAAAAGCAACTAAAGGCTGAAGGGAACTGACCAGAAGCCCCTCTCTCTTCATGACAAAGAGACCAAGAAAAAAAGCATTTTGTATCAGCTAAGGGACTTGTAGAGCAAATTTGAGCCATGTTACCATATCCCATTTTGACTGTATATTGTGTTAATTCTAATCGTTTTTTAAAAGAAAAATAGCACTATAACAAAGGGATTAAGAGTAGAGTATGTTAAAAAACGATTATTCTTATTCAATTGAAATTGGTACTCATTCTACCCTTAGAATGATTAGAGGACTCGCTATAATTCAAAACTAGGGCTAACAGATAACACAAAAATTAGCACAAAAATATTTACTTATGCCTTAGTGGTAGCGCTGTTTTAGAGCTGAGTGCAAATAGAGCTTGCCTATGTTGTAAGCTCACTTTAACCACGAGCATAGCAAGAGAACATAACAGGAAGAATGTGGTAATAATTCTCATAAAATGTGTACAAGACCACTTGCATGCGTTATTCATAATGTTTGGTGACAGATTGTAAATTATGTATACAAAAGGGCAACTCAATATACACTTGTAGGCTTGGGTAACTAACATAGGAAAAGTGAAAGTGCCAACAAGGGATTTTTTTCAAAAAAGGCTTTTGAATCAATTTGTTGAATATTTAAGATGTCCAAAAGTGGCATCCAAACTAAATTCAATAATTATTTAACACGATAAAGTGGGGCAAAAATGACAATGCAGGTGGATGTATTAGCAAACTTGTATTTTAAAAGGAAACAATATTGAACACAAAATTACAAGGGTTCACAATAAAAATCTGAAGATACATTGACATTGTATAATTATAATGCAATTCAAATCGTCTCCAACATATGTTGATGTATAAACAACCCACTTTCGAATATCGAATATCTAACAGGAGACTGTCTTACACAGAGGTACAAGGCTCACAATCAGTATTGTCAATAATTTCAACAGAAAGTTGGGTTATGGGTCGACGTTTTGGTTTCAGTTGTAAAAAATCAATGAGACCTTCTTCAGGAATTTTTCTTTCATATGAAGAAGGACCCCCTAAGGGAATGAATCAATAACTAATCAGAAACAACTGTAACCTAAAAAACATATGTATACATCTGCAGAAACCCAGTCCAAGAAATCTGTGAGGAAAGAAAACCATCACCATGTAAATGAGTCAAAGTGAATCAGAAACGTGCCCATCCAGGCGACGTGTAAAAAGGGCCTTAAAATAACGAAGATGTGTACAGATTTGAAAAAACCTTATCAGGAGAGAAGGGCAGAGACGGAAACCTTCACCAACCTGCACTGGCCTCGAATAAGTAGGTTAATGAAGTCACCAACTCCACCAACCTCGAATAAGTAGGCTAATGAAGTCAACAAAACCTACTATGAGACAGGAGTGGAGCAATGCTCAGTAACAAGATAAAGTCCTAAGCAGTTCAAAGTGCTCTGAGGAACAAAACAAAGAAAAAAGGCAAAATAGATGCACATCTTACTAGTAACACCTGATAGTGTTCTCATGAAATAAGAGCACCCACTCAAGTATTTCCATGAAATCTTAACAACTGTGTCCTAAGGTCATGGGATCAGTATGTTTCCAAAATCAAGAGTTAAAATAAGGATATTCTTAAAGGAAATTTTAGGAATGAGAAACCATGTCCAAATAGCTCAACAAAAGATTCCTGTTTGGAAAAACATATTGCCCAGTGAGGGAGTCAACGGCTTGATCAGTGCGGTCAACGCGACATTGGATGGGCACATTGTTATGTTATGTTAATTCAGTTTATAAGGCACACAGCTACCCCAGTGGGTTTCCCGGCGCCAGCCTGAGAGGAACAAAGAAAGAAGAGAGAATTATTGGTTAAACAGCCAAGGGCCATATGTATGAAGCCAATTTGCGATCGCAAACGCTGAAATTCGCAGAATTTCTGCGTTTGCGATCGCAAATCAGCAGTGTGCAATGTATCACACTTAAACCCCTTCGCAAAATAAGGAATCGCAAAATTTGCGATTCCCTAATTTGGGATTGCATTTAAGGAATCGCAAATTGCGATTCCTTAAATGCAATGTAAGAAGCACAAAAGAAAGGGCGATTTGGCCTTAAGGAATCGCAAATTACCACCAACTTCAAGTTGGTGGTAAATTGCGATTTCACTTAAAAATGCACTATTTTGCATTTTTTAAAGTGCCATGTGGCGCACATACATGCCCTTAGGGCATGTATGTGTGCCACATGTGCACACATGCACATTTCAGGGGTGCAACAGGGTGTCCTTTTGACACCCTGGCACCCTTGAAATTGCATTCTCAATTTGCGATTCTCTAATTGGTAATCGCAAATTGAGAATGTCTTCCCATTCATTCCTATGGGCCTCTAGGCCCATAGGAATTAATGGGGAGGTATTCCTTAATTGCGAATCGCAATTTGCGATTCGCAATTAAGGAATATGTAGGATTCGCAAAATTATTTGCAAATCCTACATACATAGCGTTTTGCGATTCTCAAATAGCGATTCGCACAAAATCGCTATTTGAGAATCACAAATGAACATTTTGATACATATGGCCCCAAGTTTTCAGACATTTGCGAAAATTGCTATAGACTGTTTCGTTACGGAGTGGCAAGGGAAGAGAGTTCCACAGGGAGGGGCTAAGGTAAGCAAAAGATCGGCCACCCATGCGCGACAGTCTGATTCTAGGAACCAAAAATTTCGCCTGAGTAGTGGAGCGGAGAGAGCGTGATGGTTTATATGGTCGAACTAAGGTTTGTAGACATAGAGGGGCAGTGCCAGTTTTAATCTTGAACATATAGCTCAAGGCTTTGAATTTAATACGATTCTCTACCTTGAGCCAGTGAAGATCGCGCAGAAAGCCTGAAATAGAGGCCGCCCTGGGAACCTGACAGAGCAGTCTGGCGGCTGCATTCTGTACCACCTGCAATTTTTTTGTCACATCTTTATTTACACCCAGGTACAAGATGTTCCCGTAGTCCAGCCTAGAAGTGACAAGAGCCTGGACTACGGTTCTCTGGGTGGAGCAGGGCAGCATCCAAAGAATTTTTTTTTAACCACTTAAGAATGATAAAGCAAGTCGAGGCCACCTTCACAACTTGTTGTTTCATTGAAAGCTGGTTGTCCATAATGAAACCCAGGTTGCGTACTTGGTGAGAGGGCAGAGGTAGAGCGCCCATTTCCAAAGGCCAGTTTTGGGGACCCCAGAGATCTTTTTTTCCCCCTAAAATCAAGACCTCTGTTTTTTCTCCGTTGAGTTTGAATAAATTTGCCTGCATCCAGGATGCAATATTCCTCAACCCTGACTGGAGAGCAGAAGACTCAGATTCCCTCTCTGCAGAAAGAGAGAAAATTATCTGAGTGTCATCCGCGTAGGAGAAAAGGGACAGCCCTGCCTCTTCGGCAATCGTCGCCAGAGGTCTAACGTAAACATTAAACAGTAAAGGGCTTAGTACAGAACCTTGGGGTACTCCATACGGGGATGAGTGGGTTTTGGAGCTGGCCGTGGAAGAGAAGACCTGAAACGTGCGGTTAGCCAGAAAGGAGTCGAGCCATTTGAGTGCCAGGCCGTTAATACCCAAAAATTGCAAAGCTTTCAATAACACGGTGTGTGACACTGTGTCGAACGCGGCACTCAAGTCGAGTAAAATGAGGGCCACCGTGTCCCCAGTGTCCAAACAATGCCACAACATTTCAGTGACTCCCAGAAGAGTCGTTTCAGTAGAGAAACCTGCTCTAAAACCTGATTGAGAGGGGTGCAAGAATTTTTGAATTTCGACAAAGTGGGACAACTGCGCGTTAATGTGTTTTTCCAAAATTTTGGAAAAGGCCGGAAGTAGTGAAATAGGCTCTGTGATATGATGGCTGGTTAGAATATTAATGGCCCAACCCGAGTGTCAATGTGGCTCTCATATTTAAATGAGCACACTCAACAATGTTCACATGACTGAGGTTGCATTCTGTTATAGTGGATGGTCATGGCCAAGTGGAGAAATCACCAGGAAAATAAATGCGCTACATGTTTCACTTAACGCATTGTCAACACACTACTTTGTGGTATGTTGCTGGCTAGTACAATACATTTTAAAGACCATGTGCAAGGATTGAAGATAGAACCAATGTATCCTGCTTGCTATAAGGGGATGTTCAAGGTCTAACGAGGGAATCGACAAATAAAGCACACAAGGTATTTAGGGGGTTCTGTGTAAAAACACTAATCTGGGGCAGATGCCATGATTCTGAAGGAAGAGATGCAGTCATGCCTATGGCCTACCCTTCCTGCTAGTAGTTGATGAAAAGTGCTAAGGGCCCATTGGGGGAATCAAAAATGCTCCAATATGGCCCGCATATTATAGACAGGCCAATTAATGAATTACAAAAAGTAATCCGTCAGATTCGGCCCCTGTTTTAAGTTAAAAAGATTTATCATCTGGTCCCTAGGACCCGATTACAAGGTAGAGTAAGTAAAAGCCCTGTAAAAATTAAAGTTAACAATCTAAGTATTCATTGTAAATTAGGGACCAAATTCTTGGCAGGAGAAAGGCACAATTGCAGATTATGAAGCCAAACGTTTGTGCCTGCTATTAGTACCAGGACTAAGGGACATTTCAGATTTTACCCGGAAGTATAGTACGCATCTTGTAGGCAAAATAAATTACACATGCATTAAAATTGCCTGAATGATGCAAAGGCTAGTATTTTATAATGTAAATTTAAATGTATAATTTCCAAAGTAAATGCACAGAATCCCTCACATCTTTATTTCATTGAACTGGTTTGAAAAAATGTTGGATTAAGTTTTCTACGTTCTTCAAAATATAGTGAGGGCCATATTTGTCAATAATTCATGCAACGCAGCAAGCCGCCTTGCTGAGCTGTGCTGCACCATTACCATTATACGGCGTATTCCTGTCCCTTCCAAGAGCTGGCATACCTTTGGCCGCCTAGCGCCAATTCAGGCACCTTTGCGTCATTTTGCAAGGGTGCTTCATTGCAGGCAGGATTATTTTTGTGAAAAAATGGACACCTTCCTGCACAAAAAACATCCTCAGAGGCATCTTCCTCTTTCTAAGTGTGCTGCAGAATGTTGGTAAATCTGGGAATGTGTCAGAATCCATGGGTGGATGCGTGGGAACACCCACACTCCACCCATTGCACGCCTCCCTGCTGCAGAGTAATGCAAGGCTGCAATTTGTACTCTCTTGCTTTATTCTAGGTTTATCAAGCCACGCAAGGTGGCATGGCGTGGATTGACAAATCTCAGTTAGGTTTTGCACCGCACTTGTGTAGCGCAAGGGCAAAGCAAAAGCGTGATAAATATGCCCCTCAATGTGTTGTTGAACCATAATGCGTCAAGCTAGCATTCGTGAAATTAGTAAACAGGAAAGACAGCTGTAGCTGAAGATGGAGAGCTCTGTAATAGAAAGAGAGATGAAAAACCAGTGTACTTTTCATTATATTAGTATGCTCCTGACATCATGATTGAAGAGGACCATTAGTATGAAATTGGAACATTAAAAGCAGCATTTGATTTGTCACTTTCTTCAAAAGGTAAAACTAATGAAATCTGTTTCTTCATAATAGAATATGTATACTTAAATGATAAGATGGTTAAACATAACAAAGACAGCTTTCTACAATTTAGCTGTAACGTTTTTGTAAGCGTTGTTGTGTCATTTGTATTTGGACGTTTTTAACATAATCATACTTTAAAACTCAGTTCCCAAAAAATGTACACATTTCCATTGAAGACAAATGAGCATCAGTGGGCTATCTACACTTTTTGACTCTCCCTCCCCCTGCTTCTCCAGGATTGTGCAGGTAGCGAGAGAGGCAGAGGCTCTGAAAAAGTAGCGAGTCTCCCCCACCTCCTTCCTCAACTAGCTCACAGTGTTACTGGATCCTTGGAAGGAGGGAGTTGGAATTCTCCTCTGCTCCTTCATCTACCTTGGCTCTGACAAAGAAAAGCAGTTTGGCAGAGCCCAGGGATAATCAGGGGCTAACTGCTACCCCGTTTCACCGCTCCCACTGTGTATATTTGACACTTATTGCCTTGCTAGTAGACAGTAATTGTTCAACACTGACAGAGATGGTGTGAAACAGAGCCCGAGAATTTCAGAGCATACATTGTTATAAAAACCCTGGGGCAGATTTACAAGCCCCTTGCGACACTTTTACACCGCCGTTGCGTCACTTTTGTGACGCAGCGGCGTAGTAAACAATGCGCCACCTTGCGACACATTTACAATGTGACGCATCTAGGGAGATGCGTCACGTTGTAAAGTCCTGCGTCACATTATACCTGCGTCAGGTATAATGTATGCAGGGTGGGCGTTCTGACACAAGAAAGCCTCATAAAAGTGATGCAGTGAAATCTACAAGATTTCGCTGCGTTACTTCTACTACGCCACTGCGTCAAAACCTTACGCCTGCTTGAAGAAGGCGTAAGGAGTGACGCAGCACAATAGGAATAGGCATTCCTGAGCATTGCTAGAGTTGCGTCGTGCTTGCGACACGACTCCAGCAATGTGTTACCTTTACGCCAACAGATGCATGACGCATCTGTCAATCCTTGCGCCATGGTGCGCCACATTGTAAATGCGACGCATCCATGGTGGCGCAAGGTTTTTTGTGTGTGACGCAATTGAACTGACGCATATGCAGAGATGTGTCAGTTCTTGTAAATCTGCCCCCCCCTGTATCTCCAGGAAGGCATTTGCTTTAATTTGAAGATTGAGCCCCATGGGGCTCAATATTCTAATAGCCTTGCAGGGTATACCAGACTGTAAAGTATTGACCTTTGCTCAGGCCTATAATGCCAGAGTGGGCCTTTAATGGCAGCCACAGCCCAATGCTACCAGGCTATAAGGCTATATTGTAAGAATATATTTTTCTTTTTCCTATAAAGACTTTTGATTGAGTTTGAAAGTGATGGATGAAATATCTGAATTAATCTCAACCAGCTGTAATTTCTCCGGGTGGCATTCCAGCAACACAAGCAACCCCCAACACATGTAGCTCTTGCTGGCCCCAATCATCATGGTGCAGCTTGGAACTTGTAGAAGAGTGAACTGCATGGTCCACATGTCGGTGTACCTATCACACGTATGACTTATAATAACTCACTGAGAATATCCAAACAGTGATGATCGCTATGCTTGAATAAGTTGCAACCACTGGCAATTACTCTGGGCTGTTTTCCAGTCCATTGTTTATTTTGCTCGCTACACCACTACTGACAGAGAAAAACCTTTTGCAAATTAGTCTTGGCCTACTCCAAAGTGACAGTCCTGACAAGGTGCTAGCCAATACCACCTCTGAACTGGAAAACAAACAACCCAGGCATGTTTTGTCGGTTTCATAACTGAAGTGTAGCTTTGGTCCAACGGCACCGTGGGCTACGTGACCCACACGTAGGCATTGCTGTTTGAGTTAAGGAATTTTACTGAAGAAAAACAAGAGCATTCTCTGCTTGAATTCATCCAAGTTCAGGCATGACTGTCCCATTTTGAGAGGATGGCATGACTGATTGGAAATGGATGCTCCCTGTCAGCATCACACACAGAGAAGCTAAAAGTCGATCTGGCACATCTGGCATGTGGTATGTGGCCAGAGAAGTTCCATACATCAATTTTATGCTGTCTGAATGAACTTCAAGTGGTAGTTTCCTATAGGATGATTGCTACAATTATTTTGAAGTTTTGTTATCAGTTGATGAGGACTGAGCACAGGTCAGTTCAGTTTCCTTTTTGATTGACTGTGGAAAGGGTGACTCCTCCCAGTATCCACAGTATAATCATGCACAGTATGATACATGTCAAAGGTGTGACATGTCTACTTAAGAGGTTCCTAGTTAGGAGGAAAAGACCTCAAAGGTAATAAAAACTTCTTGGCTATTTGAAAGTACTTGATTAGAGATGAGATTTTTACTTCAGTAAAAAAAAAAAGAAAACACAGAATTCTTCCTGCAACCAGGAAGAGAAAAGAGGCTGACCAGAAATCCACAAGATGAATCTAAATGGAGTTCAACTACACAAAACAAAAATCAAGCACAAAAGAAAAAGTGGGAGATGAATGCCACAAAATTTAGGGAATGAATGTCTCTTCTTGCGATTGCCTCCTGTATATGCAATTGAAACAGAAACTGACATCATAAGAAATACTTTTGCTTCATCTTGGCTATTTTCTCTTTGTATGTGAGCTGCGGGAGGCAGTACACATGCCAAGAGAAAATAATAGTTGAATAAAGACATTTCTCCTTGTTACGCCAGCCTCAGGTAGGTGCACCATTTTGGTGTAAGCTCATGTTTACAAATCTTTGTAAAAAATGGGTTTGCGTAAAAGTACATTTATGGATGTTTAGGAACTCTCATACACCACCCATGTAATGCCTGCATGACGCAAGGTAATACAAGGCAGCTCTATGCACTGTATTGCATTACTTTTTTTTTTACAAAGCCATGCAAATCGGGATTTGTGTGACTTTGTAAGTCCTAAAATTGGATTTTGCTTTGGGGCTGTGAAAAATTAGTGAGGCAGCCCTAACACAAAATCTTAGTAATTATGTGTCCAGGTTTGTCATCCTTGCCTGCAGCTGATTGCGGAACACCCATCCAAATGACATTGGTCAGAGAATCATCAGCATGGTCCATACCTTGAAGAAGCCCGGCAACATACTAGAAAAGGCATCCAGTAATGTACTCTCTGTAAGTGTGTGGTGCACACACAATCTCCCATCTGACCATGGACAGCCTCCAGTAAGCCTGGGCACAGAAGTGGCAGTTTGGCCCCTTCCTTATTGCCAGTATTTATAAGAATTCCTTTGAAACAACTGGTGAATTAGTAAGGGAGTGTGAACTGAAGAAGCACCTTCTCACGTTTGCTCTCTAGCTTGATTTCCTTTCCAGTGAATCAAGAATTGAAGACAACCTCTGAAAATTGAAAGTCACAAACTTCCTGAACTTCATGTCCTTGTACCATGATTGGGAGAGGTTTAGATAGAAGCTGATACGAGATTCTGAGGCCTGTGACTTCAACTGAGCTTAATGGCAGACAGAATGAATCTTCCAAGTAGGAGCCAATTTCAACTAAAAGACCACAGTTTGATATGATGAATGATAACATATGGGCCAAAGAATCATGGTCAAAATTTGACTGGCAATGTATGAACTGTAAGAAAATGGGAGAAAGTCAAACCTTAAAAAACAGAGAGGAGCATGACCTTGAAGTATCAGCATGTTCATTCATCTTGATCTTTGAACAGCCTAAATTTTCAGAAACAAGTTGTTTCATTTTCTGAAGAGAAGAAGAAATAACTTCTAAATGAAAACCATGTATACAATGAAAGGGTGAAACAATACTGAAGGAAAATTTCCCATTGGGTAGTAAGGAGTCCCAAATATTCGGGCTTGCATACCAATAACATCACAGATTTTGTTCCAAACTTTGATTGGGGTTCTTTGGCCATTGGATGATATCCAGAAGAATAGCTTGTTCAATTCCTGAAACCATTCATAGAGCCTTCCAGAAAAGGGACACATATTACATAGCTCTATCATGAACGATGGTATGAGCTAGCCCATGAATATGAAAAATATCTAGCAATTACATTGAGCTACTTCCTTTTCTATGTGTCACTTGGCCAAAAAATATCCTTCTTGGATAATGTATCCACATTAACCATTATTTCTCGACATTCTTCAACAGGCAGAAGATCCATTATAAGGTTTTTAAAAATCATATGCCTTAGCTCAATAGCTACAGGTAGCTGCTGTAAATTGCCAAAAGACTTAGAATGACTTGAGTTGGGCACAAATGGGACAAGCAAGAACATATTCATAGACATAAGCTTGAACATTAAGTCACAATGAAGATTGTAATAGGATGAAAATTGTCTAGTTCCTTGGGATCCATTTGTTCTTGAGTTTCTTTGATCCCATCTAGTTTGTCAGCCTTTCCTGGACTGAATATTCCTCAAGCAGTGCAAATTCCAATGATCAGTTCAAATGTCAAATGGTTCTTTAGTGCCAATGAAAGGATTTCTCCTTGTGGTACAAGCCATTTAAAGTTCTCTTTCTAGAATGTAATATTTCAGTTCTGAATCTGGCAAAACCTGAAATAAATTAAAGACATGATGCTTCAATATATCTTTGCCTTGTCTCTGTAACAAAACTGCCATAACAGCTCTTTCAGAAGCATCTGTTTCCACAATTAACTTGTTAGAATTGTCAGAATGGCATTGGATTGGTGCTTGAGTAATCAGCATCATATGTGTCTTAAAGGGTCTTCCAGTTTGATCATCTCAGAAAAACCTTCTTACTAGTTATCTCTGCAAAGTTCTTAATATATTGATGATAAAAGGTTTCAAATCCAAGAATTACGTTAAGTCTATTTGACATTAGTAGGTGAAGGCCATTTCAAAATTGTTGAAGCATTCCTCCAATCCATGCAAAGGCCAGCTACGTTCAATCTCAGTACCAGATACTCCACCTCATTTTCTTGAACTCACACTTCTTGTGATACACACTAAATGATGATGCTGAAATCTTGATAGCAACAGATTGATTTTTTTTTTTTGCAGAGTTTTATATAGCGCGAACTTGACCCGAATCGGGTTTCAGAGCCCTTTTACATAGCACCAGTTACGTTACATTAGGACACACATTCATTTTTGTTAGGCACGGGGAGATTAAGTGATTTGCCCAGAATCACAGGATGTTCAGCGTCATTGCCGAGACTCGAGCCCAGTTCCCCAGGTTCAAGGTCGGATGCCCTAGCCGTTAGGCCAACTCCTCTCCCCAAAGAGGAGTTGTTCTTGATGTTCCACCGGAGGCTTCGAAAACACAAGGATGTTATCCAGACAAAGCAATACAATTTGTTTCAGAATTTCAAAACATCCACAATCCACAAATCACTGAAACATACCTGAGGTATTGTATAACTCACATAGCATTACACAGTATTCAAAATGGCCAACTCGGGTGCAAAAAGTAATTTTCTATGTGTTACTCTACTTCATGTGTAGAAGGTGATAACCACCTCTCAAATCAAGCTCAGTGAAGACTTGTGATCCTTGGACACACTCCAATACACCCTTTATTACAGGCAAAGCATATCAATTACCTTGGTAATCAATGAAAGGATGGTGGTCCTGATTCTTCTAGGGTGCAAAAAGCAAAGATGCCCTAGCTGGTGAAGTAGATGATACAATTAATACATTTTGGAAATTCTCCTGCAAGTAAGCCTTCAGCATCTCATTTTCCTTTTCAGTTAAGGAATAAATGCATCCAAAAGGAAATCCTTAATCATATTCCCTATGAGGCAGAAATTAGGGGACCTAAGGCTTGGTAAAAATTGGAGGACAATCCTAGCTCAATGTGCACTGAAGAAAGATTAGCCACAATAAAATTTGTGGTTGACTCTCTTATCTCATCATTAGGTTGCCAATAACTTCCTGAAGTGTAGAAATTATCATGACAAAACAGTGACAAGAAAGAAATTGCTCTGGCAGGCTAATTGACAAATGTGTTAGGCCTCATCAATCAAGAAATGCCAAGAATTAAAGCACAATTGGGAGACACAATAATGTTAAAAGGTAGCGCTTCAATGGATCTTCAAAAGTGACTTGCAATGACAATGAGACTTCCTCAATAAGGCCTGTAGTCAACAGAGGGCAGTCAAATGTCTGACTACATGCTTTGGGACTTCTTTCTTTTGTTTGATCTTCCTTGTAATCTAAATAACAGCGCTTGATCAAAAAGTTCAGAAAAATAAAGCAGGGTGTTAAGAACAAACCAGCTCATCCTTAATCTCCTCTTGTTACCTTTGCAGAAATAAAATAATTTCAATTCTTTCACCTTAACTTGCATCAGCTGCAAACTGAAGAAAATGAGTCATATTAGTTAAATATTCACTTCCACTGTCCTGGAATTGATGCAAAGCTTCTACAGCAGAAAACTCCAAATCAGACATTCAGATATCTTCTAAATTCAAAATAAGCCATTATATGTTTCCAAACAGGCATCTAAATTTGTTACACAAAGGTAGCCAAAGGCAAAGCAGATCCACTAAGAGAATTATCAGAAATTGGCTTAATAATTTGGAAGTGGTGACCCTGCTAACACAATCTGGTTTGGTCGCAATACAGTTCTAAGAGAATCTCCTTTCAACTTTTGGCAGCTATGGCAACAGCAGCAGGCACTCCCCAGAGAAGTGTGAGTTAATTTCAAGCAGTACCAACAGTTTTAATATCTAAAAAACTAAATAAAATTCACAAACCAGTTTGAAAAAATAGAGAAAAACATAATAAGCAAAGATACACCAATATCATTAAATTGAATATGGAATTCAGGAGGAATTATGATTTTTTATATTTTAAGGTAAAAAGCACCCCAAAAAAGTAATGCACCATTAAAAACAACTGTCCGTGGTTGACTGGGATCTAAGTATGAGCTCAGACCAACCATGATGGCGTGAAGGCCAGCTACAGCAAGCTAGTTGTCCTTGTCATAGATTTTAACTTTTGACTTAGTCTCTGAAATGAAGTTAAAATCCTTCTTCATGACAATTTACAAAGCTAAGAATTTAAAGAGTCCCTCAAAGTCAGATATGTCTTTGTCAAGTTCTTGCTGAGGTCATAAGTGTTAGCTCCAAAAGCTCCAAGACTTGATTTCGAAGCCGCTGTCAATGCTTTGCCAGTCAGATAGATTTGTCGCCTCAGCATGGTCCAAGGTATACCCTCAGGCTTTGTAATTTCTTTGGTTCTCAAATTCCCTTATTGGGGCAAAGCGGGAAGCTGTAGCTGGGAAGGGCTCCAAGAGGCTGCTTTAGTGTGAGATCCTACTGAACGCCTTTTCAGCGTGGCAAACATCTCTAAGCAGGACAAACCTGGCTTTCTTATGCATCCTCCAATGGCAAACTTCAGCACCTTGCCTTGGTGCTCTCCAGGTGAAGAAAAATTATTACTGCTTTTGTCTCAACTGATGGGAAAGTTCCTTCTGTTCAGTCATTCAGCCCACCACTTCCTGGCGTAGGCTTTTCTGAATCAGATCTCTCTTCAGTTAGGTCTCCAGTAGATTTTAGTCTGCTGTGGTTAGCTGGGACTGGTTAGAATCAGGACTGCTTCTGATTTATGTGATTCTGAAGTAGCAAACAGGAGGCCAAACTCGTGTGCTTTGAAGAGCCGGTACAGTACCTGGGTGCCAGCATGAGTCAGCAGTCCTTGAGTGAGTCCTTGTCTTCCAGCAAGAGTCAGGAATCAGGAGTCAGCATTCATATTTCCTACAGCATGACCTTCTTCTTCAGATGTATTCTTCCTAGGTCTAGAACTGTTCTGAGGATGTGGTGGTGAGGTCCCAAACTTATTATGTGCACTAGCCAGTGACAGAATAAATTTGGCCACCCAATCCTAATTATTCTATCACAGTCACCCACCCCCTTTTGCAGCAATTTCTCTTTGCATCACAGTACAATTACCCAGGAGCCCCTTGTTCAAGATGGCATAGCCCTTTTGCCACCAGGCAGGTCTGTCTTAATCTCCTTAGCCATTTCCCTATTCATATGAGCTTTCTTCCCAGCTGACAGGGTCCAAATTGGTTCTATCTTCACAGTAACTATAGCCTGGCTGTCTAGGATGGTCTTGGTAATATATAGAAGTTCTCCTTCATATTCGCAAGTCAAAAGAAGTAGTGGTAAGGCTGTCCTGTGTTCTGCCTACTGCTCCTGCACAATAACAGATAGCTATTCCCTGCAAGGTGGTCAGCAGTTAACACCACAATGCCCTTCCTGGGCTCAGAGGCAGGCCATCGTCTCCTAAGCCAGGGTCATTAACTCTCTTGCCAAGATTGTGTATTCCAGCGCTGGGGATATGATGAGTGACAGCACTGGTTTTAAGCCAGTTCTGGTTCAGGCAGCCTGAAGTGCATTCCTATGAAGTTACTTTTCCACGTAAGTTAAAATAAATCTGATTCCACTATCAAATCTGATTTTGAAAATTAAGTGGGAAACAACTTTGAAGAATTTTTCTAGCAGTTCCTAGTTGGAGATTTAGAGTAAAGCAATGGCCTGGACTGCAAAACATGATTTTAGCAAAAGATATTTATGCAGTCTGGCTGATAAAATATCAGCTGCAGAACCAGAAGGTCAGCTCCTTTTCATTAAAACCAGACAATCCTCATCTTTTAGGTCAGAGAACTATTTAAAACTCTTTATTTCAGTGTCCAACCAGCTTCCAATTGGAGACCATCATCAGAGAAGCCATTAGTTGATAAATGATCATTAATTGCTTGGATTTTCTTTTTTAAAAACTCAATAAATTGATTGCATCCTTTCATGTGGCAATCAATCGTCAGACACCCTAGTGACACCTTCAATTCCTTCATTACTTGGAACATAGCTATGGTAGAGTTTGATGTATCTAAAATTCGGTCTGTATAATACATACCTTTAGTAGCTTTTATACCTTTTTTATTTGTGTTGTTAAGCCTGAGCCATTTATTTCTGTCATCTGTAAAGAAACCTGCCTGCCATATCCTCTAAAATTGGCAGTGTTTACCCCTCAATGTTGCTAATTCCTCATTAAACCACTTATTTGCTCTCATCTTAGAACAATGTTGTTCTGTTTAACAGGGGGTAATAAATCAATAGTCTCCTTCAAATGTTCATTGTAGCTTTCCAATAACGGATTGGGATTCCTTATAACTTCGGGTCCATTTAGCTCTCGCACTACTGCAGCTAATTTAGATACATCTAAGTAGTATGCCTGTAGTATTACTAGTGCTTAATTTGAGCTTGTGTTGCCAGTGGGGCAACTCACATTCATTTGTGACAACTGGCACTTAGTTTTCCTCATGCAACATTTCCCAAGAGCATGAGGGGAAAAAACATACATATGAGGGAAAATGAGGAAGAGAAAGATGGAAAAAACGTCACAAAGGGAGAAAGCAGTACCTTGCAAGAGTGAGAAAAAGTGTCAGGGGATATCTGGTGGAGGTTTTAGGAGGTATGAGGTGGAAGACTGAGCATCCTTGGTATTTGGTGTGCTGATATTTAATAGTGCTGGCCGTGGGCTTCTGAGCAGAGCCTTGTGCTCCAGCACTCATTATTTTACAAATGAAGCACTGGTTCTCTAGCGCGAACCTAGCCAAAAGGCAGTGAAGCATGGTACAAGGTCAAAGACAAGCATACAGTCAACTAGTAATAGAGATGCAGCAGTTTGGTGAACTGTTAATGCATTGTGATGTAGTGTTATTTAAAGAGGTGAGTCTTCAACTCTTTACTAAATTAAAACAGTGATGGGACGGTCCTAATGAGTATGGTGCTATTGTTCCACATATGTAAATTCCACCAGTTTCTCACTAACATAGTCAAACTTGTTATTGGTTGTCTAGTAGAGTGGGCAGTCAATAGTATTCTTTCTAGGAAAGCGGCTCCTGATTCATTGAGGGGCTCAATTAACCATCCAATTTATAAAGGAGGTGATAGAGGCACCCAGGTAACTAACTATCGCCTAATTGCCCTCCTAGACAATGAGGCAACAGTTTTTGCCGGCGTACTTTTAGAAAATGTGCCTCTCTGGGCAAATGACTGAGAGATAATCCCTTGAACAAAAAGGGGCTTCCGACATAAAACATGAACAACATCAAATCTGACGGCATTATCCCTATTAAAATGGGAGAAAACACTCCGGAGTAGTTTACTATTATACACGTTTCATGGATTTTCAGGCCGCATTCAATCGAGTTTCAAGAAAACCGTTCTGTAAAAAACAGTTTTTCTATTAATCTGTTGAAAAGAATACAGCTGCTTTACACCGACACTTGGACAAGGATGAAACTTGGGACTGGCTCATTGTGTCCTGGAAAATATGTATCACAATTAGTTTGCAGCAAGGGTGCATATTGTCTTCAACGCGTTCAGCCTTTACATATCAGATTTCTTATTAGAACCTGAAAATATTAACGCCCACACTCCAAAATGAGGGTATTTCCAGATATCATACATTGTATGTATAGGATCTGGTGCTGTTTAGTAAACCTAAAATCGGGCTTCAACTCTGAAAAAATAAGTTCTAGGAGTACATAGTAGACCATAAACTTGAGACAAATATCAATAAAACCAAACCTTTAATTTTGGGAAACAAAATTTAAAAAGCTAGAACGTGGAGCAGTAACAGTAGTAATATAACGAAGGAATCACAGTGCAAATATTTGGGCATTGTGATAGACCCAAAAGCTACCTTCTTGCAAAAATAGAATATTAAAGCAAAGGCTCTGGCATTATCCTTAGCATTCCTAAAATTAACAAAAACACTTTGAGGTCCAAGTCTAGATCTACTAGGTCAAGTGGTAAGACTTAAATTTCTTCCAACCTTAACCAACGGTAGTCAAATTCTCTTGGGTAGGCAGGAGCATCTATTAGATTTGCTAGTGGCTCGAGCCCATAAAACGACTTTCCGACTATCCTGGATGGTTTCCCCAGGCCAAGTTCGGCTAGAATTTGAGCTGATACACAATCGCTAGCAAGACAAGGGGTTTACCTAAAGGTTTGGCATAAGAAGCACACATCAATACCAGGCACATTAGACTGGTTGTGCTGGCAGGAAATAACATGCTCAGGAACAAAGGTGGCCTATGGGCGCTATCTAGAAAAATGCATCAATCAATGAGCTTTAGAAGCTTCAGCTCACTCATCTAGCTTTCAAAAGGGACATTAACAAGAGCACCACTTATTTGTCCAGGTTTGAGGACAGAGTTTAATTTTTCAGGCGCTCCCATACCTGGATGGTAATCCAGTCTCACACAGAGCCGAAGACACAAACCTAGTTAGTTACAGCTGGCTCGAAATTGATTCAAAACAGCTTTCTCACAGTATGTCCCCTTGCCGGAAATGGCTCCCAAATGGTTAAGAAACAATGAGAATCTATGCAGGCTCTGCAGGGGGGATGTTGAATCAAAGATCCATCTGGTGTGCATATGTCTGGCATTTCTAAGGGATAGAAAGGTCCTATTACGCAATCCTTTTAACACCCCACAGGTAGATGTAGATAAGTCGTCATTGCAGCTCTAAATCCAATAAATGTCAGACTGAATATTAGATTTGTGAAATTTGTGGCAATAATAACAAACAAAATAGTAGCCTTGATGGAAAGCAAGGTGGACACACACAAGGCCGCCACCCTCGAGTAGGTTGGTGCAGCAGATCACTGACTGTATTTTAGTATGTTGCGACAAGGTTGCTGCAATGAGGACACATAGGGGCATATCTATGAGTTTTGTGGTGCAGGGCAGTACAGCAAGTCACCTTGCTGCACTGCCCTACGTCACAGGAAAAGGGCAGAAATGTGCTGTGTTTATCCAATACAACGCATTCCTGTCCTTTCCCCTTGTGCAGGCGCCTTTTTGGCAGCCTGGCACCAATGCAGGCACCCTTGCACGGTGGTGCAAGGGTGCCTGTGTTGTAGGCAGGATTGTTTTTGTGCAGGAAGGGGCCAGGAAAAACAAAGTCAGCAAAAGCAGGAGGTCTGAAGGCAAAAAGGTTAGGTGGAAACCACACCAAAGGGTGCCAGGTCTCAGACTAGGTGTTACAATGCAATTTGTGGGTAGCAAACGATTATCTGCCATATAATTCTCATAGGGTCAGTCAATCTCACCTCTAGCAGTTCTATCTCTGTGTGAATATCCACCAGTACTTTTTTTACGTTAAAAGCTTGCCTTGCCATCATCTCTAAACCTCTACCACATTTCTCTTCTCTGCAGGCAGAGACTATCTGATACCCAGGAGGAACAAGAGCATTCATTATTGTCATACTATCTCCTTTCAACCAAGTTTTTGCTACGCAGATAAAATCTAGTTCATTTTTCATAATTAGCTTATATATTATGGCGATTACTAATCACTAAATGCACGTTCATCAGCACACCCTCGCATCTTTTTTAAAGCTGTGTATCTTTAGCCGGCCTCCCAGAGTGGCCAGCTAGCAGTTCTAAATCTTCCTTAATGGATAATAGATGAACATTTGCCAGATCAGTATAAGGCGTTAGCAGTCCTAAACTCTTTAGTCTGTCAGCACAATTCTTATTTAGAGCATTGCTATATTTTGCCAGTGCGCATAATTCTTCAGATTAAAAGTTTAAGAATGATTTACTAATATTTCTTCCGCTAAGAGTCAGCATTCACACAGATCGCAGTCTGATCGCGGTTAGGCGCAGATGGAATTGCCAGTCAAACCAGTGTTTGATTTAAATAGCCTGCTTTGTACAATGTGTAATAAATAATTAGAGCACCTCACCAAGATGGTGCCCAAAAATGGCAACCAGGAAGTGGAAAACTCCCCATCGGTGCACAATCCAGGAATAGAGTCAGGTGGATTATAACACCCAGCTGTCTTAACACCTTAACTGGTGAGGATTTTCCACCGCCCAGTGATTAGCCCTTTTTTGGTTATTTGCGGTATTCCGGGTTTATGTCTCCATAACTTTTTTTCCGCATAAGGCATCCACGCCAAATTTGCAATCTTTTTTCAAAGTATAATGGAGATTAGAAAGGTATCCAGGGTTGTCCAAAATATAGCTATATTTTTTTTAAACTGAGAGAAAACTGCTCTACAAAAAAGTGTCTTGTTTGCCTAAAAATGGCACCAACGAAAGATTTGCTGTGATAAAATCACAATCTTCACAGTTTCAGGAACATGTAGAGCTGTATCAAAAAGCCAATCTTTTGGAATTTTTCTAAGAGGTAGCCCATTTTTCCTGTTTGTGCTTTCAACCTACTTCCAGTTTATGTTGGAAGGAGATGCCGAACTCATGGGCAATGCCAGAAAGCTATACATTTCTGAAAAGTAAATTCAATGCTGAGTTCAGCAAGGGGACATTTGTGCACACCCTCAGTGTTTTAGAAAAGAAACTGACTCTTGAATTAAACAAAAAAAGAAAAATTAGTAGGAAAAAAACCGCCATTTGTATAAAATTTTCATCTGTAACTTCTTGTGACAATAGCTGATTTACAAAAGCAATACACCAGTACACCCCCCAGATGCTTCTTGTCAGTGGCTGTCCGTGCAGGTAAGCACAGTGGGGCGGTGGGGGAGGGGGGGCGTGTGTGGGGGTGAAAGTGGCAAACGACGGGATAAGGAATTTAAAATAAATAAATAAGTAAAACCACTTACCTTACCTTAAGGTAAGTGGTTTTAATTATTTATGTATTTTATATTCCTTATCCCATCGTTTGTCACTTTCAACCCCCCCAGCCGCCCCACTGTGCTTACCTGCACTGCTTCTGGTCCTGGGGTTATTTAGGGTTTGTACGTTCTCCAAGAACCTGCGGTACACAGAGCCTGTAACTGAGCTGCACCTTACAATAGTTTTTCATTGTGTACCGAGTACAGAGCAATTCTTATAGCAAAATATAATGAGTAAAAAATGGGTGTCAAAGAAATGTACACTAGATGCTGAGTTTAGGAGCAGTGGTTATTCGCACATCTCTGAATTATTTACAATAGTATGTGGTGTAGATGGCAATTTGCGCAATATCTTCTAGCTTACACAATAGACTACATTTGGAAGGTACAATGCAGAGAAATAAAATTGGTAATGTTAATACCAAATGTTCTACTATTCTGTGTTTACACACGTCTCCAGATAAAAATCATACTTGTGGGTCTGGGCCTAGCGCCTGCGACAGGAGAGGGCCCAAAACGCAACCTCAACACCAACATTTTCCAACCCATTTTTTGCGAATAGGGTAGTTGTGGTTTTTGGGCCCTAGCTCAGTCGGCAGCAAGGTAAGCTTGCCAAACCAGCACATATCCGAAAACTAGACAACTGGGGTGTGAGAGGGCTGGTCTATGGTGGTATGCGTCTCATGGCGCCCATGAGGTTTTCTTACTCACAATGCCCAGCAAACCTCAAACTTAGCCGAAAATCAAAAAATGTCCTTGCATTTCTGTGACGTAAACTTCCGGAATCTTCAGGTATCCAAAACATTACTAACACAGTGTTCCCCTACTTGTTCTGATACAGACGCTACCTCACATGTGTGGCTAGGCCTAATGCCCAAAACAGCAACAGATCAAACAAGGGTCAATGGGAGTCCTGCCCCGAGGACTCTCATTGACCCTGGTTTGATATGTTCCGGTTGCAGAAACTAGGCCCAACTGCAAAAGTGTGCTATTGTTTTTATCAGGACAAGTGAGAGAACACTGAGTGGTAGGAGTTTTATGGATCCCTGCATATTCTGGAACTTTGTGCCTGATTCACAAGCTGCACATTTGAGTAAATTTACACTGTTGAGTAAGTTATCTACTTTTTGTTTTTCACAACTGCACATTGGTAGTAACTTATGCTTTTGTGGTAACCTACACTTTTTTATTAAGTCCAGCACTACGCATGACCAACCACTTGTACTGCAACACCACCCAATAGACAATAATAGAGGTAGGGGCGTACTACAAAAGTGTATGTCACTACAAATGTGTAAGTTACTATAAAAGTGCAGTTTGTGAATAGCACTTTGTAATATGTTTTGTAGTACTACTGTAGTACTACAAAACATACTATAAAGTACAGTTTGTGCATCAGGCCCAGTTTATATGATGCACAAACTGCACTTTTGAGCACGTTCATACTTTTGAGTAAGTTTACTACTTTTCGATATTCACAAACTGCACTGTTGTAATAACTTACACTTCTGTAGCAACTTACACTTTTGTACTAAGTTAAGCATTACACATGGATAACCACTAGTAGTACAATGCCCTCCCACAGAAAATAATGGGTTAGAGACTTAAATATAGCTCCATAGAAAATAATGTTTAATGAGATTAAATGAGTTAAAATAGTAAACAATGTAAATAAATATGAATTAATGTTAAAAGTATAAAATAGTCATAATAATTATTTATATATTAAATATTTAATATAATATTAAATATGTACTATTTTAAATATTTTTAAACTTTTTTATATAATTAACTATTTTAACTCATTTAATTTAATGTAATATTATTTCTTATAAGGTTTTATAGTTAAGGCTCCAACTCCATTATTTTCTATGGGAGGGCGGAGCAGTATCTGTGGTTGGAGGTGTGTAGTGCTGGACCTACTGCAAAAGTGTAGGTTACTACAAAAGTGTAAGTTACTACAAAATGACAGTTTGTGAATACTGAAAGTAGTAAACTTACTAAAAAGTGTAAAGATGGGGGGCGTGGTTTGGACAGCCAACATGGCGGTCGCAACCTAACAAGGCTCCGCACGTCCACGCCAGTAATTGATTCAAATCCGACTGAATCCTCGACCAAACGGAGCACATCGGCCGCCCGGAGGCCATAAACAACAAGCGCCTCACTCTGAGCAAAAGAGCGCCGGCGCCCGGCCGGCACATTGTGAATTGCGGCCGACCGGGGTGCGGTGCGAGTCCAGGCCTGCTCGGGGCTGGTGCCCACCTGGCGCCCGCGTCCCTGATCCGGCAGGTGGCCCAGGAGACGTGGGGGGGCTAATTGAGCCCCCGGAGGTGAGGTGGGGCCGCGAAAGGTCGGCGCTGCGGGGAAGGCTCCCCAAATCTGGGCTTGATCGGATGACGACGGCGTGCCCGTAGTCGGAACGGGCCCGTCGTGTTGCAGGTGCGGACGCGCCCAGGAGACCTTGGACGCACACATTCTGCGGCGCGCCTCCCTCGCCTGGACTGGGCCGCCCCATACCACACAGCGCCCTAGGTGCGGGGGCCAATTAGACGCGGCGAACGCTTTGGCGGGGCTGGGACCAGGAGAGACACGCGGCAGCGCCCAGCCCTGCCTTGCGCGGCCTAGCTGTGGCTCGTGTGTGCTCCCGGAATCCGCCAGGCCTGGGTCTGGCGAGAGTGCACCCGGGGCCCCCCTCACACTGAAACTGGGCAGCAACAGCTTCTCCGAGAGGGGAAGCTAGGGAAACCGACCGGTGTGCCTGCAGTAGTCTGGGGAGAAGAGAGCGAGACCAGGCCCCACAGAGAGAGCAGGGCACCATCCAGACCCACACATCAGGCCGCAATTACTTGTCCACAGGTCCAGGCAGAGATCAGCAGAAGAGGCGCGGGAGGGCCCTCGCAACAACAGGGACGTGATTGACCCCCTAGACCGGACACATAGAGCTCCGTGGGAGGGCGCTGCCTCACATTGCCTAGTGGGGAGGCGATACCCTTACGGCACCCCAGCGACGATGACATACCTGAGGCGCAAGGACCCTGTGGGGGCGGGCTGCAGGCGGCCCAGGTCCAGTTAGTCTGGTCCTGTTAGGGGGCCTACTTGGCTGGCTGCCTTGTGCTTCGGAGGCAGCCAGGCTAGGCTCGTGTGGCTTGCGGTCCGGGGTGGCCTGATTCCGTGAGACCCGGCCTGTGGCACTGTCCCTTGATGAGTTTGAGGGGACACTCGTGGTGACGCCCCCCACGGTTTTGAGCGGATAAGCCACAACACTTACAGGACGTGAGATCATCGCTGACACGAGACCAGGAGCCCCCCCTCTGATCAACATGGGCAAGGACACGCAGGGCACCCTAGACCACTATACTACGACCCCCGGTGACGCCACCGGGGGGGGAGCTGCGGTTCGATACCTGACAATGCGGTGCTCCTGGCAGCAATTACTGAGGCAAGAGATGCACTTGATGCAAAGATTGGCGGTGTGGGGTCTGAGGTCTCCTTCCTGCGGCAGGACCTCCGGAAGGTCGTGGACAGTATCACAGAAGCAGAAACACGCATCTCGACCATCGAAGATCACATAACGACCCTGCAGAAGAAGGTGAACAAACTTACGGTGGTGGCGCAGGAGCTGGCGTCTCGGGTGGAAGATGTGGAGGGCCACTCCAGGCGTAACAACCTGCGCTTTGTTGGCTTTCCGGAGGGCTGCGTGGGCTCCTCCATGAACCGCTTCATTACTCAATGGCTGAAAGGCCTCCTGCCCGAGGGCACACAATTCACCTGCTTTGTCGTTGAAAGGGCGCATCGGGCACTAACTAAGAAGCCCCCCCTGCTGAAAACCCAAGACCGGTGATCGCCAGGATGCTGAATTATGCCGACCCGGACGCCATATTGCAGTTTGCTAGGTCTCATAAGGACAAACTGCTGTTTGAATCGCGCCCTATTATGATCTTCCCTGATTATACTCGGCTGGTGCAACAGCAATGCCAATCCTTCATGGCGGCTAAGCGCAGACTTAGAGACCTCAACATACAATACATGCTACTGTACCGGGCTTGAATGGGTGTCACCTACAGTTCCAAATCCTACTTCTTTGACTCACCAGAGGCGGTCTTTGCCTGGACAGATGAGAGGACCCACCTTAGGCCACACACTCCGCCACCACTAGAATCGGACTTCGCTCAGAGCTCACAGCGGAACAGGCCAAAGAGGAACAATTCCAAGAGAAGGCATAGATACGGATCCAACTGGTGCTCCTCGGCCCCAGAGGAAGCATCCTAGTACGGGCCATAGTCACCATTTCCCTGGCTCTTCCTGGAAATAGTCTAAACAAAATTAAGAGGGGCGCTGTCCTTTGCCAAGCTAAGCGATATGAGGCCGACATCCTTCTCCTACAGGAGACTCACCTTCTAGGTAATAAAGCTCTCTGCCTCGCCAGATTCAGGTACCACACAATACACCACTCCGGGTTCACTAGGGGATCCCGGGGCACTGCCATCCTTATACACCATCGCATCCTGTTCGTTCATGCCAAGCACTGGCTAGATCCTGGGGGACGATACACTATTATATCGGGCACACTTCATGGGGAACAAGTCAACATAGGTAGCATATAGGCCCCCCCCCACTGGGAAATACTTTTATCGACAAAATTACATGACTGTGGGGGAACTCCCAGAGGGCCTGACGCTACTGGGTGGGGACTGGAATGATGTCATGATGCCCATGGACTGGAGGCGCGAACCCGGACGGAAACCCCAGGCCGGTAGATCCAAATTACACCTCCTGGCCACTACACTGGGATGGTCCGACACATGTCGTGAGTATCATCCCTCTGAGCTGGGATACACATATATATCCACTGTCCACGGATCACTGTCCCGACTACACTATGTATTCACAACACATAGCTACATCCATCGGATCTCCCACATCTCTCTCCTACCCTGGGGACTATCCGACTATTCTTCGGTCCTATTCAAACTCCGTATCAGCTCTCATAAACCCCCTTTCAGGTGGCGTATGTCCCCATGGCACCTTCGTGATCCAGATTATCAGGAGGCCCAGGTGGTTTCAGACTACCTCGTGTCCAACACGGCCTCGGCCCCCACCAAGACTATTCTGTGGGAAGCCTTAAAACCTACAATCCATGGGGTAGATATAAGTTTTCGTGCGGGTGAAAAGCGTAAACGCATTGCACAATTGGTCGAATTGGAAAGTCACTAAGGGAGCTTAGAAGCTCACTGACTTTAGCTCATCCCTCCAGCGCAATTTACTCCTGGCGCAACAACACATACATCAATACCTTACCAATGAAGCAAAGGAAATCTGATTAGCATCACAACATTGGATTTGCCAATGGGGGGACAAATCCAGCAAAATGCTCCACAGACTGTGCCAGGCTGCGAAGTCTCCCGCAAACGTCCCAACACTCCGGGGGGTGGACGGAACCCTGTGCTCGTCTCCCAAGGTGGTAGCCAGGGAATTCGCACAATACTTCTCTTCACTCTACACCCGGCAGGAACAGTAATCGGAGGCCCTGATCACTGAATTTCTAAGAGACATTCCCCCTCGTACGCTCACAGATCATATGCGGGATCAACTTGATGCCCCAATTACAGTAGATGAGCTCAGTGTGGCACTGGCCAATATACGCCCGGGCCCCCGGGCCTAACGGATTCCCCGCTGAATTCCTCAGGCCACACATGAGCACGCTAGGCCCGCTCTTACTGGAGGTGATACATGACGCCCTAGACCAACGCATATTGTCCCAGGATTGGCAACATGCTGAGATTGCCCTGTTTCTGAAGCCCGGCCGTCCACCAGAAGATGCATCATCGTATCGACCCATCTCCCTTATCAATTTTGAGCCCAAACATTTGGGCAAAGTCCTTGCAGACCGTCTCCATGCCTATATTCAAGACCGGATCCACCCGGATCAGTCTGGCTTTATGTCACACCGTTCCACTCGTCACAACATCCGGAGGGTCCATAATGCCATGGCAAAGGCCCCGGAACTGGGACGCCCCGCGGCTATCTTATTGGTTGATATAGATAAGGCTTTTGACTCCCTCAGTTGGATGTACCTGTTCCAACTCCTTAAAGCCATTAACTTTGGCGCGCGCTTCTTAGCCTACATATGTCTACTCTATATGGACCTAACGGCTTCGGTCCGGATTGGAGGACACCGGTTGGCCCCCTTCCCTATCGGCCGCGGCACGAGACAGGGTTGCCCCCTGTCTCCGCTACTGTTCACCCTGGCCGTGGAGCCCTTGGTGGCCTGGGTGCGATGAGATCCCCTGATCCGAGTCTTCGAGTGGTCTCAGACTCAATCCGACCGCATCGCGTTATACGCAGATGATGTTTTGTTTTTTATGACTGACCCGTGGTTCTCGGGTCCCCGAATCCTACAGATCCTCAGGGTGTTTGGAGAGATCTCCGGGCTCAATACTAATCCCTCAAAATCAGTACTCTTTCCAGTATGTGGGAGTCAGGGACACGGAGCCTGGGCAGCACAGCTGTCACATGCGACCGTGGGTTTTAAATATTTGGGCATCTTCATTTCGCCCTGTCCGAAGACCTCGTGGGCACACAACATTAATCCACTCATTACCAGTCTACGAGGTGAGACGGCAATATGGTCTCATCTTCCACTCTCGTTATATGGGCGCTCCACGATCTTTAAAATGGTCTCTCTACCCAGAATACTATACAAGCTACAGAACTTCCCATATGACATACCACATCCATGGTTCGCGCAAGTTAACGCTATACACAATACATTTCTATGGAACAGAGGAGTGGTCCGGGTGGCGCTAAGTACATGCACGCAGTCAACGTACTGCAGAGGCATTGCAGCAGCGGATGTATACGCCTACTATGCAGCATCCCATCTATTAATCATTAACGAATGGTGGCAGAACTCACCTACAGATCCTGCTTTCGCTCTCCAACATATAGCAATGGAGGGTACCCTCCTTCTACAGCTCCTATACAGCAATGGGAACCTTGAACTCCTACCCCCAACCAGCAGAACCGTCACTCTGCTCTGGAGGTATACAGTCAGGCATATGGGGTGGCAGGGCCGCCTGACACATGCGACTCAGCTGTGGCACGGCACTTATCTACGTCCTGTTGCGGCTTTATCAGGATTCCGTAAATGGGATCTGTTGGGTGTCTCTACTCTGGGAGATGTTATGCAGGGCACTACCCTAAAATAGTTCCAACAACTGCAGACTGAGTTCCAGTTACACAAGACGCAATTTTATAAATACCTCCAGCTGAGGCATGCACTCGCTCCCCTAATTCACTCACTTGATACTTTGCCCGAATTTCATCCTCTTGAAGGCCGCTTACTGATGAGGGACTTGGGAGCACAGAAGATCCATCAGATCTACCAGACACTGACCACCCACCCACGCCCGTACAACACTGCACAAGACTAAAGGAGCATGGCTTGAGGACTTACCTGACTTGACTGACGACGATTGGACAGAAGCCCTGGCCAGCCCTCGGGGCACGGTGGTGTCTACACGATACCGCCTCATCCAATTCAAGTATTTGCATCGCATATATTTCACACAATCCCGCCTATGGAAAATGGGTGCTATCCAGTCCCCCATGTGCCTAAGATGCGAGAGGGAGGAGGGGACTTTCCTGCACACAGTCTGGAGCTGTAGCGCATTACAACCATTCTGGCGTAAGATTGCGTCCTGCCTAGGCCGAGCCTTATCGTGGGATCTCCCATTTGACCCGCAGTTGTTCCTACTCCATAGTACTGATGGGATTGGCGGGAACCGGTATAAGCAACATTTGCTCCTCCTAGCCCTCACCCTCACCCTCGCCAAACGAGACATTGTCCAGTTGTGGAAAGGAACGTCCCCTCCAACAATTGGTGGGTGGAAGAAGGCCCTAGATAGATGCATGAGAGCGGAGATTGTGGTCTTTCAGGCCTAGGGCTGTCCCCAGAAGCATAGAAAAATATGGTCCCGCTAGGCATAGATCTACCTCCCTACCATCCACAGACCCCTCCACAGACCCCTCATAAGACTGCCCTCCTACATACGATTGACTTTTGAGCAGCCTAGACAATGTAACGCTACAGTCTGAACATACACACATTCAGATTTGCTGAGCTTCATGGGGTCATGGACTACCTGTGCAATGTTTTTGTTCTTTTGTCTGCAGGTTCTGCAGGCGTTACAGTTTCGTGTATTTACCGGTACTCCTGATAATATATGCTTTCAAAATGTATACAGAGGGCCAGGGCCCATTACGTACCATGAAAATTCAATAAAATATGTTTAAAAAAAAAAAGTGTAGAGATACTCAAAAGTGTTATTTACCTTTGTGAATTTAGGCCTCTAGAATTGTATACACATAAAATAACTACGTTTATGTAATCACAAGTTTTTGCCTTTATAATTTCTTCGCAGCTACCTTGTATTGTACCCCATAATGTTTTTTTATTCTTTTTAACGTATGGCACTTGTTTTAATTCTGTTCTTTATTTTTTCTTACTAAAGTTCGTCCCATGTGCCTTCTTTAGAATTCTGGCCTCATAGTAGTAAAGAGAAACCATTTTTCCTAGATTTTGTGGGAGCTGTACCCTGCTTGCTGTACATTTTAATGCTCTAGCCCAGATATACTAATTGATTGCACAGATGTTCACACAGTGCTAAGCAGCACTACACAATGCAAAGAGACAGCAGCATCAATCAACTTTATTGTACATAGGTTTTTTTGTGGGTGAAAGTTGATGCGAGACTAGCTCTAAAGCCCATTGTGTTTCATAGTGTCAAACCCCTCATAAGTTATTCCACGCCTAGCCAAATCAACTAAAGACTCACAAAGTAGCATGATCTGACTTTGAGTGAAACGTTAGTGGTGTATGAAAACAGGCGCAAACAATGAACAAAAAAAAGCGGGATTTTTCTACATATAATATATGTAATTAATGTAAAATTCCACATATCATGCAATTTATCTTTGTCTGCATGCTTCCATGAGGGCATTTGTACTGGAAGGTCCACCTTGAGCACAGAATTCACACAAGTGAGTGCTCACTTGCACCTTGGCATAATCATAAAGTGTGTTTAAAGTCAGGGAAAAGTTGTATATTTAGTGCAAACTTGTCTCATGGTGATGATGTCATTGATGCTTAGTAAATATGGCGCTCCACTATATTCTGCTGTGTGTATAATGCAATGATGCAGATTTTAACAAAGCGTTGCATGTAAAGGCCCTGGTTTTTCAACTTTGCAGTATAGGTTAATTCTTTTGAATGCTAGATGCTTACTGGAGTATCTTGAAGACTGCACTTAGGCATCATAGTCCCAGCCAACATAATCAATACCCAGTTGCAAATACTCCTGCTTTGAGAATCCTTGAATGCAAATGCATCATATGAATTCATTGTCAAAAACCAAACCGCTCACTTGATTTGTCCCTCGAGCACCAACAGTGAATAGCCAAACAGTCAATCATAATTAGTGTCGAGTTTTTCCTTTGCTTTAACACTACATAACTCACCTGGGTCTGTCTGAGGTCATTGTGACACCTGTTTCATTTGCATCATATTTCTATTGGGAGGCTAAGGGTTTCTGACGGCTGAGTACCTGAGGGTTCACCATCAGAAATACAGTAGATCCGCCACCTGCAAATAGGGCTGAAGGACCGTGAGTCTGGAAGGGGAGGCATCTGAAGTTTTTTGGCCGATGCCTTGTGTTAGAGCCCTTTGGTCCATGCAACTTCTGGTGCCAATTCAGGTTTAGAAAGCGCTCTCCGATAAATCTTCAGTTCCGACTAAGGCCAACATCAAACTAAAAATGCATATGAAGAACATTAGGATTCACAAGGAGGACAGAGAGTAGTTAAGTTTCAGCCATAAACATTTATTAAAGGATTAGTAGAGCTACAAAATCAAATCATCAATTTATGTGTAAATCATTGATCAATACATGAATACATTAGTCAATATATTCAAAGCAATTCAAAGACTCATAAACAAAGACAGACTATTATAAAGTTGTCTCAAAATGGAAAGTTAGGCAAGATCAGCTCTACCATGAAGAGAACACCCTACTCTGCTCAGTCAGGGAAAAGTTCTGTTTATAAGTCAGAAAAGAAGGGTTCTGCATCTAAAATGGATCTGCAAGTGAAAGGGCATCTACCTAAAGGTCAGGTAATGAAGCTTCGAGAGAATCTTCTACATTGCATTACCCTACATTTCCACAATTCTAACACTTGGCACACCTACCTGTGATTCCCAGGAAAAGGACACATAAGGTTAAGGCACAAGCAGATAAGACAAACTAATTCTTTTTTTCAAGCTGCTACACAATGAGCCTACTGATGGAGCAGGGTAAATAAAAAAATTTAACCTCCTAATAATTTTCGTAAAATAATTAATAAACATGTTCGTTTAAGTAAATAACCAACAATGTATGTTACATGTGAAGGGTTAAAGGTAACACGCTATTCTGTGTGCAAAATAATCAACTTATAATTGTTTACGTGTCTAACATAACATAATATTTGCGTACTAATTAAATAATAAACGCATGATCTGTGCTTTTTAAATAAAACGTGTGGTTGCAAAATAAAGCGATGGTAAGTAAGGGACGGCTTTATATGTTGCTTTTTGCTAGGTAATACCTAATTGGGGTACGTAGAAAGACGGGAGGGAAAAGAAAGGGTTTATATTCTTTGTTTTAACAATATTTTGTTTATCTTTGAAAATAGTGCGCTTAGGCCTGTCGAGCAGCGATATAAAATGGCCGCCATTTGCTAGAGTACGCATGAGCAGGAAACCATGTGGTAGAGGAGAGAGGCTGGGGAAAAGGATGATCACGTGCTCGTGTGGAGAGGCTAAGATGGAAGTATGGTCAAGGCTATTGTGACCTTTCTAAGCAGATGTGTGCCAAGATGATCAGCAAGAAGCGTGAAAAGTCAAACTGAATAAATGGACGGAACTGTTAAATCTAAAAAGTAGCAGAAAAAGATACAAATTGGACTGATCGAAGCGGATGAGCAATGTCATGAACTGTGGGAAACGATGCAAGCATGGACATTCCACAAGAAACTGGTTAAGACCAGGAAGTTTGATTAAAATGTATATGGGCCTGAGTGGACCAATGAGAAAGAATCACGCCATGAAGATGCAACATTTTATTCAGTAAGCTAGATTTAGGGTATAAGAAGACCTACTCTTGGTAGGAGGGGTTAGTTGCTGGAGAGCAGATGCTGGAGAAGTTAGATGCTGTAGATGGGTGAAGTTGCGGTTGCTGATGCTGACGAGCTGATGCTGCTGCTGCTATTTTTATTTTCCAGTTGAGTATAAGATGCTGCTTTTGGAGAACCTTTTTATTCCTGATCAATTTTTCAGTTAGAACTATTAGATTTTTCCAAGACAGATAGATTGATCATTTAGAGTTCTTACTATGATAACCTTATTTTTCCGTCTAATAGATATGCATTGCAATTTCAATTTATTCTTATAATGATGATAAATGTAATGATCTGAATAATAAGCTTAAAACTTATTTCTTGCTTCGAAACTTTATATAAACTTTATTATTCTTTAAACAAATGACTCAGTGATTCTTTAGCTCAATGATTAAGGTAAATTGATAAAGAGTTTATTGTGATTGAGCTGGTCTTAATCACCATCAACTGATTCCTACTAGTTGGTCCATCGACCAATGAGCGGAATACCTTAAAGCAAATGAGAAACATTATGTCATGTTAAAAGAGGTATCCCGTCTCCTTCCAGCGAATCATTTTCTCCTAGGTTATTGACGGAGGAAATCCAGGGAATAAATGAGTAAGTGAATGTATATGCGGTGTTATGGGCCCCACCGTCATATGGATATAATGTGTGTGTTGGAGGAATAGTTGCACCTGGATGACCGAAGCATATAGGAGAATAATTTTTATTGTTAGCGCTGGATCAGATTTCTTGGTAGCAGAGTTATGGTTACTATAGATTAGTTTGGTGATTATTGATTATTGATTAGTGATTATTGATAAGTTCATGTCTAACACTTTATGTTGAGTTGCGTTATGTTATATGTAAGTCTTCACGCTTCTGGGAAGTAGGAAGTGGAACACGTGTGGCAAGAGAAGTCACATGGAATGGTGCATTGTCTGAGTTCATATTGGTGATAACACAGGTTGTGTTATGATAGGGACATTTTCCGTATAAAAGGTGTGTAAATGAAATAGTGATCGGTTTTCTTGTGAAACTCTGGCCTTAATTCTCAGGAGCAGTATAGTCTCCACATGTGTTTTATCCCCAGAGAAACGGGTTTACTGTTTGCTTGAAAGAAGGGTAAGGTAGAGGGAAGTACTACTTTATCGATGAAACTGAAAATTCTGTGGTAGGGTAGAGGTAAGCGCTGCCTACTGGAAAATACAGAGTTCTTGTGTAAATGGTCAAAGCTATCTCTTTGGTTTAGCGAATCAGACAATGGAAATGTGTTTTAAATGTTGTAACTAACGAAGAATTGTCGAAAAAGAAATTGCCGATACATTTTGTAAATGAGGGGTCAAGAGCAGAAGTGACGTAGACAAGAGTCGCGTTAGGATTGGACAGTGCGCTAGTCATACGGAAACAGGAGCAGAACTGACGTAGACAAAAGCCGCGTTGGGATTGGTCAGTGCGCGGTAGACAGAAATCACTCTGATTGGAGTTTTGGTGTGAGTCGCGACAGGATTGGTCAAATAACCTAGTGACGTGGAAGTTCGTGATTGGAGTGTTGGTGTGAGTCGCGCTAGTATTGGTTGGAATAACGCATACAGAACAGTGTTGAATTGCGGATCATTTGAGGAGAAAAGAGATTGTGAATCATGTCGTATTATGAGTATGGTAGAGAGAAAACGTCATGGATGACGAAAGTTAAGAATTTCTTTAAGAAAGACAAAAAGGTAGTGACTAGAGAGGGACAAATAATTCCTCCGCCGAAATCACCAGCTTCGCACATGATGCTGAAATATGGATATCATACATGCATATGGTTAGAAAATTGGACAAAATATACCAAGAATGATGGAGCATTGGCTTTCCCTGAGAATGGTTCATTTAATGTAGCTGTACTACGGAACTTGAGAGAAAAGATGGCAATGTTAGAACCTAGACCTAGACCGACACAGTTTGAAGCTTTAACGGAATGGGAAGATGAGATGTATGAACGAGAAAGATTCAGAGGATTAAAGAATCATGAGTTTGTGCCTGGAAGGTTATGGGGAGTAAATCATGAGGACAGAATAAAGCGTTGGAGATGTGCTAACATGACAGGAGGTTTGTTTCCAGCTTTCACAGTTGAGGAAGAAGCAAAGAGAAAGTGTACCGAGAAAAAGAAACATGTAGTGGTAGAAAAGTATGTGTATGGTGGTAGTGAAACGGATGACGAATTGCTGGAAGATATTTTAAACAGAAACCCACCTCCATACCAACAGACTTCTGCGGTGGTGACACCTAATGCACCGCCAATGGAAACTGGGAGGAATAAAAATCCCGAACGAAGAGATGAGACAAATAGGTCACAAGATCAATTAAAAACTTTACAAAATGAAGAGATAGAAAGTGACAATGCAACTGAATTAGCAAAAACGACAAGAGAATTGACTGAGAAAATAAGAGCATTGACAAAGAATATGGAAGCTGTAACTGTACCAGTAACGATAGGTCCAGTAATGCCAATTTTTGAGAATCAGAAAATTGATGAACGGTCTTTAGTGATTCCCATGAATTCACATTTGCAAAGAAAAAGAGAAGGGATGGAACTGAATAATGAAGGTGCACACCATTTGGCTAGTACCTATAGACCAAGCCCACCTACTAATTTGACGATAAATGAGAATGAGATTAGGAGAATACCTATGGTGACGGAGTCTGCATCAGGGACACCAGAAATAAGTAATAATTGGATAGAATTAAATAGTACGCCTGTAGGTCCGACTCCAGATGAATTAAATAAATGGATGAAAGCGCTAAAAACAAAAGAAACAGAAGTGAAACCATTAGATGTAATTAGGTTGAAAATAGACATGGAAGAATTGATTTTAGGAACAATTGGTACAGAAAAATTAAAAAATTATCAGGATGATGAGATTATATTTTTGTGCAAAAGTCTTACATGGAGAGCTAGAAATTTACATGACAAATTGGAAGAGACAGCAAATGAACTGGGAGTAGAGTTTGTAAAAGTGAGAACGTTGCAGAAACCATACAGAGTAGATTTTTGTGAGAAGGATATAGAGAATTTGAACACATCAGGAAGACTGACCCAAATAAAAGAGTTAATTGTTTTACTGAGAAAATGGGGTGATGTGGATAGATGGAGAAATAGATGGACGAAAAAGAACGAGAAAACAACAGATAAAGCATCTTTGGCTTTTGCAGTGACAGATAAGGAACCAGTTGTAAGGGAGTACCCGATGAGAGAAACTCCAGGTGGTAGTTATGTGCATGTTCCATGGACTAGACAGGATATACTGTCATTTACAAATGACTTCCCAAAGTTGAGAGAAAAGCCAGTAGAATGGTACAGACAAGTGGAGAGATTTGTTAAAGTTTCAAAGGTGTTGTGGATAGACTTGGATGGATTGTTTGATATAGTAGTGCCAGCTGATTTGTGGACAGAATGTAAGATTACTATTGATTGGCCAACTGTAGAATATCCAAGGGACGCTAAAACAGGAGCGCCAGGACCAGAAGTGATGAGGAAGTACGACCAAGTAATTACCTTTTTGAAGAATAAGATTCCACCTAAAGAAACAGATTGGGTAAAAATAGACAGAACAACACAGGAAAGTAAAGAATCAGTGCATGCTTATTACGAAAGGCTGTTGTTGGTTTTTAAACAGTATAGTGGTTATGAGACACTAAATGAGAAGGATATGAGTCGTTTTGTCTATAGATTTGTGTATGGATTGAAACCAGAGATAAGTGAAATGATTAAGCAGCATATGATTTGTTGGCAGAATAGCACAGTTGACGAGGTTTTGAGATATGCTAAGTATTGCAGTGATGATATTGAGAGTAGACAGCGTAAATTGAAAGAAAAGGCCATGTGGGCACAGGTGAAAGTTGCAGAGAAGCAAGAAGCTCAATTGAGTAATACCGGAAATGAAACAGGACAGGTTAGATCCCGACCTAATATAGGTAAAGGAAAAGGACAAATGAGCATAGATGAGGCAAAGAAAAAGTGGCCATGCCACAACTGCGGAAAGCTAGGACATTGGAGAAACAAGTGTAAATTTCCTCCAAAACCTAATGTGGAAAATCAATCATTAAATTCACAGGTGCAGAGTGAGGTAGTTACTCAACAAGGTCAGGTGCCACAACCACCACTTCCCAAGAGTGTTAACCAACAGAAATACAGTGCAGAAACAGGATTCTACGGAGGAGAACAGGTAACACAGTTGCCGCATGCAGCTGCAATTTCTCAATATTGGTTGCGACAGGATGAGGATGACACGGATGAAAGTTTCTGACGGTGCCTAGGAGAGGGGAAGAGTGCGTGCTTGGCGCAACTCTAGAGGTAGATCAGTCTGGTCCATTTGTGGATGGAGAAGTGAATGGTGCAAATGGAACATTCCTTGTTGACACTGGAGCTACCCGTTCTACTGTTAGGTCAGTGGAAATACCAAACCTTCCTCTCTCAGGTGAACATATCCAAGTAGTTGGAGTTTCAAATCAGCAAATTAAGACGCCTCTTACTAAATTAGTGGAGGTAAGAATTGGTCCATTTAGTGAAATGCACCGATTTGTGGTATGCGATTGTAGTCCCGTGAACCTATTAGGACGCGATTTATTGTGCAAGATGAATTGCACTATCTATTGTACCCCAGACGGAATTGCATTTCAGACCCCAGATGAAGATGTGCTGTATAAAATGACAATGGTGAATTTAGAACCAGAAGTAAATGATTTGTTTCCTGTATTTGATGCAGAGAAAATCCCAATTGAATTGAAAAAGACAGTGAAAGAAGAAGTGTGGGACTTTACAGGAGAAGATGTAGGATTAATGAAAGGAGTAGATCCCGTTAAAATAACAGTGAAAGAGGGAACGAGTTACCCAAATACGCCCCAGTATAAATTGACACCAGAAATAATTGAAGGAATAACGCCAGTAATAAATAAAATGATTGAACAAGGGATTTTAAAAGAAATCATGAGCAGTCCATGTAATTCGCCAATAATGGGACTGAAAAAGCCAAACGGAACATATAGAATTGTACAGGATTTGAGGAAGGTAAACAAAATTGTTGTGCCTTGTTGCCCAATAGTACCAAACCCTGCTGTGATTCTATACCAGATTCCACGTGAAGCAGAATGGTACACAGTAATTGATTTATGTCATGCATTTTTCTCTATTCCATTGCATCCAGATAGCCAGCCATTATTTGCGTTTAGGTTTGGAGAGCGTATTTTGGCATGGTGCCGAATTCCTCAAGGGTACACAGAAAGTCCCTCAATTTTTAATCAGATTCTAAAGAAATCGTTGGAAGATTTAAGAATGCCAGAAAAGTCAGTGATGGTTCAGTATATTGATGACCTACTGGTGGCATCAAAAACGAAGGAAGCATGTGTCAATGATACAATTGCTTTGCTGAATCATTTAGCAAAAAGAGGACATAAAGTGTCCCCTTCAAAATTGCAGTTTTGTCAACAAGAAGTCCAGTATTTAGGGCATAAAATTGAGAAAGGAGTGCGAAAGGTAACGACTGAAAGAATAAAAATGATTCAAGGAATGAGAGCTCCAATGACGCAAAGAGAGGTAAGAATGTTTTTGGGAATGGTTGGATATTGTCGACAATGGATAAGCGGTTTTTCGCTGATTGCAAAACCGTTGCAAAAACTGACAAAGAAGGATGTTAAAGATCCTTTTGAAATGAATGATGAAGAAATGAAAGCATTCAGAGAGCTGAAAAAGAAATTGTGTGAGGCTCCAGCATTAGGAATGCCTGACTATGAGAAAGATTTTGAGCTGTATTGCAGTGAAAGAGATGGATGTGCATTTTCAGTTTTGGTACAGAGACATGGAACTATGAAAAGACCCATTGCATATTTTTCAGCTGTTTTAGACCCTGTAGCGAAAGCGTTGCCTGGATGTTTGAAAGCAGTTGCTGCTACTTGTGTGAGTCTGGAACAGAGTGAAGGCATAGTGATGGGATATACACTGAGAGTATATGTTCCCCATTCTGTGGAAATTCTCTTGACAAGAACGAAAACCCAATACATGACACATAGTCGGCTGACTAGGTATGAAAAAGTAATTTTGAGTGCAGATAATGTGACCATTGACAGATGTATGAATGTGAATCCTTCGACATCTTTACCAGATGAAGAAAGTATAATTGAAATGGATGAAGTAGATCACGATTGTCTGAATGTGCTTGAATATTGCACAAAACCAAGGTCAGACATACGAGATGAGCCTTTAAAGGAATCAGATTATATTCTGTTCGTGGATGGCTCATGTTTGAGAACGAGTGATGGAGTTCTAAGTGCAGCATATGCGGTTTGCACAGTAGCAACTGTAATGGAAGCATCTTGTCTGAAAGGGATACGGTCTGCCCAAGTTGCAGAATTAGTAGCTCTAATTCAAGCATGCAAGTTGGGAAGAAATGTACGGGTTACGATTGTGACAGATAGCCAGTACGGCTTTGGGGTGGTGCATGACTTTGGTCAGATTTGGTCACAAAGAGGTTTCTTGATGTCTGCAGGAACGCCCATTAGAAATGGAGATTTTGTGAAAAGATTGCTTGAAGCGATACAGCTGCCTAAACAGATTGCTGTTGTGTACTGCAATGCACATAAAAATGGGGAAGACTACATAACTGTCGGTAATAAATATGCTGACGAGATTGCACAGTACTGTGCAAAGAATGTGGGGCATATTAGCAAGACCCACGTTAAAATTATCGCCGTTTTAGCGGCAGGAAACTGCCGCTAAAACGGCGATAATGGGCTTGCTAATATGCGTTATGGAATTCCAATAGAAGCCCAGGTTAGATGTCCTGCACATCTAACCTGGGCTTCTATTGGAATTCCATAACGCATATTAGCAAGCCCATTATCGCCGTTTTAGCGGCAGTTTCCTGCCGCTAAAACGGCGATAATTTTAACGTGGGTCTTGCTAATATGCCCCCTCGTTTCTTTGAACAAAAGTCGAGAAAGAGAGCATATTTCTTGTCCTTTGCTTTTTACTAACCCTGTTGAGACATGGGATGAGGTGAGACAGTTACAGGAAGCTGCAGATGATGAGGAAAAAGATACATGGATAAAAGCAGGATGTAGAAAACATGAAGAAAATGATGTTTGGGTTTACAGAGATGAAAGACCAGTTATGCCTGATAGCATGATTTCTGACATGGCACGGATGTACCATGGACAAGCCCATATTGGGAGAGATTCAATGATCAGACTTTTTAGACAAACATGGTATAATCCAAAATTCAGAGCCATAGCTGAGAGTCTTTGTCAGAGATGTCTTATTTGTCAACAGATAAATCCAGGAAGGAAGACAGTAGTGAGTCTAGGAACAATAGGACGAGAAGGAGGTCCTTTCACTAGAATGCAAATGGATTTTATTGAAATGCCACCTTGCAACAGAATAAGGTATGTCCTAGTGGTCATCTGTTTGTTTTCCCGTTGGGTGGAAGCATACCTAACCAGAAGGAATGATGGAATAACGGTAGCAAAACTTATGCTGCGAGAATTCATTCCGAGGTATGGTTTTCCAGTCACGATTGAAACAGATAGAGGAACACATTTCCAAAATGAATTAGTTAAACTGATTTGTGAAGCACTTAGTATTAAACAGAAACTGCATTGTGCATACAGACCAGAGACTTCTGGAATCGTAGAGCAAGTGAATGGAACAATTAAGAACAGGTTAGGAAAAATGTGTCAAGCTACAGGACTCAAATGGCCAGATGCCTTGCCATTAGTTTAAATGACAATCAGAAGTATTCCGGAAAGGAAAACTGGACTCAGTCCCCATGAAATAATTATGGGACGAGCAATGAGACAAGCACAAGTACCTGTCAACAAACTACTGACTATAACTGATGATCTAGTGCTGGATTATTGCAAAGGATTGGCTGATGTGGTGCGTTCTGTGTTTCATCAGGTTGGACCGGATGCGACCACTCTTGAAAGAAAACCAGCTCACGACTTGAATCCAGGAGATTGGGTCCGCATAAAAGTCCACAGGAGAAGAAACTGTTTGGTTCCTCGCTGGGACGAACCACGACAAGTGATCCTGGTGACAACCACTGCAGTCAAGTGTGCAGGAGTGAAACACTGGGTGCATGCCAGTCACACCATCAGAGTTCCAGAACCTGAAGATCGACATGTGAGTCGACATCTGGAAGTATTGGATAACAGTTCAGCATCAGAAGCAGAAGAGGAAACAAACAGGGTGCCAGAACTTGAAGATCGACCTGTAAGTCGACATCTGGAAGACCCAACTACAAGTGCAACGACAGAAGAAGTAGAGGAAATAGCTGAAGTTCCAGAACTTGAAGATCGACCTGTAAGTCGACATCTGGAAATATCAGATACCAGTTCAGAATCTGATACAGATCATTTGGATTGTGAAGAAATTCTAAAAAGGAATTGGAAATTTGAAAGCATAAGAGAAGAAACTGAGCCAGAAGATAGTAACAGTGAGCAACCAAGTACAAGTTGTGGTGAAAATCCTTCGGAGATAATATTAATAGATGAAGAAGGGAGAGTTTCAAACAAAAAGCTAGAAAAATCGGAAGATCCCCGAGGAGCAATAGGGACAGATAGTCAAACACGAGAACAGGGAAATTTAGAAGCAGATAGAGAGACTGACACAAATTCGGAAGAACCTCGAGGAGGGACAGAAATAGGTGAACGAAGGAAGATAAGAAAAGAACCACAAGTAGAGGAAGAAAATGAAATTATAAGTTTCAAAATAAGAGACAATAACGAAAGAATTGAAACAGAGTCTGAAGAAAGTGGAGAAGAAATAAACCAAAAACTAGAGTCAAGAAAAAGAAATTGGAAAACAGAAAGAGAGGAAAAAGGAAGTGAGGCAAAAAGGCCAAGAAAAGGAGACAATTGGCCCAACGAAGTAAGAAAATTAAGATACAGAATCATAAGGTTAGATGGGAAAAGTGCTGAACAAGTGAATGAGATAACAAGTCAGAGAGAGCAAGAAAAACAAGGTGGAAAACACTTGCAGAAAACGAAAAGAGTAAAGAAGGTAAATCTGAAGTATAGATCGCCTGAATGGTTGTATCTTGCTTTGACTGATAACAAAGAAGAAAAGAACACTCACGAGAACCCAGAACAAAGAAACCTAATGGGTGAAGGTGAGGTGCAACAAACCTGAAGAAGTTTAAATAGCTTCTACCGGACTTGACAAAACACTGGATCTGACGAATTTTACCGGATATGACAAAGAAAGAATTCTGAAAAAGAATTAAAAGAAAGTACCAAGTAAAGACAAAACATTGGAGTACAGAGTGGCAAATAAGTCATTTCTGAGGTGTAGTGACACAATTTTCTGGAAAACAAATAAATAAGGTTATAAAACAAAATGGAGAATACTAGAAATAGAAAATGTAAATGTGAATTTTTAAGTAGATGGTGCAAGATGTGCTGCTTTTGTACAGGATTATTACTGACAGTATGGGTGGTTTTAGCAATCACTATTCCAATTAGTTTAGCTGTAGTAGAAATGTCTAATAACACTGAGAAAGAAAAAGGAGCTAACACTCAAGAACCAGTTATTTTAAAGAATAGTGCAGAATTACACAAGGACAAATCGATAGATTTTTCTAAAAATGTTTTTACTAAATTATTATATGAGTATGTAGAAACAATGGATGTAAGAGATTGCTATGTTTGTATGCAGTTGCCTGCATCTGTAGCAGAGGGTGTGACTTATCATCACCTCCCTTTGACGTATGGAATAACATGTAGTGTCTTAGCAAGTTTATTTTATAAAACAGGAAGATTAGAATATTATTACACTGACATAGATAAGATTTTTGCGAAAGTTTCTGTAGTTCCCGAGCGAAACAAAATAAAAGAGGGAAAAACGTTTGGTGAATATTTTCTAGAAGATAAGATTTTAACATTAGATAATATAATTAGGTACAACCTTACCTGTGAGTTAAAGAAGGAAGAAAAAGTATTTTTAGAGATGGTTGAAGAGAGAAGAGTGAAATTTCAAAGAAAAGTGATAGAAGAGACAAAAACACCTCTTTGGGCGTTTGAGGAAGACAATCATGACAAGAAAAAGACAAATGCAGCTATGACTCTGGATTGGCCCCAACAGGGAAGGTTGTGCATTAGAAGAAATAAGACAAGATATGACAATTATTTTGTGGGTTCCAGTATTTGCCATGACAATTATCAAATTTTAGGCGGATGGGGATTCAAAGGGGGAAAAGATCCAATATTTCCAGGGATCTATTATGTTTGCGGTAATAGGGCTTATTACAGGTTACCGGACCATTGGTATGGGTCATGTTATTTAGGCCTGGTTTTTCCTAAAATTTTCCATATGGACAGAAAAGAAAAAGGAACACACAGAATGATAAACACCTTTACACGTAGAAAAAGGGAACGTTTTTCAGAAATAGTAGGTGATATTTTTGGCGCATTGATACCAGCAGTGGGAATATCTTTGAATGCATTTAGAATTCGGAAATTATCCACAGTGGTAGATCGTTTATCTACAGATACTGCTGGAGGGTTCTTGATGGTAAATACCGAGATGGTTGCCATGAGAGCTATGGTGATGCAAAATCGACTTGCCCTTGACATTCTTTTGGCAAAAGAGGGTGGAGTCTGTGGAATGCTGAAAGTCCAACATTGTTGCACTTACATTCCAGATAAAAGTGAAAATATACAGAAGTATATAACAAATATTACAAGTTTGCACAAAGAACTTGTTCCACTGGAGGTTGAAAGTGCATTGGGAAAACTTGGTAAAGGGTTTTCTTCAGTAATAAATTGGTTAACAAGAATGAATGGATTAATAATAGGGAAAGTTATAATAATAGCAACCATGATAATAATAATAATTTTAGTGCTGAATCTTGTAATAACATGTATAAAGAGAAGAAGAAGACAGAATAAAATAGAAAAAGAAAACATGATAAACAAGGAGAGAGAGAGAGAAATGGGTGAAATAGAGTTAGAAGAAATAAAAGAGAACATGTACAAGAAAACGAAGAGACAAGTTGAAAGGGATACAGTTGTGTAAACTAACAAAACCAAACGGATAAAAGATATATGCTGTCTGAAAGAATTGTATAACTTGGGTTTTGTGGTGATATTAAAAATCACCAAAGGGGGGAGTTGATGGAGCAGGGTAAATGAAAAAGTTTTAACCTCCTAATAATTTTCGTAAAATAATTAATAAACATGTTCGTTTAAGTAAATAACCAACAATGTATGTTACATGTGAAGGGTTAAAGGTAACACGCTATTCTGTGTGCAAAATAATCAACTTATAATTGTTTACGTGTCTAACATAACATAATATTTGCGTACTAATTAAATAATAAACGCATGATCTGTGCTTTTTAAATAAAACGTGTGGTTGCAAAATAAAGCGATGGTAAGTAAGGGACAGCTTTATATGTTGCTTTTTGCTAGGTAATACCTAATTGGGGTACGTAGAAAGACGGGAGGGAAACGAAAGGGTTTATATTCTTTGTTTTAACAATATTTTGTTTATCTTTGAAAATAGTGCGCTTAGGCCTGTCGAGCAGCGATATAAAATGGCCGCCATTTGCTAGAGTACGCATGAGCAGGAAACCATGTGGTAGAGGAGAGAGGCTGGGGAAAAGGATGATCACGTGCTCGTGCTGAGAGGCTAAGATGGAAGTATGGTCAAGGCTATTGTGACCTTTCTAAGCAGATGTGTGCCAAGATGATCAGCAAGAAGCGTGAGAAGTCAAACTGAATAAATGGACGGAACTGTTAAATCTAAAAAGTAGCAGAAAAAGATACAAATTGGACTGATCGAAGCAGATGAGCAATGTCATGAACTGTGGGAAACGATGCAAGCATGGACATTCCACAAGGAACTGGTTAAGACCAGGAAGTTTGATTAAAATGTATATGGGCCTGAGTGGACCAATGAGAAAGAATCACGCCATGAAGATGCAACATTTTATTCAGTAAGCTAGAATTAGGGTATAAGAAGACCTACTCTTGGTGGGAGGGGTTAGTTGCTGGAGAGCAGATGCTGGAGAAGTTAGATGCTGTAGATGGGTGAAGTTGCGGTTGCTGATGCTGATGAGCTGATGCTGCTGCTGCTATTTTTATTTTCCAGTTGAGTATAAGATGCTGCTTTTGGAGAACCTTTTTATTCCTGATCAATTTTTCAGTTAGAACTATTAGATTTTTCCAAGACAGATAGATTGATCATTTAGAGTTCTTGCTATGATAACCTTATTTTTCCGTCTAATAGATATGCATTGCAATTTCAATTTATTCTTATAATGATGATAAATGTAATGATCTGAATAATAAGCTTAAAACTTATTTCTTCCTTCGAAACTTTATATAAACTTTATTATTCTTTAAACAAATGACTCAGTGATTCTTTAGCTCAATGATTAAGGTAAATTGATAAAGAGTTTATTGTGATTGAGCTGGTCTTAATCACCATCAACTGATTCCTACTAGTTGGTCCATCGACCAATGAGGAGAATACATTAAAGCAAATGAGAAACATTATGTCATGTTAAAAGAGGTATCCCGTCTCCTTCCAGCGAATTGTTTTCTCCTAGGTTATTGACGGAGGAAATCCAGGGAATAAATGAGTAAGTGAATGTATATGCGGTGTTATGGGCCCCACCGTCATATGGATATAATGTGTGTGTTGGAGGAATAGTTGCACCTGGATGACCGAAGCATATAGGAGAATAATTTTTATTCTTAGCGCTGGATCACTACTCTGAAACGTCCTTCAAAATTTACAGTTATCTGCAGTGTAATGAGATACAATAGTCCAACCTGTTCTCTGAAGGTGCATTGCAAAAGCTCGTTAGTACATTCTACAATGATTACATAAAAGAAAATATTTCACATGGGAACAGATAACACACATTGAGCTGACTTCCACTGGGAAAAAAAGGCATGTTAGAAAAGGAATATGGTAACCAAATGTTAACCTTTTAATATGTGGCCTACATTTGGTATGGTCAATCTAAACGTGGAAAATACACACACACTGCATGTGTGTGTTACATGGCAATGTCAATATAATTATCAAAACGACTAATATTGAAAAAATTGACATCACTTGCATTTAACAAAGTGAAAATGGCTCCCATAGTAATCTTTGAATTATGACAGACTGTCTGCATTTGCTACAGCCACCATGTGTATTTCTATATGAGTTAACATGTATTTCGGTCTGTTTTCGGAAAGCATAGCTATTTAGATGATAATATGCAATTGCAAGGTAAAAGGTTTTTAGGGATTTATGGCCAGATGTACTAAGAATAAATTCACATAGATTGGTTGCAAATCATGCACCAAATGTTTGTGAATCAATTCTGATTTTTTTAACCAAGCTGTGTACCATTAGGTTGTTTCACAAACTTGCAATTCTGAGTTGGTCCCAATTCTACCTACCTCATTACTTTTCATAAGGTAGGCTGCAAATTTCAACTCACTCAGATTGGATGCCGTCACTGACTGGGGTCAGCAGACCACCCTGTCTATGAATGTATTTAAATGAAGTATTTTTTGTTTAAATGCAACCCATTTTCCTTAAAGAAAACAGGCCTGCATTTATGGAAATACTTTTTTTTAAAGTTTGTGTAAGAGTTGAAAGGAGTCCATTGAGCCACTACCCACTCTCAAACATTTTTTACATTCACAAAGGGGAAAAGATGGCAAGAGGTCCCCTTGCCATTCACAAATGAGTTACCACCTCCTTTGAGGAGTCATAAACTATCAATGGCTTCTGACTAAAACTGAAGTCACAAACCATTGGTACATATCATTCCGAATTACAAATTGGAAGGGACATCCTCAACACACCCCTTTCAAGTTACAATTTAGTATACATTTCTACACCCATTTTGCAACTTGGTAAAAACTTACTTATCACAAAATGGATTCTATAAATACTAAAAAGTCATTTAGCAGTATCAAAACCTGTGATTTAGCAAATTGTAGGGTTTGCAACCGCTAAATAGCTTCATATATCTGGCCCCTGGTCTTTTTAAGATGCTTATGACTTACAAAGATCTAATATCAATAATGGTCACCAAGTACGGCCCCTGTTTCTCAGCGCAATGCAATCGTTAGTGTTCTCAGAACCAGATGTAATTGCTAATTTCCATATTAAACATGATCAAATTGAGTGAATGTCCATTTAAACTACCTTTTTTCATTTCAGGAATAAAGACTATGAAGGATGACAAGGTTTCTTGGTATTAAGAGTCCCTCTGCCAAACTAAAGATGGAGCCGTTCAAGAGGAGGAGAAAAATCTCTTCTATAAACCACAAAAAAGAATTATCTGGTTCGCTTAATGTTTGCAGCTTGAGTAAAACTTGACGGTAAAGTAAATGGTATTCTGACAGTGTTAAATTGACACAACATTGATATCTACAATATCACTAAAACAGGAAGTTATAGATTAATATGTAAACTAATCTATTGATATGAAAAATGCCTTAATCATTCAGTTGTCAACTCTCCTTAGGACTATTCCTTATTGTCATTGACTATGAGAAAATGTATCAAAAATGGTGCCTAAACAGTGAACACTGTCCCCATACATTTAATTGATTTTTGTATAATAGTAGTCCGACTTAGTTAAATTCTCCAGGTCTTTCTATATTGGTTAAGACTTGAGGATTTTACATTTTCCGGGGTTTTTCAGTGTTTCAAATATCGAACCATCCAGTGTTCAAACACAGACAGTCTATGGTACTAGCTATTGATATGTGTTGATCTGCAAATTTCTATTCGAAGGTGAAAATATTACAAGGATTTGAGTCTAACTAATTTCAAGAGAACAGCATACTCCCCCAAAAATATTGTAACTTCATTCAAGGAACAAACCAAATTTCAGTACTTTAATCGTCGAGTTTGTAATGGAAAAAGTTTTTAAAAGTAGCAATAGTGTCAAACAGGAAGTGTTTTCAATAGAGGGTATGAATTTTTTTACAGAACTGCGTATTATTGGCGTGAACTAGGCCGTTCACCCCAGATTAATAACACTGTGGGTCGGGTTTCTGTTACTTTTTTAACGCAAAGTGTATGGGGTGACATTTACTGTCCAACACAAATCTGGATTTGCGTTGGATAATTTCCCAAAGTAACGTAAAGTAGTGCAACTTGTGGTGCATGGGAATTCTAATGCAACCACTCATGGATTTTGATGCTAACCCAAATCTACAAAGATTCATAGACAGGGATTTGCACCACTAATGTAAACCTCCTCGAGGCAGGTGCAATGAGGAGAAATGTTTTAATTTCTCCCCATGTTTTTCCAATTTTGCATGTGTGCTGCACTGTACAGCACACATAAAAAGTGGGGAAATCATTAAAACATAGATTGTGTAGTGGAACAAATCCTGTACTGTGGCACACGGCGTTCAAAAGTGTGCCAGTGTAGGGAGAGAGTAGAACAACATCATATCTTAGAAGACATGGAACTGTATTGCTCTCTCCCCGTTACATTAAACATGCTTTCAGTGGCTTCTTAGTAAACCTTAGCTAAATAAACAGTGATGGAAATAACTTCCATAGCATCAATTGTGTGACAAAAGATTTAGTGAAAAGTTACCGGCATTAGATAACTTTTTAGTCTGTCTTAAGGAAACTTTTGCAGTTGAAACCTACTCGATAAAGGGAAATAAGCTATCTTTGCATCATTTTCAAGGGGGCATATTTACAAGCCCCTATGGCCACCACAAGGTCAATTTTCACTACTTTGTGGTGGCGATAGGCGCTTCGCCTTATTTACAAGGTAGCGTTTAGCCACTTAACGTGGCTTAACGCTGCCTTGTAAATAAGGCCCCCTTTCACGCTATACTTAGCGGAAAAAGGGAAGGGCAATGGGTGTTGCGGTGGGAGTTCCACCACAACACCCATTGATTTTACACTGCCCCATATTTACAAGGGTGGCGTAAATATGAAGCATGACCAAAATAAAGACTTGGGAAAACCTTGTCTTACCCTAGCGCAACGAGGAGAAATGTTTAATTTCTTCTCGTTTTTGCTATTTCCATGTGTGCTGCGTTGTGCAGCATACATGGAAACAGAAAAAACACCATTGATTATTTATGTGCAGGAAGGTGTCCCTTCCTGCACATCAACAATCATTAAACAAAATTATGTTTTGCAAATTCTATGTGTGCTGCATTAAGCAGCGCCAATAAAAGTTACAAAACGCCATTTAAAGATTGTTTATATGCAGGAAGGGACACCTTCCTGCACATAAACAATCTTCCCCTGCAACGCAGACACCCTTGCAGTATGGTGCAAGGGTGTCTGTGTTGGCGCTAGGCAGCTCAATTTAGCACCAGTGCAGGGGGAAATGCAGGGCTGCAACATATTGTTGTAAAGTATGGTGCAGCCCTGAGTTTCAGAAGTTGCGGAGTGCTGCGTTAAGCCAAGAAGGCTAACGCCTGCTCCGTCACTTCTATTGTAAATATGCCACAAAGTTTCATATTCGTAGCAACACAATACACATGTGGTAGTTAAGAAAGATAGCGTACTATAACATGTGTATTTATAAAATGCAAGTTCACCCCTTGGGGCACCTTGTTGCTGAATATCAGGTGGTTTTTTTTGTACAACTCAATGGTACTGTTTTAGGTTATGTTATTATTGTAAGTGATTGAGAACAGTAGACATGTGTTGTAACACTCTCTCTCATCCAACATTCCATAACCAGCTCTCACACCAACATTCCACTCCACAGACACACAGGCTGAGCAGCAGGTATAACAACATGGGCATTCGGGGAGACGTCTATTTGGCGTGAGAATGATAAAATGTCAATGAAAACCCAACCTCAAGTGCTATCGAATTCCTGGGATGTGGCAGTAATATGTCTGTTTAAAAATAGGTGGCTTGTGTCTCAAAAAGATCCGGGGTCGTTGTTATGCGGTGGCTTATTGTGAAATTCATTTATTGGGAAACGGAATATATATACTCTTAAAGAGAAACGTCTTTTTTTAGGCTAGCATTTCGCAGCGTTGCACGAAACTCTCACCTGAGAAGATGTTGCGCTACGGCCAGATTCGAGCCTTGGCATCAGCTTAATAACCTGTGATTCTGGGCAAATCTCCCCATGCCTTAAAAATGAATGTGACCTTGTGTAATGTGACTGGTGCTCATGTAAAGTGCTCCAGTACCTTCAGGTCGAGTTTGCGTATTATAAAACTGCAACAAATAAATATAACCCTCAGAGTGTGCATGCATTCCAAGCAGGGGTGGTGCGTCCATAGAAGCGCTAAGGTGTTTCCCCCCCCCGCATGCCAGCCATCGCATATATAAATATATAGATGTTTCCCAGTTTTAAAGTAAATTTAAGTATGGCCCGGCCCTACAGTGCCATCTATCACCATGGTGAAGCCCGATGACGTACCTTGGGCTGGTCCAAGCATAATGAATGGCAGTCACGATGCCCATCACAGTGAAAAGTACGTATGTCCGTTTGGCCGTTTCGTTTTCCACGGCCTACCTGACATGTGTACTTCAGCTCTTCTCAACCTATGCTCTACAAGTGAGCCGAGGAAACACAGACGCAGGCTCCTAGTCCCTATGTGAGCGCTGTGTCTTCCTGCCCCATCCAGTCTGGGTGCTGCTGTCATGCTGTTCACTAATATGAAAAACATGAAAGCAGCACAAGAATTGGTTAAAATGGTGGGCAACATTATTGCACATCACACCTCTACTATGCAATATGAAATAGGGCAAAGAAAAAGGAGAAAGCCTCACAGAGCCTGGTGTTATGCAGGATTGGGACACAAGACGCATACCTTTCCCTCCAGAGGATTTAATGCAGCAGTAGAACATGCATACCCTACTCTCTCCTGGCACAGTTGATTGGTTACATACATATGAAGGTAATGTTTACACGTGCACTGTAGCAGTATTTGTAAGTGGTGCAAAGCTCTACTGTCAGAGGCCTGAGTTTGTAAAATCAATCACCTGTGGGAATAAGACACCTAAACCAGTCCTAGCACCTTAGAAGATCTTTACCTCACCCCCACTCATGAGGGAACAGTAATGTTCGAATGGTAGTAAGTGATCAAGCACTGAAGGGACTTCAGAAAGCATAAATGCATATATTAATGTAGAGTCACCTGCCTAGGTTGTTTGGGGAGAGTATAACTGCAGCACAGGTCTCATGGTTCGACATTTCTATATTGCTGTCAGAGTTAGATGTTCCTGAAAGCTCTCCATGGTTGCCCCATTTAGTGTGTCAGAGAAAGGCAGGGACATCATTAACTTCTTGAATGGAAGGAGGTGGGTCAGCATTATGCATGGACAGACTCTCGTAAGAGTGATAGCACCAGCAGGTGCTTGATCGGCTGTGTGTCTGCGGGTTGTAGCAGAGCACGGCACATGAAAACATGTTCAGGCATCAGTTGGAGTTAGTCTGTTAGAAGGAACTTCATAGTACAGTAGGAGTGCATTGTAAGCTTATTACCTACAGTGCAGCATGAGCGTGAATTGATTTCCCACTGTTTGGCCCTAAACTGGTAGCTCTCATCCAGTGTGATGGGAAAGGATCCTCAGAGGCAAAGAGCTGGTCAGGTCTGAATCAAGTTGCGATTGAGCTTCTTCCCCAAGGGCCCTCATGGTCTCAATAAACATCTCTTAGCTTCCTAGGACAAGGCCAGAGATGAAATGGATCTATCTGGAACAAGATCCACCAACCTCCCAGCAAGTCAGCATGCTGAGGATCATAAGCGGATGAGATAGGGTACAGGCTGGGTTCCTCTTCCAAATCCAGGGGAGTGGGCCAGCCTCAGGTCTCACAGATAGTGGGGTATCATACCACTGTTCTCATGTAAGATAGTGAATGGTTGCTTGGACTCATGAGGATTTGGCCCTCAAATAACCTCATAGGAAAGGGCATACTAGAGCTTACTCAGGATAAACGGGAGAGCCTCCAAGACTCTAGTGAGAAGTTGCAGGTACCTCTGTCCGAAGCAAGAAGAGGATTCAGTTTAGAATATCCTCCTAGTGCAACAGAGGGCTGATGAGGTCAGCCCTGAATTTGCTGATTCATGTCTGATTTCCATTTGATTGTAATTTGTTTAATAAAACCCGGCTATTCAGATGACTGAGATTATTGCTGAATTTTTATCTTAACCTCCATAAGTTATCTCCCTGAAGCTGGTGCAGTGAAGTAGGGTGAGAGTGTAAGAGCCTTGCTATCAGTTTTGCATGGGTGCCAATTCAATATGTAGGATAATGTAAAATACTGTTAGCTATTTTCAGGATGTTGTTTCTGTACTTTTTCATACAGCACATTACTCTTGTACAGTGCATACTTTGAACTGAGTGCTTCACTTGTTTGTACGATTGAGAGCTCTGGAGCTGCAGTTGAAAGCACTGCAAGTTTCTCACAAGATCTGTCAGTGGGTCAAAGAGATGTTCAGAACACATGTCCATCCAATCATTGGCCTCTCTTCAGAGTGCACACGACAGTGGTCACGTAATTCAGTTGTAATTGTGATTCTGTGCAAATGGGGCCCCCATCATGGGGGTACTCAGTTTTCAAAATTATGACAAGGCGAAAGTAAACGAAAAATGCAGGGGTTGCTCACTACTTAAAACTGATCCCTTCACCACTTTCAGATGTCACCAGCCACCACTGATTCTAAAGTTTGGAAATGGAGTCTCACACATGTAAGAGTCTGATAGAATCATGCAAGATCGCAGCCAGATGAAGGACCAGGCTGCAAACTCAGCAGTTGCATGCTCGTCTTCTGGTTGCCTATCCTTGCACATCATAGCAGCAGGGTGCATGCTAATCTGATATGCAATACACGCATTAGTCACATCTAGGCCTGGCATCATTTCGATTATGCCAGAGTAACTAGAGTAGTTTCGGTAATTCCGCGTAACTCTTTGACGCGGATTTACCTATAATTATCCAACTTCTGTAATTAAGAGTAATTTGGGGGGAAAAAATCCTTCCGCGAGAGTATATTTAGCGAGCGTGAGCGGCCGCTCGCACTCGCTATTCATGTTCTGAAGCATTTAGTGCTGTTTCTTATTGCAAAATGCATCCTAGCATCTATTTTGGACTCAAGGGTGCATTTTACATTAAGAAAATAGTGCTAAATGCCAGCAGTAAAATTGGGATAAAATTCTACCCCAAGAGCGCAAGAAGCTGCTCACGATTCGTGTTCTGTTTAACTTAGCGCAATTTCTTAGCGCAAAATGCATCCTTGCATCCATTTTGGACGCGAGGTGACATTTTTACACTAAGAAATAATGCTAAATACAGAATTACTCTTTTATTTATAAGCATACTTTTATTGTTAGAAATATAATACAGTACTTCACGAGTCATGTAAGTCATGAACATTTGAGAACATGGTTTGCATGACTAACAGTGCACAGTTCTGTCTCTTGTCAGGACTAGTCATTCCTCTGTGCCAATCCTGCATTAGACAAGACTTATGCAGGAGTGTAGATAGGGTGTCAGGTATACTCACTGCCTCCCTTTGTTAATAATGATTTCCCCATGATATGTGCTTGCTGTATCCAAGCCTCAACCCGCGTCCTTATATTGCACCAAGGACATTAGCAGGTAAATGATACAAAATATTCATATAGCGCCAGGGCTTGACTGACCATTCTGTCACTCTGACGTTTCCATGGTGGGCTGCAGTCTAGGGGGATGCTTTCAAAGCTTTATTGACTGTCATGGCCCAACTACACTCCAATGGGTTCATTCAGGTCACTACCTGCTGTGGGGTGGGGCTGGTATGAATATATTTGCCAGGGCTGATTTGGGTTCCAGTCTGGCCCTGTCCATGGCACATTTTGTACAGCTATAATTTGTGAATTTTCCCAAGTGCCAAATCAGATTTTTCCCATCTGCATTAGACACAATTGGAGAAAATACATTACTGAATTAATTCTTGAACTTCTATACCCAACGTAGGTAAAGTAGTTTTCATTAAGAAAATTCTTGCAATTTAATTCAACCTCTTAAGTGCCCTCACCCCAATTGCAGAGACCAATTTTCTTCTGTCTGAAATAAGCCTTTTGTTCAACCTGCTGCAATAACTTAAAAATCCACTGAGTTTAAAAACCCAATGTAACAAAGTGGGTTACTGGTTGAGGGTGTGAAACCCTACTCAAGCAGCAACCACAATTTCTGTTAAGGTGAAGTCACAAGAAAACCCCAAATTAACCTGTGCTTATCCCTCTGGTAGCTTGGCACAAAAGCAGCCAGCTTAACCTAGATGCAATGTGTAAAGTATTTATGGACCACTTCAAAGCGTAATAAAGTGAAAATGCAACACAAGAAAAATCTAATAAATTATTTGAGACCAAAACAACAAAAATCCAATAAGGAGAACCGGAGATATGCAGTTTGAAAGATTTAAGTTAAAATAGTGCCTAAAAGCACAAATCACCAGCTGTGGTTATCTGGTCACGCCAGAATGGGCCAAATTCAGGCTGTCCACAGTGGAGCGTGGGCCACATGCAGGGACCAAATTAAGCCCACCGAACAAAGCACCTTAAATCCGGATTCTGGAGCGTGTCAAATCCTGTGCGGAGAATTTGTTGCACAGTTGTTGTTCTGATGGGCTGCTGACTTCAATGAGAGGTCCTGCGTCAAGTATACATCACAGGGCGGTGATTCCGGGGAGCTGTGGGGCTGCGATGCAAGGTCCTGTGTCGAGGATACATTGCGCAGCAGCTGTTCCAAGGTGTTGCGGGGCTGCTGCCTAAGCTCCTGCATCAAGGAAGAGCCACACAGTGGCAGTTCCAAAGAGCTGGGGGGCTCTGCATTTCACAGTGCAGTACTGATGCAGAACTGCGGGGCGATATGTCACGCTGTGTTGGTTTTGCTTGGACCGCAGCTCATCTGGCAAAGCACCTTCAGGCCCACTTCTAACTTCTGACTGGGGCGGCACCACTTGGGGGCAAGACTCACAGCAGACAGAGTCCAGGTGCTGGGTTCAAGGTTGTTGGAGCCTTTTCCATCCCTGAGACAGCAACCTTCCCGGAAAGCTGGAAGCACGCCAAGATCACCGCCTTACTCAAGAAACCCAAGGCAGACCCCAAGGACCTCAAGAACTTCCGACCCATCTCTCTTCTCCCGTTCCCCGCGAAGGTCACCGAGAAAATCGTCAACAAACAACTGACCCGCTACCTCGAGGAGAACAACATCCTGGACCCTTCCCAGTCCGGCTTCCGCAGCAACCACAGCACCGAAACCGCCCTCATCGCCGCCACCGATGACATCAGGACCCTGCTAGACAACGGAGAAACAGCAGCCCTCATCCTCCTGGACCTATCAGCCGCCTTCGACACGGTCTGCCACCACACACTACGAACACGCCTTCACGACGCCGGGATCCAAGAGAAGGCCCTGGACTGGACCACATCCTTCCTTTCCGGCAGAACACAAAGCGTCCGCCTCGCCCCCTTCCGATCCAAGGCCACCAAGATCATCTGCGGCGTACCCCAAGGCTCCTCCCTCAGCCCAACGCTGTTCAACATCTACATGGCACCCCTCGCCCACGTCGCCCGACAGCACAACCTCAACATCATCTCCTACGCCGACGACACCCAGCTGATCCTCTCCCTCACCAAAGACCCTCACACCGCCAAAGCCCACCTCCACGAAGGAATGAAGGCCGTCGCCGAATGGATGAGGACCAGCCGCCTGAAGCTGAACTCCGGACAAGACGGAGGTCCTCATCCTTGGTTCCAACCCTTCAGCCTGGGACGACTCCTGGTGGCCAACATCACTGGGAACAGCCCCGCCACCCACCGACCACGTACGCAACCTAGGGGTCATCCTCGACCCCACCCTCTCCATGACTAAGCAGGTCAACGCCGTTTCCTCATCCTGCTTCAACATCCTCCGAATGCTCCGCAGGATCTTCAAGTGGATCCCCACCGAAACAAGAAAAACAGTCACCCAGGCCCTCGTCACCAGCAGGCTGGACTACGGAAACGCCCTCTACGCAGGAACGACAGCTAAGCTCCTGAGACGGCTGCAACGCATCCAGAACGCCTCTGCACGTCTTATCTTCGACATCCCCCGACGCAGCCACATCACACCCCACCTGAGAGACCTGCACTGGCTCCCTGTCAACAAGAGGATAACCTTCAAGCTCCTCACCCACGCACACAAAGCACTCCACAACTCCGGACCAGCCTACCTCAACAGATGACTCAGCTTCTACACCCCCACCCGCCAGCTCCGCTCGACCAGCCTCGCCCTCGCCACAGTCCCCCGCATCCGGAAAACGACCGCCGGCGGCAGATCCTTCTCCCACCTCGCCGCCAAGACCTGGAACACCCTCCCCACCAACCTCCGACAGACCCAAGACCTACTGGCCTTCAGAAGACTCCTCAAGACCTGGCTCTTCGATCAGTAGCAGCACCACCCCCCTCTTCCCCCAGCGCCTTGAGACCCTCGCGGGTATGTAGTGCGCTTTATAAGTGACATGATTGATTGATTGACTGAGGCTCTGATCAGAAAGCCAGCCAACTAGCCCTTTGAGTCACTCAGGTGGTCTTGGAATCAAGATGAAGGTCTAGTCCTCCTCACTCAGGCAGCAGGGCAGTAGGGCAGCAGTGCAGCAGAGCAGCAGGGCAGCAGAGTAGCAATCCTTCTTGCAGCAGAGTCGAACAGCAGTCCTTCTGAGTCTTAAACAGGTCCAGATTTGTGTACTGAAGAGTTGGGTCTGAGGGTCCAATATGTATACTTGGTGCCAGCTTCGAAAAAGGAGACGGTTCTGGAGGTTCCCACCCCAGGGGTATTTGGAATTTCCTACTTTTCTGCCCTGGCCTCAGCTTGTCTGGGGGCACAAAAGACAAGTATCAAACCCTTTTTGAGTGTGCTGGGGTACAGCATTTGTCATGTGCAAACGCGGCATGTGACAGCTTCTCACCTTCATTAAGTCATAGATGGCCCATCCTGCCAACATCTAGTTCCCTTTTGTATCATTGTCTGAGAGCAATGCACAAAGACCAACTGCCAGCTGCACCTAGTCTTGTAACCCAGGATACAGGCTGCAGACACCAAATGGTTAGGACAAGAAAATGGCAACTTTATAAAAGTGGAATTTTCAGCATTGTGACTTAAAATTCAACTTTACTATTAAAGAGGATTCTAAATTATAATTCTTTAGGCCCCAAAATCGATATTCCTACCTACTTCCAATCGAAAGTTAACCCTTATTAAATGTAATAAGGTAACCCAATGTTATCATATGGAGAGGTAGGCCTTGAAGAAGTGAAAAACACATTTTTCACTACCAGGACATGTAAAAGTTTAACGTTCATGTCCAACTTTTCAAATACACTGCACCCTGCCCTATAGACTGTTTAGGACCTACCCTTGGGGTGACTTATATGTATTAAAAAGGAAAGTTTAGACCTGGCATAAGGTTTATTTTGCCAAGTCAAAAAGGCAGTTTAAAATGTCACACACAGGCTGCAATGGCAGGCCTGAGACATGTTTGAAATGGCTACTTAAGTTGGTGGCACAATCAGTACTGCAGGCCCACTAGTAGCATTTCATTTACAGACCCTGGGTACATGCAGTACCACTTTACTAGGGACATACAAGTAAATTAAATGTGCCAATTGAGTGTAAGCCAATATTACTATATTTTAGGGAGTGAGCACACACACACTCGTTAGCAGTGGTAAAGTGCACAGAGTCCTAATCCCAGCAAAAACAAGATCAGAAAAATGGAGGAGTAAGGCAAAAGGTATAGCCCCCAACGTGCAGCCTGTGTGTGTGTTCTACCTGAATCCATTTGCTCCCTAACATTTAGTCATAAACATATGAAGAGCAATGTTCAATATTTGCTTTTAAAAAATCCAGAGCATGTTCATGAAACTGAATCAAAGCAATTCAGATTTATGATTTCAATATATAAATGACTATATGTGATGTATGCTGGAAAAGCAGAACAGTGCAATATCTACTATGATGAGGCGTTGTTCTACTGTCTCCTTGCACTGGCACACTTTTGGCAGCATACACCATTCTAGACGCCATTGCGCCATAGTGCATGGGAGTGTCTGTGTTCTCCAAAGCATATGTTTTATACTGGAAGGGGGGTCTTCCATTACAAAAAATATTCTTTGAGATTTTGGGCACTTGAAAAGTAGGGAAAACAAAGAGAAATGGAAACATTTATCCTCATTGCGCATGCTTTGAAGAGGAGGAGGATTTTGGTGCAAATCCCTCTCTACGATTCTTTGTAGATAAGGATTTTCAGCAAGACACATGGGTGGGTGCATGGGAACATCAATGCACCACCCATGGAATACCTCCTTGGCACAAAGGAATGCAAGGCAGCGCATTGCACAACTTTGCATTTCTTTGGAATACTATCCAACGCTAATCCAGTTTGTGTTGGATAGTAAATCCCACCTTAACACTTTGTGTCGGGTTTGCATTATAAATGTAACGCAAGCCTGACCCGAAGCCTTAGTAAATCTTAGTCACAGTCTTGGCTTATTTATACTCAGTATAGAAGTGCATTGCATGCATGGTTGATTTCAATGGTCTAGATGTGGCCAATTCACAAACTGAATTTTGTAGTACGTAAAATAGTACTACTTACTTACTACAAAATGTAGTTCATAAACCTATGGGCGAAAATCTGCACCTCCACCTCATCTATATTTTCTATGGGGAGATATCTGCACTTAGTTGAAAATGTGGGAAAGACGGGGGAAGTGGTGTGAAAATGGGAAATATATACTACTAAATGGAAGGGGGTTAGGGAAGCACAAAGAAAGGTTTGCGGGTAAGGAGATGTTTAGGGAGGGGCATGCTAATACAAACACCCACCCACAAAAGAGTAAGATCATTGCTTACTCAAACTACCCTTCTAAAGTTACTTGTGCCCTGAAGGTGACTAAACAGTAGTAAATGTATTCCAGCACGGCCTTGGAATAAATCTAGCAAAATTGAAGGTCACCAACAGGTACGGCAACACACTCCCATAGAAAATGGTGGCAGGGACCTAATATAGTGCCCCGTAAGAAATAAAGTTAAAATAGTTATTTTAACTTTTAAAATATGTGTGTGTGTATTGTAAGTTATTAGTTCAAAAATGAATAGTTGACCTATTAAAAAATACAGTTATAACTTTTATTAAAAATGAAATGTAATTTATATTAATTAAACACAGTTTTTAATTAAAGTTACTAAATATGAATTTAATATAAAATTGCTTGGCTGGGTGCCTTTAATATATTTTGTTAAAAATAATATTTATAAAATAACTTATTATGTTTTAATTCCTTATTTATTGAACATTATTTTAAGGTGGTAATGTTGGCTAACATTTCATTTTATTACTTTTATGGGAAAAAATATTTTTAATGTATTAAACAATTCAATTTACCAATAAAATTAATTAAATATTTTTTAAAAAACGTAATGAACTTGAATCATTGTCCCTATTTTTTCCCATAGGAGGATCTCTACCGGGATGTTGGAGGGCTCCACCTATGTTTGAAAATCTATAAATAGCACTCATAACTTTAACTCCACCTCCCAGTTTCAGGGATGGAGACACCTAAATCGAGATTTTGTAGTAAATTTAATTTAAAAAAGTGAATAGCCAAAAGTAGTAAATTTACTCCAAAGCGTGAGTAAATCTACATGTGTACATTTACTCTTACACTTTGTAATAAGTTTACTACTTTTGCCTAGACACCATTTCCGAGTCTAAATTAACTGCAAAATATAGACTTACTTATCTCCTCCCGCTCAAACAGGCTTGCGTTGCGGCAGTGGTTCATGGCTGATGGGTTTTAAATGTTCACTTAGAGAGAAGCCCCAGGCAGCAGATCCATGAAGTGTGTACATGTATTTGTTCCATCTGGCATGGCAGAGCTGGCAATCTGCGCGTACAGATGTTTGATTTCAAGTGACAGATGTGCTTCAGACTACAGAACTAGCTGTCGGATGACAGAGGTGTTATACGAGTTTACTAATATGCACAAGAGGTATCCCTCAAGTTATACAGATGTTACAGGTACGTTCGTCAGAACCGAACTAACTTTCAATATACAGAGACGTGAAGCTGACAGATGTCAAAGCCATGTATTTTAAAAACTGAAGATAGCAGTTAAATACACAGATATTTCAGACAGACATCAGAAAGCGGAGTTAGCTTTTATGTTAGAGGTGTTACAGGCATGCACACCATTGTGTTTGCTACGATTATGCACTACGCAGGTGTGCAACCTCAGAGCTCTGAGCCCTATTTTGTGCTGCACAAACTAGAAGCTAACACCGTCATCAGAAAAGCTATCTTCTTGTTTTCAAAGATGATACAGGCATGCACCCGAGGCAGCAGAGACATCTATCAGAATACTCAATCATTTTGCAGCTCGGACAGCAGGGCCTTTTCTTCAGTTAGGTAGATATCAGAGCCATGTCCTACATACATCAAAGCTATCCATCAGATCACACGAATATTACTGTCGGATTCCCCAGGCATCAGGGCTATTGCACAGATTGTAATGCTGTTGCAAACATGGGCTAAGACAGCAGAGCTTTCCCTAAGGTTGCAGAAATGATACAGGCAAGTAGCTTTGGCATCAAGTTTGTGTCTCAGGTTAATCAAATGTTAGAGGTGACTAGAAGCTTGCTGATCTTTCTCCAGTTCACCTGCTTTAACTACATGCGCCAGATGAACAGTGGCGGCCGCCACATACAAAAGGGAGAGGGGGGGGCGTGGAAGGGGGAGTATAATAAAAAAAGATAAAACATACCTTAACCCCTTCCCTGCGTGGGTAATTCCCCCACAGGTGCGGGGGGCGGGGGGTGAGCGCGGCGCCGCGGTGCTCGTGACGAGACCAGCTCGTCATGAGTCACAGTGGAGCTGTGCTCATGACGAGCTGGTCTCGGCCACAACCCCGCCCACTCACACTCTCCCGCACAGGCGGGGAATTAATCCTGCGTGGGCGGCGCGCAGCTGTTGTGACGAGACCAGCTCGTCATGAGCACAGCTCCACTGTGACTCATGACGAGCTGGTCTCGTCATGAGCATCGAAGGAGTTAAGTTGCCAGCTACGTCCTGCGTCCCACCGGGTGTTTCCTCTTCCGTGTCCCAGCAGGCACTGGGGCTGCATCAGACTCCCAGTCCAAACACCGTGCTGATTGGCCTGAACGGGCTGAAAAGATGCTCCGCCCAGGTCAGGGATTCTGTGGGGTTTTTCCAGCCCGGCTGCTCAATGCAGCCGGGCTGCAGAAACCTAAGTATGCATGTGTGTTTTTGCCCGGCTGAGATGGTCAGCCAAACACATATGAGCACTTAGGGAGTGCACATGGCACTCCTCCTACCCCCTCCCCGGCCCCGCCCCCCTCACTGCACACGCAGGCTGAGCCAGCTGCTTAAAAATAAAACGATAATCAAATATCATTTTATTTTTAGCTGCTTGCTCTGCTAGTGGGGCGACGCTCCTCCACCATTGCGGAGGAGCCATCCCTGCAGATGAATACCCAGGCAGCACCGGCTTCGTATTGAGAAGGTGCATGGGCAGAAGCATCCATGGCCCTACTTCCCGCCCCACCCTTTCTTGGATGCAGTACCATTTCACTGTCGAAATTCATATCTGGTTTCTCCTCTAGAGGACCTGGGCTTATGCATCACAGATCATTAGGATGCCCTCACCGAGCAGTGAAACTTTGGACACCTCCTTCTGGGGGACCAAGTTTGTTTCTGCACTGGCATGTGGAAGCCTCTGAAGCTGAATGATGATAATCCATATTTATAAAGCGCAAACATATCACCCCATAAGGTTTTAAGGAGTTGGGGACCGTCGTGGAGATTAAGTGAGCTATTGCCCAGAGTCACATGGTGCAGAGCTGAGCTGCTGCCGGGGATCGAACCGTGAGCCCTGCCCTCTGGAGTCAGCTGCTCTGGCCACTGGGCCACACCTCTCCCAGCTGAAGCTGAATAATTCCCTATCTGTATTACTTAGTTTTTCAATGAACATGTGATATGGATTTAGCAGCGATCTTTGGATAATGCTATCCATCACACCTGTTTCATGTTATAGACAATGTATGCTGTAGGTTTTATGATAGCTGATTGATATGTTTGCTGCTATCATGGATGCCCCCATAACGATATGACAAAGAAATGCTACTTATTCAAAACTAGAGTCTATCTCCACAATTCTTATTGCATTGTGTGGACTCAAACATTGCATATTTATTGACCAGTTAACTATCCAAAGTCATGGAGATTTCCTACCTTTGACCAATTCTTCACCAGCACATATTATTCACACCCTAAAACCACCAGTTTATATTTGCCAAAACCAGTAGCACTGAATGGAAGTAGCCACCAGTTTTCTTTTGTCCCTAGCTGTTTCCTTGGGATTTTCATTTTTGGCAGATTTTTTGGGGATCCTAAACTCTAGAATGTCCTTTAGTTCCCACTTAAGTTGTCCCAATGGGTATTCCTTCTTGAACCCTTCTGTTCAAGTCCTGACTTAATATATATATTTCTGGGGGGTTAGGTACACCCAGGGATGTTGCTACTGGTACCCTCAAGTTAAGTTCTGAGGCTTGGGGTAGACTGGGACTCTTCTGTGTCTATTTCTGTTCCACCTACTTTCAGTGTTACCGGTAAGCGATCACAAACATTTATCACACAGCAGAATAAGTGCTGCCAACAGAGGGCAACCCCAACTCTCACTTCTTCCTGTCATTCTTTTTTTCAGGAAGACTGAAGGGTACATAAATAACTTCCCATCAAACAGCCCAAGAGGGTTTCCCAGAAGCCCCTGCATTTAAAGAGAGGCTGCTTCTATTCCAGACCTCTCCATGGAGTGAAACTAGACCACCAACTGAATGACTTGACCTCTGCAACTGAAGATTGCACTTAACCGCGATTGGGCATTGTGTCCCTGCCAGCTTACCACCTTTGTGAATTTGACTGGAAGCTGCCATGTGGCTCACTGATCCAGGCCTGTTGGGACCTGTCACTGTATCCAGAGAGTGGAGCCGACATTCTGCACAATTCCTCCTGGTTGGGACTAAGCCAAGCCCCTGCTGATACTCTTGTTGCCTGCTCTTTTACTGCCTTTTACTTCTATTTGCATCCCAGGCTAGCACAAAGAGGTCTGCACAACTGGAGAGTAAAGATAGTCTGAATCCCTCGTAGACCTCAGCATGAAATGGAGGTAGGATGCTGAGGATTTATGGTCATTGGAACACAATGTTCTCAGACAACTAGTGAGCCCCTCTTACCCCACATCAGCGATGGAGGTGGGCTGCTGGGAGCTCGACCCCTTCCTACAAGTGTAGTTGAGAAAGTGGCGATTCATCATGACAAGTGCATCCATCTTTGCACTACCTTTTCCTATTTTTATCAATTTCTTCATTTCTCCCTTTGATTTGTTGTGTGTTGCCGTCCAGCATCCAATTAGTTAGCCACTTAGCTGGGCCCAGAGGACTTTGTAGCCCACTCTGAGCCATTCTGCCTGTATGTCTGTGGCCCCCCAGAGGTCATTGCACCTCCACACTACCCCCTGTGTGCAAGCATGAACAATAGGGGAACTGTCCCCTTGCTTCGCAACTGCTCTTCACACCGTTCATGCTGTTGTTTTTTACTCTTCAGTTCTATTTAAATGATCGCAAATATCTAGGTTTGTGAAAGATACAGAGTATCCCAATTTCAATTTCAATTCAATTCAATTTGAATACAGAGTATCCCGTTTTGCAGGTAAATTCTGGGGAAATTTTGCAGTCCTGCATTTTGAGCAACAGTATCTACAATCATATCGCTTTGTGAGCAGTAACTATTTGCAAAACATGTGTTACGCTATCTGTACCGCCTGCACGGCTTATTTTTTTTCTGTTTAAGCTATGTTCGAAGAATCTTGAATAAAAGAGGTTCACAGTCGATATAGCTTTCCACAACCATTCTGTAGTGTTTACCCAGAGGTCATAGTTTTAATATGATGTTTTATTTTACATCTGCTCTGCTCGTGTCCAACGACCCCCAGGTGAGCTCATTGCGCCAAACTGTGTTGCATTTAGTACTTCTGGGGTATTTCGTTATATTGTATTTTGCTTATTTTTTCCTTTAATTTATCTTGGTTTTATTGTGAACCTATTTGAGATAGATAACTTATTAAAAGTGCTGTGCACACACTGCCCTTGCCTGGTGCATTATACTTTAGTATTGCTTCTACAACTGTGTTGTACTCTAACTAGGCTCACACATATAGCATCTTTAATGTTAAATCTTCTGAGCTTTCTCTTGTTCTGAGAGTCCAATGGTTCATGTAATTTCCCAATCTGTGGAAGCCTGCCTGAACCATTTAAAATCTATTTTTGGTAAGCAAAAAGCGCACGCTGCCACGTGCTGCTAACTGTGTCAAACTATACAATTGTGGGCTTTTCTAAAAGCATATTGGGTAGCACACTAACATACCACACGCACATCTGCATTTACAGCTTTCATAAAGAATCTTTTTTTCATTAGAAGGCAAAGCCCAATGTCTCTGGGCATGAATGCACACCGCAAAGCACATGCTGTACCTTCAGTGCTACCAGCTTTAGGAAATAGTGCCACTTAAAATGTCCCAATGTGCATATAGGATTTACTGGTTTTACAGGAACACTGAAAGAAGCAGGGATCTCCTAGCATACATTTCTCCTATTGAACCCCCAATATAGCCAACTGATTTAAGGTATAGATACATATTTGATGATAGCATCTTCCATCGCTACAGTGGATGTTTGTTTAAAAAGCCAAACTTGAATGAGTAATAATTTGATGGAATCAGAATTTGAGTGAAGTAAAGGTGGAATTTGAGTAAAGGAAATGGGATGCCAATATGCAAGAAGGCTTTTAGTCGGAGCCTGCCAATCACAAATTAGTAGTTTACTGTTGGGTGGTTGCTAGATTCTGAATTAAGCATTAAGTATTAAAAACTTCAGCCTAGCTCTTGATCAAGTACTGAGTAAGATTTGATGGGTTCTTCAAAATATAAGTGCAGTCATATGGTTAAACTTGCTCGCAGCTGCTTCCAAACTTTTGTAGTGGTCTTTGGTTTTATTAATGGTAAATAATGCAATTTATTTCCATGTTTTATACCCAGGGAGCAAAATCCCGTTTTAGAGAATCTAGTTAGCTACCACTGTAAACGCCATTTTGGATTTCAAAGATGTTCATTTGAAAAGGTGTTCGTCTATAGGGGAACACACATGTCAATTACCAATGGAAGAATGGGCTTACAGTGTGTGAGTGAGTGGAGTGAGTGAGTGAGCGAGAAGGTGATAACACAGAGGGGCATATTCACAAGGAGCTATCGCCAAATTAACGGCACTTTATCGCAACCAAAGTCGTGATAAATTTACCCCTCCATTCACAAGCCGGTGTTAGCAGCCCACAGCACCAGTTTACCTGCAATAGCAGCCGCAAAAAACATCGCCACAGAGGACCCTCGCAAATATTGCTAATGAGATGCAGAGTAGGCGTTCCCGTGACTAAAGCTGAGACAACAGCACACCTCAACATTCACAACGACCAGCCACATCCGCGATAAAAACACAAAACAGGCGATAAGGCGCGTTAGCACCAGGAAATCTACACCAGCTCTGACCTGGTGTAAAGTCGGTCGGCAGCCAGCACCACAAAAGGGAGCACAGCCCAGGGCCAAATCCGAAGGGCAACAGATGCCATGCAGCCACAAATCATGCGGCCCGGACACCCAAGAGGGCCACAACACCCACCGCCACCACCCCAGGACCACCCCTCCCTGGCACCCTCCCCCGACCAAAGACATGCCACATCAGCCACACCTAAACATGTACAAAATATTCCGCCTGATGCCGCACAATCACAACTGGTGACATGGATGTGTCGTCACAGAAATGACCAGCACACATTCACTTTCGAAGCAACAAATGAAAGTTTATTAAAATGAACAACGAAATGAAATGAAGACACATGGCCGCTCCCCTCCGGACAATACGTAGGTCTCAGCCTGTAAGACAAAAAAACATGATGAGAAGGTGTGTCCTGCCCACATTAGAGGACAGAGAGAGAGCGAAGGAGAGAGAGAGGAAGAGAGGGAGAGAGAGAGAGAGAGAGAGAAGAGGAGAGAGAGAGGAAGAGAGGGAGAGAGAGAGGAAGAGAGGGAGAGAGAGAGAGAGAGAAGAGGAGAGAGTGAGGAAGAGAGGGAGAGAGAGAGAGAGACAAGAGGAGAGAGAGAGGAAGAGAGAGGGAGAAAGAGAGAGGGAGAGAGAGAGAGGAAGAGAGGGAGAGAGAGAGAGAGTGCCGCCCCTGCACACCCAGGCCACACTGCTCACCTGCTGCCACCGGTGTGTCTCCAACCACGTGCCGGTATGTAGGGCAGTTCACCAGGTCACACATCTCATTCAGAGCCGTCAGCTGAAACAGAGCCCAGATACATGACTGGCTCAGTACACACACTTGCACAAGACAACATCGCCTGCCCACCCATGCACACCCAGGCAGAGGCACCCCAACCCCTCCCACCGCACTTCGGAGCATGCCCGCCCATGCACACCCAGGCCTCAATACTCACCTTCTGCCACCGGTGCGTAGACAGGAGGTCCCACCACGCGCCGCTGCAAGCCAGCAAGGCACACAAAACCTGAGCTGTCCGGACCGCCGGGATGGGGCATCATCGCAGGCTGCACACCCGCTCAGCAGCTCAAGGTGCCACTGACTCAGTGCACCCAAAGTCACCGTCCCGTGGCGGGGTGCCTGTGCCGTCCGCAAGGCCTCGGATGCCACTAACCCTGCGCAACCCCAGTCTGCGCCACATGGTGGTAGGCCCGTGCCGTACTCCAGGCCTCGGATGCCACTAACCCTGTGCGCAGGAACTCATGGGCCCTATATGAGTGCAAACCGTGGGGCGTCCGTCATCCAGTCACCACCAGAAGAGGGGAATGTGACGTCGTCGGCCCCTTATGTTGGCGGAGTCACATGGCCTGTGACGCCTGTGCCGGATGGGTGGGGTGTGTGTGAAAACCTGCCCTCAGGGAGTGGCCGTGACATGCTGACAACTAGACCAGTGAACCGCACACCACCCGCGAGTACGACTGCGACGGGTAGCAATGAGGGCCCCCCCTCGGTGCGTAAGCAGAGTGGACTGGCCTGCCATACGCCGGACCAGTGCAGGGCCTGCAACAATGACTCGTGGGCTCTGGGTATGGTCCAGTCCATGTCCGGACAAGGAAGTGACTGATGCGTGTGTCCCTGCTGCAGTGTCCACGGAACCCGCTACACAAGATGCAATGTGGCACCCCCTCACTGGCATCCCACAGGATGAACATCATTGATGCAAGGGAAGGCACAGTCCCCACATTCATCCACACATCCACACAGGAATGACATAAGCCATCACACAGCAGTGCGTCACTGGATGTTTATTTGCACATCCAGTGCAGTCCTGCAGCTGGAGCGGTACAGGGCAATGCCGAGCACACCACACAATATGGGCCCATGGAGGGCCAGCCAGTGTCCATCCTGGGATGACCTGTACTGCGGAAGATGAAGGGTACAGTCCACAGTGTCATTGGTCGTCAAACAGCATATGGCAGTCCATGTCGCTGTCCAAGGTGAGTGCCTCGGAGTGTACCGGGGGTCAGTGGTAGGTCTTGAGGCCATGTGCGGCACCAAGCAGAAACAGGCATGGTGGTGGTAATGGATGCTAGTGGCTGACCCTCCTGACCACAGTCCCATCCACGTCCTCGTCCCCGGGTGTGTGCCCTGCCCCACCTGTGGGTGTTGCAGTGCCGGCTGCGGCACTGTGTGCCACTGACTCATCAGGGGCCGGAGGAGGATTGTCCGCCGCACTGTGTGGCAGTGACACATCAGGTACCGGAGTGGATATGCCTGCCGCACTGGGAGGCACTGACACACCAGGGGGCGGAGATGTGGATGGTGTGGGGGCAGCAGCATTCATCATCGCCACGCCTTGTGGCAGCAATGCCATGACGAGGACATGCAGGGCACGGTAGATCCCAGCTATATTTCGCTGATGTGCAGCAGCGGCTGCCATCCTTTCCGCCTCCATCCGCACCATGTCCTCCATGAGCCTCCGCATGTGTGCCAGCTCAAGGCTGGCATCGCTGGGGCCACTGTGAGCGGACAGGTATTCTTCCCTCCGCGTCATGACTCCAGAGATGTCAGTCAGGGCTCGCTGGAGACCATGGGGCGGACAAAGACACCCAAGGATGGCATCCAGTTCGGGCTGGACTGTTCCCATGAGGCACAGGGTCAAGACTGATTTGCATTTGGCTGGGTTCAAACTGGAATGGCATGGTGAGCAAAAAAACGATGGATTTAGGCCCAGATCTCTGTACTGGGGTGAATGTATGACATTGTTCTGCATTCTGTCCATCAACTGTTGTTTTTGCATTTGTCACCCTGAGTGGGACGGGTATGCCCAGACGTGGGTCCCGTGCTCTCCATGCCACTGGAATCAAGCTATCCTGGCTGAAGAGGGGTGAAACCCCGAAACCGGTCCTAGGATGCTTGTTTCCAGTCCAGGGAGGACCTGGCTTGGCAGTTCGGGCTGGACTGTTCCCATGAGGCACAGGGTCAAGACTGATTTGCATATGGCTGGGTTCAAACTGGAATGGCATGGTGAGCAAAAAAACGATGGATTTAAGCCCAGATCTCTGTACTGGGGTGAATGTATGACATTGTTCTGCATTCTGTCCATCAACTGTTGTTTTTGCATTTGTCACCCTGAGTGGGACGGGTATGCCCAGACGTGGGTCCCGTGCTCTCCATGCCACTAGAATCAAGCTATCCTGGCTGAAGAGGGTGAAACCCCGAAACCGGTCCTAGGATGCTTGTTTCCAGTCCAGGGAGGACCTGGCTTGGCAGTTCGGGCTGGACTGTTCCCATGAGGCACAGGGTCAAGACTGATTTGCATTTGGCTGGGTTCAAACTGGAATGGCATGGTGAGCAAAAAACGATGGATTTAGGTCCAGATCTCTGTACTGGGGTGAATGTATGACATTGTTCTGCATTCTGTCCATCAACTGTTGTTTTTGCATTTGTCACCCTGAGTGGGACGGGTATGCCCAGACGTGGGTCCCGTGCTCTCCATGCCACTGGAATCAAGCTATCCTGGCTGAAGAGGGGTGAAACCCCGAAACCGGTCCTAGGATGCTTGTTTCCAGTCCAGGGAGGACCTGGCTTGGCAGTTCGGGCTGGACTGTTCCCATGAGGCACTGGGTCAAGACTGATTTGCATATGGCTGGGTTCAAACTGGAATGGCATGGTGAGCAAAAAAACAATGGATTTAGGCCCAGATCTCTGTACTGGGTTGAATGTATGACATTGTTCTGCATTCTGTCCATCAACTGTTGTTTTTGCATTTGTCACCCTGAGTGGGACGGGTATGCCCAGACGTGGGTCCCGTGCTCTCCATGCCACTGGAATCAAGCTATCCTGGCTGAAGAGGGGTGAAACCCCGAAACCGGTCCTAGGATGCTTGTTTCCAGTCCAAGGAGGGCCTGGCTTGGCAGTTCGGGCTGGACTGTTCCCATGAGGCACAGGGTCAAGACTGATTTGCATATGGCTGGGTTCAAACTGGAATGGCATGGTGAGCAAAAAACGATGGATTTAGGCCCAGATCTCTGTACTGGGGTGAATGTATGACATTGTTCTGCATTCTGTCCATCAACTGTTGTTTTTGCATTTGTCACCCTGAGTGGGACGGGTATGCCCAGACGTGGGTCCCGTGCTCTCCATGCCACTGGAATCAAGCTATCCTGGCTGAAGAGCGGTGAAACCCCGAAACCGGTCCTAGGATGCTTGTTTCCAGTCCAGGGAGGACCTGGCTTGGCAGTTCGGGCTGGACTGTTCCCATGAGGCACAGGGTCAAGACTGATTTGCATATGGCTGGGTTCAAACTGGAATGGCATGGTGAGCAAAAAAACGATGGATTTAAGCCCAGATCTCTGTACTGGGGTGAATGTATGACATTGTTCTGCATTCTGTCCATCAACTGTTGTTTTTGCATTTGTCACCCTGAGTGGGACGGGTATGCCCAGACGTGGGTCCCGTGCTCTCCATGCCACTGGAATCAAGCTATCCTGGCTGAAGAGGGGTGAAACCCCGAAACCGGTCCTAGGATGCTTGTTTCCAGTCCAGGGAGGACCTGGCTTGGCAGTTCGGGCTGGACTGTTCCCATGAGGCACTGGGTCAAGACTGATTTGCATATGGCTGGGTTCAAACTGGAATGGCATGGTGAGCAAAAAAACAATGGATTTAGGCCCAGATCTCTGTACTGGGTTGAATGTATGACATTGTTCTGCATTCTGTCCATCAACTGTTGTTTTTGCATTTGTCACCCTGAGTGGGACGGGTATGCCCAGACGTGGGTCCCGTGCTCTCCATGCCACTGGAATCAAGCTATCCTGGCTGAAGAGGGGTGAAACCCCGAAACCGGTCCTAGGATGCTTGTTTCCAGTCCAAGGAGGGCCTGGCTTGGCAGTTCGGGCTGGACTGTTCCCATGAGGCACAGGGTCAAGACTGATTTGCATATGGCTGGGTTCAAACTGGAATGGCATGGTGAGCAAAAAAACGATGGATTTAGGCCCAGATCTCTGTACTGGGGTGAATGTATGACATTGTTCTGCATTCTGTCCATCAACTGTTGTTTTTGCATTTGTCACCCTGAGTGGGACGGGTATGCCCAGACGTGGGTCCCGTGCTCTCCATGCCACTGGAATCAAGCTATCCTGGCTGAAGAGCGGTGAAACCCCGAAACCGGTCCTAGGATGCTTGTTTCCAGTCCAGGGAGGACCTGGCTTGGCAGTTCGGGCTGGACTGTTCCCATGAGGCACAGGGTCAAGACTGATTTGCATATGGCTGGGTTCAAACTGGAATGGCATGGTGAGCAAAAACGATGGATTTAGGCCCAGATCTCTGTACTGGGGTGAATGTATGACATTGTTCTGCATTCTGTCCATCAACTGTTGTTTTTGCATTTGTCACCCTGAGTGGGACGGGTATGCCCAGACGTGGGTCCCGTGCTCTCCATGCCACTGGAATCAAGCTATCCTGGCTGAAGAGGGGTGAAACCCCGAAACCGGTCCTAGGATGCTTGTTTCCAGTCCAGGGAGGACCTGGCTTGGCAGTTCGGGCTGGACTGTTCCCATGAGGCACAGGGTCAAGACTGATTTGCATGTGGCTGGGTTCAAACTGGAATGGCACGGTGAGCAAAAAAACAATGGATTTAGGCCCAGATCTCTGTACTGGGGTGAATGTATGACATTGTTCTGCATTCTGTCCATCAACTGTTGTTTTTGCATTTGTCACCCTGAGTGGGACGGGTATGCCCAGACGTGGGTCCCGTGCTCTCCATGCCACTGGAATCACGCTATCCTGGCTGAAGAGGGTGAAACCCCGAAACCGGTCCTAGGATGCTTGTTTCCAGTCCAGGGAGGACCTGGCTTGGCAATTCGGGCTGGACTGTTCCCATGAGGCACAGGGTCAAGACTGATTTGCATATGGCTGGGTTCAAACTGGAATGGCATGGTGAGCAAAAAAACAATGGATTTAGGCCCAGATCTCTGTACTGGGGTGAATGTATGACATTGTTCTGCATTCTGTCCATCAACTGTTGTTTTTGCACAGCTCAAGGCTGCCATCGCTGGGGCCACTGTGAGCGGACAGGTATTCTTCCCTCCGCGTCATGACTCCAGAGATGTCAGTCAGGGCTCGCTGGAGACCATGGGGCGGACATAGACACCCAAGGATGGCATCCAGTTTGTTGGCCATAAGCTCGAACCCCACCCGCAGCTGCTCGGCCGTCTCTCTCTGGCCCTCCAGCACACGGCGTTGGAAGGCCATTTGTTGTTCCTGGGGGTCTTGGGAGGGTGCTGGGGCTGTGGGTGCCTCCTGCTGGGTGGTTTGGCTGGTGGGTGGGGTCTCATGGATGTAGCTGGGCTGCCCTGATCCTGGAGGTGAGTTGCGGAGGTGGTCAATGAGGTCTTGGATGGTTTGGATGTCGATGCTGGTGTTGTCCTCCTCCTCGTCATCAGTGAAGAGTGGCTGTGACTGCTCTGCAGGAGGTGTTGAAGATGCCCCTGCGATGTGAAGGGGAGATGGTGTATTACAATGTGTCCACATGTATGTAGCCGCATGGTACAGGTTGACATTCAGACAGCATGGCATTGTACACTGTGACAGTCTGAGGTCTGGGCGAGGACCCAGAGTGATTGTGGATGTGCACTGTGCCCTGCTTGCTTGTGCATGTGTGCCATTGTGGCCATCTCCCCCCATTCCCCCAGTACCTGGTGGTCACTCACTCTGTTGCGGTTGTGTTTTGTCCTGTCGAGTAGTGTCCGGTCCCCCGACTCCGGCCACAGTCTCCACACTGATGACTGTCGACACCAGCTCCTCCATGTCATCCAGCTCCAGCTGTGGCGCTGGGCCCCCACCTCCGGTCTGCGTTGCTGCCTTCAGGTTGGCGGAGAGTTTATCCTTGCTCCTCCGCTTGATGTCATTCAATCGCCTCTTGACCTCGTCCATTGTCCGCTTGTGCTCTCCGACGGCATTCACCTTGTCGACGATGTCCCGCCATATTCCATTTTTGGTGCCCAATGACACGTTGGAGGTGACGAAGAGTTGTTGATGGTGTTCCATCACCTCCGTGACTATGATCCTGTTGGCCTGCAGACTGAACTTGGTCTTCTTGTCCTTGCCCTTCCCTGTCCCCGAGGTCCAAGGCTGGTCGTCCGGGGTGCTTGTGGGGTTGCGCTCGTCCTCTGCGCCTGCTCCGGCTGCCTCCATGGTGCTTGTGTGTTGGTCAGTTTGTGTGTGGGTTTTTTAAACCTGCTTTTATGGAGGTTTCTGATGCCTGCCAGGTGTGTGTTGCAGGCCTGGCGCTGCTTGTCGCTGGTTTCCTCATCGCGCTTTGGCCCATCGCATGTTTTTTGGTGTTGTGGTTTGTGTTTTTATCTCCATCGTGGTGGTTGTTTCGCGGACTGTGTCCGCGGTTTCGGCAGGCTATCGCATGGTACCGCCTTGTTGTGAATTCCACGTTGACACGGGGTTATTTTCCCATGATAGGCTGCGTTATTGAAAGTTGCGTTACGCTACTCTTGCGGTAGTTATCACACGTTCTTGTGAATATACCCCAAAAAGTGCACTTTACAATCTAGGCAACATCAATGCGATGGGAACAGAAAGAGTAGGTGGATTCATGCAAAGCCAGGGTCTGAACTTTCTATAATATGGTTGTGAAGACATTGTCTGCCTCCTTTTGAGGACAGTCAGCAATATAACTGCAGACAGGATAGAGAGCTCTGTATATATACTTCTGTACTTTGAATGACTAGTAGGAGACATTGGAGGTTGGATAGTGTTGGGCTAGGGAAGGCAAGACTTCAAAGTTCACGGCTAACTAGAGAGTGATTTAGGCTCTGGTGGACAACCAATTCTGCACCCATCTGAATGCAACCTGTTCCCATCAGGAAGTGAGGGAGTAGGTTGTCTTTTTGAGGCAATAGGCAAAATGAGCAGTGCCATTTTCAGCAATTTCCATACATAGGAGGTTTTAAATAAACCATCTCAGAGATTATGATTATACCAATAAAGCATATTTGACAATAGGTGAATGATTATTTTTACCTTAAATCACTGGAATAAACAGCTCTTAATGGTCCAGCGGATGTGAAGTACGAGGCCTGGCTAGTACCAAAGATGAAGCCAATATCACCTACTGAAGGCACTAAATGGGATGAATGCAGTGGTGTAACAAATGCCCCCGTAGCCCCGCGGTGCAGTGGAGCCCCCTCTAGCACCGGCATGCCACTGGCCTGAGAGCTTCGGACTGGTTCTGGGGCACAGGGGGTCCCCTGCTTGTACTTTGCATGGTGGCCCACTCAAGTTTTGTTATGCCACTGGATGAATGGTCATAGGGTAGGTGGGGTAAGGGCACTAAGAGAAGATCTGCCTGTGGCCATATAAATATCGAATGATATGATGAAAGAGGAGAGCATTGTGGAACTCCACAAGTCAGAATGACGAAATTTGAACAATATCTAGTTATGTTGCTTGCTTGCTATAGAGACAGAAAGTATTGAGCACCCCAGGGGACAGAATGAGAACTTTTGAAGAAGGGTACTTCAGTCAATGATCTGAAGTCTACAAATAGGTTAAGAAATCATGTTTGTATTTTTTTAATTTAAAGTTACCATAGGCATCCAAAAAAGGCCAACAATTCAATGAATGCAATTCTAATGGACTAAACTCAAATTCAAATTACACAGAAGAATCAATATATATTTACTAAACATTTAAAGTATTTAAAAGCATACAAAGATTTTAGATTATATTGGTAAGGGTACAACATCTATTGCTGCATTGGCATTTCTAATATATTATCAAAAAAATAAGTCACATGCATATTTCTGTGACAAAATCCTCAAAGCAAGGCAAACCAATAAAACATGTTCAGGATGTTGAATACCAGACCCTCACACTTTATAGTATTTCACAGTAAGATACATTGGGGCATATGTACAAGCCCCTATCGCCACCACAATGTCACTTTTACGGACGTTGTGGTGGCGATAGGGGCTGCGCCTTATGTACAAGGCGGCGTTAAGTCACGTAACGTGGCTTAACGCTGCCTTGTACATAAAGCACCCTTTCATGCTATGGTTAGCGTGAAAGGGGCATGCAGTGGGTGTGGTGGTGGGCATTCCACCGCAACACTCATTGTAGTTGATGCTGCCCCCTATGTACAAGGGTGGCGTACATAGGAGGAAGCGCCAAAATGAAGACCAGGAAAATCCTGGTCTTAAGTTGGTGAAACGAGGAGAAATGCATTATTTCTCCCTTTTTTTGCTTTTTCCATGTGTGCTGCACAAGGCAAAATGTCATGGTTTGTTTATGTACAGGAAGGTGTCCCTTCCTGTACTTCAACAAACCTTTTAAAAAAATGCCATTTTGTAACTTTCATGTGTGCTGCATGAAGCACCTCACATGAAAGTTACAAAATGGCGTTTTAGGATTGTTTATGTGCAGGAAGGGACACCTTCCTACACATAACCAATCCTTCCCTGCACACAGACACCATTGCACTCTGGTGCAAGGGTACCTGCATTGGCGCTAAGTTGTTAAACTTAGTGCCATGGCAGGGGGAAACGCAAGGCTGCACCACATTCTTGTAAATATGGTGCAGCCTTGCGTTTCCGAAGTGGCGGAGCGTGTCGTTAAACCAAGGAGGCTAACGAAACGCTCCGCCACTTCATTGTACATATCCCTCATTGTTTCAACTCCTAAACACATTTCAAAGATGATAAAGACAGTCCGTAGATTTAAAAATTATTGTTTATGGAAAAATGTACATAAGATTGTGGGGCATATGTACAAGGATTTAACGCCGCCGTAGTGGCACTTTTTTGATGTTACAGCGGCGATTTTTTCATCGCCATATTTACAAGCTGTTGCTAACCTCAGTTAGAGGCAGTTTTCTGGTGAAAAGGTGCATTTTAAAGATCGCCACTTCTGTTAGCGGTAGTTAACGAAAATGAGATGCAAAGTATGCGTTCCCGTGCAAAAACGGCTGCTAACCCCACTTCGCGATATTTACAAGGAATTCCTTATTCGGTGCAAGACCAAAAAAGGTGCCTCTAACTGCAGGTAGAGGCAGATTTTAAGACCAGAAAATAGCTGGTCTTAAAAATGGTGCAAAGACTTGGGGCCTCATTTCAGCCGGTTATGGTGCTGGACAGCGCTGCAAGGAATGTTGCTGCGCTGCCCTGCGACAAAACTACAGGGCAGGAATGCGCACCATCAATAAGATAGTGCGCATTCCTGGGCCTCATTCATGAAAAGTGTTGCAGCGCTGCGACAAAACAGCATTGCAACACTTTTCACTACGCCCTTCTTGCGACACCATGGATGTGCTGTATTCACTGGACAGCGCTCCATGTCGCAATTAATGACAGATACGTCTGGAATCCTGACCTATCTGTCAGCGCTAAAGTCACGCATTGCTGCAGTTGTGTCACAAGCATGACGTAACCCAAGGAATGCATGGGGTCAGCCTATCCCTGTGGCACTGCGTCATCCTTACGCCTCCCATGAGGCAGGCATAAGGTACTGACGCAGTGGCATCCTACAATTGTCGCAGTGAAATATGATGGATTTCACTGTGCCACTCCTATGAGGCTTTGTTGCGTGGGAACGCACACCCTGCATACATAATACCTGATGCAGGTATAATGTGGCACAGGGCTTCACATTGTCCCGCATATGCCTACATTGAATTGAATTGAAAGAGGATTTATAGAGCGCGTGGTTACCCGGGAGCATCCCAGCGCTAGCGGGCGTTAAAGTGGTAAACACAAGAGGGGTTATGGACATGCGTCACTTTGCAAATACGACACAACGTGGTGCAAGAATCACGCTGCAAGTACGTCAAGAAACGGACGCACTGTCAGGGTGAAACTGTCAGAATTGGCTCATGAATAAGCCCCCCTGTCTTTTTCACCTACGTTGGCGCACAATGGCTGCCATGCGCCAACGCAGGCACCCTTGCGCCATGGTGCAAGGGTGACTGTGTTGCGGAGTTGATTGATGTTGTGGCTCCATCACTTCTCAAGATGTCTGCAGGGCATCTGGACTAGTGGAGGGCGGGAGTGAACCAGTTGGCCTTCTTGGAGTGTTGTTTGCCTGGTCTTTTCTTGAGGGGTGCCAGAGTGTCGGCGCAGTTAGAGATCTATCGGTGGAGGTTGCGCGCTGCGGTGTTTTTGTCTGTAAGCGTTGGCAGAGTGGTGGTGCTGAGGGAGTTGATGAGAAGTTCTTCGGTGGCCTTGATCTAGCTGCGAGGGGGGCGATGATGGCGGTGGTGTACGGTGGGCATGGTGAAGACGTGATGTATACAATGATGGTCGGTCCAGGAGAGTCCGGTGGTGCGGCTGTAGTTAAAGTTCCCGGTGGCGGAGGAGACGCGCTTGAGCGTGTGTCCTGCTATGTGGGTTGGTGCGGTGACTAGCTGCTTGTGTCTGATGTTGGCGAGGTTCCCCAGGAGAGGGTGGTGTTCTGGTCACTAGGGTTGTCCAGGTGGAACTAGAGGTGTCCGAGTAGGATGTCATCGGTGGATGGGAGAGCCTGGGGTGCAATGCCTACAATGGTATCGGTGAATGGGGGTCCATGGCCCGGGAGGCCTGCAGATGAGGATGCAGCAGAGGATGGTGTTGGTGTTGTTCTGGATCTGGAAGTGGAAGTGGAGGTGTTCCATGGTCACCGTTGGGTCATTAGAGTGCGTTTTCAGTCGGAGTGTGCTTTTGTAGAAGGTGGCAATGCCTCCTCCTGGACGGTCAGGGTGGTCCTTGCGGGTGATTAAGTAGCCGTCAGGGATGGCGATGGCGATATCCGGTCCGGAGCAGAGGTTGGCCCAGGTTTCTGTGAAGAAGGCGATGTCTGAAGAGGTGTCGTCGAGGAGGTTCCAGATTTCTGATGCGTGTTTGTGGAGGGACAGCACGTTGAGGAGGATGCAGTTGAGCCGGTCGGGTGCACTGTTGGTCGGCTGGGTGGCACAGGGCACTGGTGTGCTGATGTGGCAGAGAGGTGCGTTTGTAGTTTCGACAGGCGCAGTGTTCAAGAGAATTCCAGTGTTGCTAGATGGCAGGCGATGTGGCGTCCAGGGTTGATGGCGAGGAGGGTGCTGGCGGCGTAGCGGTGGAGTGTCCGAGAGGAAGGGTCCTTGGTGCTGGGCGCCGTCCAGGGGCGGATGGAAGCAGACGGACTTGCCTATGGCTTGCCTTTGGCAAGGGAGACGTCCATTACAACGCAGGCATTATATCGTAATGCCTTTACAATGCACCTTTTACAACGCAGGTGCCTTTACAACGCATGCCATTACAACGCATTGTAAGGTTAGTAATGGAGAATTTTAAGTTTTAGTGTGGGAATGGGTTTTGGGGTGCCTGGATTAATTTTAGGGTTCTGGGTGGGTGTGGGTTTAGGGGTGCAAAGGTGAATTTTAGGGCTCAGGGTGTGTTTTGGGGTGCAAAGGTGAATTTTAGGGTTCAGGGTGTGTTTTGGGGGCAAAGGTGAATTTTAGGGTTCAGGGTGTATTTTTGGGGGCAAAGGTGAATTTTAGGGTTCAGGGTGTGTTTTGGGGCAAAGGTGAATATTAGGGTTCACGGTGTGTTTTGGGGGGCAAAGGTTAATTTTAGGGTTCAGGGTGTGTTTGGGTTTTGGGGTGCAAGCGTTAGTCTTAGGGTTGCACTCACTGGAGTGGGAATAGTAATTTGTACCCCTCCGCTATCCAACACTTTCCCTACTGTTGCAATATGCGTAGTATTAGTGTGCATTGTAGTGGAATGCGATGTAATGGTATGCGTTGTAACGTCATATATTCCTTTGGCACACCAGTGGTACACACGCTGCGCATAGGCACACAGCGGCCGCCATTGAGAAGTGCTGCGTGGGGGACTGGACAGCTGGGAGGCGGAAAACGCGGGAAAGGACATTGGAGGGGGCGGGGACGCGGGGGTGTGTGAGTGGGTGTTGTAATTATTTTTCAAAAGAAATCTTCCCTCGAGACCAGGTCCCGTGACTTCTGTGCTCCTGCTCTCCTGAGTCGGCTTCCCGGAACAGGAAGCAGTCAGCCAGGCTCCCTCCCCTAAGCCAATCACAACGCTGCGATGCGCCGTTGTGATTGCTCTTGAGCGCCGTGACAAGGCGTTCAGCCAGGGGCTGGAGGGGTGGGCATGTTCTCCATGCAGGCTGTAATTCAGCCTGCATTGCAAACAGGGAAGTGCGCATGACTGCTTTGGTCGGCCTGAGAGGGCCTACCAAACAGTCATTGCGAACTTGAGTGGGCATACCATTCCGCCCCTGCCCTGCTCCGTGAGTGGAGCAGCCCTACCCACCCTCCCGTGCACAAAGGAATCATAACATGTGTGCATCAGAAAGTTATCATCATGTTATTATTTTGCCCCTTCTTGCACTGCTTGAAAGCAGTGGGGCAACGCTCTTCTGCCATAGCGGATGAGCTGCCTTTGGGGGTGCGTCATCCACAGGTGCTAGGCCTGGGCAACTCGACCCCTGGGCCTCCTCCGCTACGCGTCCCACCTTCTCCTTACCTGGACATTGACACTGTGGCACAATCTGCTGCACTCTCTCCAAATCTGTGACTCAGCCAGCAGGAGCCTCAGCCAGGTGGGATTTCACAAGCCTACGTACAGCAGTCGCCGCCAAGTCCGCTGGGGAACCTCCCGATGCAGGTGATGCAACAGGGCCCCCTTAGGCGTGAAGTTGCAGTGCTCCCGCCACACAAGTTTGGCGCAGCTCAGGGGCCTCACCCTCCACAGCGTCCGGCCAGTGCAACATCATCCGGCCTGTGATACACAGAGGTGCCGCTCACCATTGGTAATCTCCTCCGTGCACCCCGGTGTAGTGGTGGATCGTAGTATGTGATGCAGACCTCCCTACGTTGGTGCACAGGAACGCCTCTACCATTCACAGCTCCAAGGGGCTCAAGGCAGTCTTCTCACACAGGTCAGCAACGTGTCTCCATGCGACCTGCCAGACTTCACCACCAGGTAAGGGCGATCGCTATGCCTCAATGTCTACCGCCACGGCCCAGCGACTCCACAGCACCTCCGCATCCCACTCCGGGTCTCAGACGCAGGCCCAGCGAGGCCTCTGGGCCCTGGGGACTGTCTGTGCTTTCAAGGTTTTGGATGCCATGGTGTTGCAAGGAGTGCGCAATGAAAAGTGATGCATCACTGGTTTTGCACAGCGATGCGCCTCTTTTCATAGATGTAGCCCTGAATTTCCTCTTCCCCAGGGACTCTGGCTGGTCATCCTGGCTGTTGGGGGGCTTGAGGGGTTTGTTGATCTGTGCTGCACTTGGCCCTGGCTGCTCCATTCTGCATTCCATTGGTTTTATTTCCTATTTTTCATTGGAGGTGGACTGATAGGCTATTTTTGTCGCTAACGGCAGAATTTCCATCTCCTTCATGCTAGTGGTACCAGCAGTTTTCACCGCGGCTCCATGAAACTATTGCCATGTAGCAACGTCTTGTAAGTACGTCGCTAACAGGGCGATAGTTTTCGGCGGTGGGCCGCGTTGGGAAAACTGCCGCTAACTAGTGTTAGCATTAGTTAGCGCCAGTCCTTGTACATATGGCCCTGTATTTCTAATGTTTAATCTGTATAATAAACGTGTCATTTTATATACTTGTGAACAACACACCATATCGTCCATATTAAATATATTAACTTGAGCATGTTTAGCTACTGATCTCAGAGCTGCTTTAGAACAATTTAGTATCCATTCATTAGTAATGCCCAGTTTGGGTAAAGCAACATTAGAACTTGCAATAAAGGAATCTTTTAAATTAGTATCTTCACACTTTTCTTTATCTATATTAAATTAAGTGGATCCCAAACTTCCATTCCTCATTTGATACCACACTTTTCTTAAGATAATAATGCACATACATAAGTGTTAGCTGAGATCAATTCAAACATTTCATCCATCACTTTTTGTTTTTGCATTTGATACCCTAAGTGCCCCGGGTATGCCCAGACGTGCGTTCCAGGCTCACTGTGCCACTGAAACCAAGCTTTACCTGTCCGAAGGGCCCATAACAAAGGCAAAACCAGTCCTGGGTTGCTTGTGTTCCGGTTCAGGAAGGACCTGGCCTGGCAGTGCGGGCTGGACTGTTCCCATGAGGAACAGGGGCAAGACTTATATGCATATGGCTGGGTCCAAGTGAGGTGTCATGGTGGGTGAAAAACGATGGATTGGGATTGTACCCGAGCGGTTGCCAGTGGCTGAGATTAACTCGAGCATTCGATCCAGCATTTGTTGGCATACCTAAACTAAATAAAATAACTAAATAAAATAACCTAATAGAATAGGCAAAAAAAATAACAACACAATTAAAACATAACAGCCAATACAAAATGCAACACAACTGCAGTACAACACAACAAACTCACATTGCAATGATCCAGCGCAAATACACAGCAGCAGAAAAACATGGGGCCACATCACCACTACAACAAAATGACACACAACAAAGATATACAAACATTCTTGTCAGACATTATCACCTCCAGAATCCTGTTTTCATAGTGCCATGGCAAAAGGTGTTTCGAGCAAGCACTGCCTTAACTTGCCACCTAGGAGCTGAAATAGCATAGCACCAATCAAAATGTTGTGGGATCTTGCTCTATGTGGGGAGCAGATGTCAATTGTACAGTTCCCCCAGGCACTACAGAGGAAGCAGACTCCTACATTACACCATTTCCTTCTTTCTCTTGTGTCTTTCCTTATTTTTACTCCTTCCATGAGAAGCCTAGTTTTAGGTTTCTACAATCCTAAAGAAAATCATTCTTGAAGAAAACATGTCTAAAAAAGAAAATTAACAGAAAGCTAACTGACCGAAAAGTAATTTCGACAAAAAAAGAGACTTACATTTTTCCAAAAGAACTGATACAAAACAAGCAGTGTGTTTAATCCTAGATATACAATGAAGGCCCACAGATTAAAAATGGCCCTAAAATCTTGGCACACCATCAAAAGTGAAGTGACTAGAAACTTAAAATTAATTTTCAAAACGGCATCCACAAGCAATAAATTTCTAAATACAACAGTACAACACTACCCCACGAAAGTCTTTCAACAATTTTGAGTAGGAAAGTCTTTCTACATTTACTTCCATGGAAAATATGATGTTGTGTAGGGCATGACGAAAGGTGTGAGCAAACAAGATGTTGCCTATAAGAAGTATAGGATATAGGGGCATATTACTAAGGGCCTTATCGCCGCTTTAGCGGCACTTTTTGCCGCTAAAGCGGCGATTCTTTTTCCGCCCTATTAGCAAGCTGTCGCTAACAGCTGTTAGCAACAGCTTTTAGGCGATAGCGACCGGGTTGGGTGCCACTTTGCATGCCAGTGATATTTATCGCTAATGACATGCAAAGTAGGCGTTCCCAACCTGGCAGCGACTGGAAATAGTCGCTAACATCGCTATCGCCTATTAGGGAGGCCAGCAAGGCGATAAAGAAACCAGCGCTAAACACTATTAGCGCTTGTTTTTACACCTGGTCCAAACCTGACTTAGCCATGTAATCCAATGGGAGGTGGATTACATGGCTAAATCCCCTTGCCCTATCAGCAAGCTATCGCCGGTCACAGTGCGATTATCGCTGGATTTCCAGCGATAATCGCACTGTTTTCCAGCGACAGCAGGGGTTTCTATCGCATTGGAGATAAGCGTTGCTGATAGCACGCTATCTCCGCGATAGAAACCGGCGATAGCCGGCGATAATTATCCTAGCGCTAAGTGCGCTTAGCGATAATTATCGCCGGTTATTGCTAATAGGCCCCACAATGTGGGAGGGTAGATGAGGGGGAAATTGAGTAGGAAACCGAATGGGAAAATAAACGCTGGTACAAAATTTGAATTAAAAAAAATACAAATCAGTTCAAGCAGAGGGGTGTGGGCTGTATAAACAAGTAACCTACTATAGGGTGCAGAATAGAAATTAGGGATGGATTTTTGGTGGTTTGCAGAACAGATGAATGAGTACGACAGAGAGGAGTAAAAGGGCCTTTGCGTAAACGTAAAAAACAATGGGGCATATTATCAAGGGCAATATCGCCACTTTTGCGGCAATTTTTGCCGAAAAAGCGGCGATATTTTTATCGCCCTATTAACAAGCCTGCGCTAACAGGCGTTAGCGCAGGATTACAGGCGTTAGCTGTCGTTTTTTTTCCACTTTGCATGTCAGCGATATATATCGCTAATGACATGCAAAGTAGGCGTTCCTGACTAACACGTCATGGAAACACTCGCAGACACAACTTCGCTCTATTATCAAGGCGGCCCCAGAACCGCGAAGCGATTAAAAAAGCCGCGCTAACCGCGGTTATCGCAGGTATTGAACGTCTGCTTTTGAATCGACTTAGCTATACTCCCCTATCAGCAAGCTCCCCTATCAGCAAGCATCTCCATAGCGCTGTGAAATCATCGCTGGATTTCACGCGCTATTTCTGTTTCTCGCCATCTATCGCTGGAATTACATCGCCTGTTAGCAAAGCGTTGATAATACGCCGCTAACACGGCGATGTAATTCAGCGATAGACGGCGATAAACAGAAACGCGCTAAGTGCGCTTAGCGATGTTGTTAGAAATGGAATCTCTGGTTGGCTAAGGCTTGCGCCAAAGCCAGGCAGAGACCACCACTCTAGTCAGGGCGAGGGTGTTACACGCCAAAGATAACCCCTGCTCACCCCCTTGGTAGCTTGGCACGAGCAGTCAGGCTTATCCCGGAGGCAATGTGTAAAGCGTTTGCGCACGCACACAGCAACAACATACCAGGCACACCACAAGAAGGAACTCCACACAAGGTTATATCAAAAATAGCCTTTGTATTATCATAACACATTAGAATAGTACTCACATAATATACATGGTGCCACCTGGCACTAGGTCATATTTACAAGGGATTATTTACACCTGACAGGGCCAACTGGACCACTGTCAGAACCAGCACAAAGCGAACTTAGAATATGTATCACTTATAATAAATGTAGAACACATCATAAACGTACAACCAGTAATCACTGGTAACCTCTGTACTTAGCATCCGCCTGTAACAGAAACTACATTATGCACAGTATCACATTAGGCGCGAATTACATTCTGCGCCAACCTCACCCGCATAAATACATGATGCAATCCTCTCATCAGTCTAAACACATTAGACCCTAACCTCCTAAGTATAACTCACATTAGGGGCGTAAATCACAGTAGAGAATAACTCACAACCTAAACGCATTAGGTAATAATAAAATCACTAGCATAAACCATAATATGCCAAACAACCTCAATCTGAACACACAGCTAGAGGTATAACACAGGGTGCTTAAATCAGGGTAAATGCCTCACATTTCCTAGCACCACATAATCCCTGACCCTCCTGGCCACCGGCCTTCTCTAGGGCTCAAATGCCCTATGCCCAAAGTCAGAGTTCAGCTGCCAATGCAGCAATATCCAAAAGCGCGTAATTGCGCTGGGGCAGAGGAGTGCATCTCACTCCTATCTTATGCAAGAGTGCCCCCACAGAACTGTTGCCTAAACGCTGCAGCTGCCCACTACTTGCTGGGCAGCTGTGAATCACGGGAAGGCCTGGCACCTCTGTGCCTCCTGTCCCCCTCAGGGACTTTGAGTTAATTGTGCCTCTGTTGCAGCTGCCCGCGCTGGTGCGGTGCAGCTGTGGCACTTCTCATCAAGGGGGCCCGGCACCTCTGTGCCCTCTGGACCCCCACTTGGCAATCAACACATGCCCCCATCGTTGGGGCGGCCCGCTCTCTGGCGGGACCGCCCAGGCGCCCGACCATGCGCCTCGATATGCCCCAAGACTCTGGGGCACTCTGGAAGCAAACATGCCCCACGTTGCAGCTGCCCGCGCTGGTGCGGCGCAGCTGTGACCCTCAAATGCGGCATGGGCACCTCTGTGCCCTCGGGGTCCCCACTGGGACTCCGCAGCTAGGGGAATGTGGCAAAATGCTGCAGCTGCCCACTGTCAGGCGGGGCAGCTGGGGCGGGAGCACGAGCACCGACAATATGCTCCGATCTGGGAGCAGGTATGCCCAACGTTGGAGCGGCCCGCTGCCAGACGGGGCCGCTCTGACTCCGTGCCCCACGGGTACCACAATACCCAAGAGCCGCCGCCCCCACGGAGCCCTACTCACCGGCTCTGGTCGGGGGAGGCTCTCTCTGGGCGTGTGCTCCTCTTCACCCGGTCCCCTCCTGGGACCGGGATTTCACCGTGGAGCCTGGAGGCTCCGTCACTGTTCTTCTGCCTGGGCCCTCTCCTAGGGCTCAGGACTTCTCCGGTGCTTCGCCGGGAGGCGGGGTGGGCTCCCCGTTCTCCCTTTCTCTGCACACCGGGGCTCCTCGCTCATGGGAGCCCCGCACCGGTACCGCCATCACTTCCGGTCCTGCCGCCGGCCCCGCCCACGTCGCAGGCAAGGTTGCCTGACTTCCGGGTCGCGCTGGCAGCGGCCCGGCAACGTTTCTTCTCGGCTGCGGCCATGAGGGGTAGGCTCCTCGGAAATTAAAATGTAGAGCGGGGTGGGCTCCCGCTCCATCAGTAAAAGGCAAAGACGCGGGGTGGGCACCCGCGCACTTGAGCATCCCGGGGGAATCCCTCGCATCGGGATTCCCTCCCACGAGGCGAACAGCCTCGCGCTGCACAGCCCCCGCTCCTGCTCGGCTGGGCAATTACAGGATAGCGCTTCCAGGCGCTAGATGAAGCAAAAAGTCCTCAAAGGTGAAGGGGCAATGCAGGGCGCAGGGAGGCAAGCCCTCCTGGCAGCCCCCCCCGGGCCCCAACAGCAGCACGCCCCGTAGGACCAACAACCAGGAACTGCACACTTTCATGGGGTCACAGCCCCTTCTTTTATACAGCATTTTCCTTTGTGTCACAGCACAGGGTTTGGGGGAACCAGATACAACTGGTTTGGGGGGAGCTTTGGAGCACTTTGTTTTGCTCAGCTCCTCTCTCCTTTCACCGGACAGGCTAGGGACATCAGACGCACCACAGGGGGTGGAGCCAGCATTGTGGAGGGAAGGCACAGCCCTATTCAGGTCACAGGTGCAACTCCTCCCTCCCATCTAACTGCAGATCTCCCTATTCAGCCCTGCGCTGACTCACCCTGCCCCTCCTGGAGCCACACACACCTCCCAGCCCCTGTCACTCACAAGCCAGACATGCAATTCACATCAGGCAGGCAGACACAGAGCACACATAAATGCCAACTTCTAGAAGTGGCATTTCTACACCAGTTATAATAAATCTGCGCACACCATTGCGCAGCATTTATTCTCACGAGTTCGCACATACTAAACTCGCCCCTGCACTCCTCTCACACCAGGAATTACCATGGACACACATATCCCCAATACATTCCTATGGGAGGCAGGTCAATCTCACTAAATGTGCACAGAGCGCGCACACACTTTCCACTGGACCACAGTGCAAAAGTGCCCAGAGGCCTAAAACCACCAACACTAGGTTACAGACCAGGCAAAAAGTTCAGGGGTGAACCTGCCAAAAAGGGCCAAGTCCAACACAACCCCTTCCAGCCAAAACGCAGGGCAGACCAATCACCACCTTGATGGGCTTCCTGCTTGGGGCGATAGAACACGGAAGCAGGCCCGCACTGCAGGGACACCCTCCGGTTCTACGCCACTTGGAACCCATGGAATCCAACTAAGAAAAAACTCAGGACCAACTAGGCTACCCCACCGGTACTCCTAGTTGTCCACGGCCAGGACCAGGCCCTAGGCCACCCAGATGCCACTGGTCCTTGCCAATCCAGAGTGGGGGCAGTAACCCCTGGCATACAACAGCCATTCTCCACTCTCCCTCAGTGTAGTTCCAAACTACCACTGATCCTTCAACCTAGGGTCCGCACCCTCAGGCTGACCAGAGGTCACGGGCGAAGCGTCTCCTCACCCTAACTCTACTTCTGGGGTTCCGCACCCTCCCAGGGGAAGCACCCACCAGAACACAACTCTCCCACCAGTTCAGGACCTCTCTCCATCAACTGGTCTACCACCTGGGATCCAAATTCACCGGATGCACCGGGGTCAGAGGCGAGGACTCCCTCCCTCTGCACCCCCTCCCAGAGTCCGATACCCTCCCAACTGGAGTGGTACTGTTGTAGTGAGCCTCAGCAAGGCCTACCAGTGCTTAGGGGTTCTCCCTTCTCTGCACAGAGTCCTCAGACACTTAGGAAGAAGTTGGCACAGAAACTGGAAATAGAAAAGACAGAGTTTATTAAACCTCATGAGGTGGAGCTAACATTCGCACATCACCCTTCAGTAATGCATGAAGTAGCACACTGAATGGAAGGATCCTGGTCCTTTTATACCCACACAGGGGCTCAAATGAAGGCGGTACTAACACAAATGCTGGTTTTAGGTACATATAAGGTCATACAGAGAATGCACAGTCGACAAGTGGGTGGAGCTAACAGTTTCTACTTTTAGCAGACACATCCTGACATTTATAAACTCGGAACAGCTGCAAGCTCAACTGAGCATGTGCAAAGCAAGAGGAACTAAATATAACTTGTCTCTAGGCAGATTTCAAGAGCAGTTGACAGGAAGGTAGGACAGAGCACATGGCGAGCACATGGTAGCACATGGCAGCCAAAATGGCTGACAGAAATACAAAATGGATTCCACAAAGCGGACAATTTAGCCTCTAAATACAGGCTGTCTTCAGTTAATGCTTAACTTAAATGCTGCCAAATTACAACAGACGACCCTTTCAGCATTGGCTGAAGACATTCGTTTATCTGGGGTAATCTAGATATTCATCCCGTACATCTATTAACATTATTTAGGCCACCTCTTTATTCAACATTTGTTGGGCCTTTGTTTCAGCAATGTTCCCTTTGGCAGGTATACAAGCAGAGATGCAAATGGAGCAAAGCATTGGACCACATTGGATACATACGCAGCATGTAAAAAATATTGTAATTATTACACACAGGATAGTCAGTAGCTTCCAGCCCCAAGCAGAAACAAGAGTCCAAAACCATCCAGCAAAAGTCCAAGTTCCAGTCTCTGGATGAATTTCTGCAGCAATCTTATGCAGTTTTGATATTGCGTCATATACTGAAGGTGAGTGATCTGGTATGAATACACAACAGCTGCTACCGATGATGCGACATGCACCACCTCGATCAGCCAAAATCACGTCTAGCACCATCCTATTCTGGAGTGCTACAATCCTTGCAATCTGTAGTTCCTCTGTAATGTTCCCAAGTGCCATAGCTGTCTGATTAGTAACAGCTTCCACAACACGAGTCAGTCGTCGGATTTTCCTGCTGTTTAATGCAGCACCCACAAAGAAAAATAAGCCCAAGTTGAAATCAACATATTGTTGTAGGGTAGTGTCGGTTTGGTCAACTTCATCCATACTTATTGTCCTCTTATTTCTGTTTGTGGAAATGTCATTGTACAGTTTAAAATCACGGTGATACAATGCAGGTGCCAGAAACACAGGGGGCAACAGAAAAGATACATAGCAGATTCCTGACCACCCAACAGGTAATTGATAATATCCGTTATTTCCGCACACAAAATACGTATTATGCGAGGCTGTGAAAGTGCTCTTATTGGCACCTTCAATGGTCAGGATTACAGTACACTCGCTCCTCCCCACTGGAATTCTTCCAACACTACAAATACACAAATCTGCTTTAGCTTTTGTCACAGAAATCACAAAAGGTCCAATGTTCTTTATTATTCTCACATTTGTGAAAACATATGGTGTTGAAATATTGTCCGGTTGATACTCTTCCCATTCCCATTTAGTCCCTTTGGCTTGTGGATAACCTTCTTTATTTTGATAACACACTTTATTAAGTTGAAAAATAATCCCACCTACTGAAGGCTTTCCATATGCAAACAAGAGCGCATACCAAGCTTGACAAGAACCATTGTGAGAAAATGGAAGAGGAATAAAAGGTGTTCCTCCTTTCTTTTGATGTGCAGGTATCATCCCACACACCCAACAGTTGGTAGTATTCGTAGCATTGTGAGTATGGTGCAACATCTGGATAAAAGTATTGTTCAGGTAAGATTGTCGATGCTTTTGCTCATGGTAAGGAAGAGTAAAGTAGTGGTGTTCCACGGGTACTGGCGTAGTGGCAACAAAAAGCTGTCGAACAGGAGCCACCTTCTCGATGTACCATGTAATTGCTGCCATAGCCACCATAGCAACAACAAACCCTACAGCACAAATGATTTGTTTTTTCATTTTAGCAGCAGTAATGATTGATCTTTCTGAAAACTTGTTGAAAACAGTCGTTGGAGCTCTTCTCCATGGGCAGCCGCTGATTTCTTCACCATGGGCCAAAGCGGGTGTCACTATACTAATACAGGGCTGATCCCCCTCCCCTTGCCACAATGGCTCTCCGTTTCACTAACCCAGGGTGGTAGCTCAACCAGTCTTTTTCAAAACTGCAGATTCTTTCCTCGGTCTCAATTGATATCTGGATACTCCAGTGATCGTGTGGTCCGGGAAGACTTCCGCAGATTCGTCAGGTGAGATAGCTTGGCCTTTCTCCGTCTCCAGAATCTCTCAATGGTCGGTCAACACAGCAGGTTCCACCAAGGCAGGCGACACACGTTTGCAGTGTGTGCTGTGGATCCAATTCTTTCTGTTTGTCACTCGAACTGCTGTCCTTGTCGCAAGGAGCACCTGCTCTGGTCCTCGCCACCTTGGCTCCAAGCTGTTCGATCTGTCAAAGACCTTGACCATTACATGGTCACCAGGACGGAGTTCGTGGGCCTCACCTGTAGATCTGTCAGGAAGAGCTTCTCGAACCTGTTGATGAATAGAAATCAAACTGTCAGTTAACTGTGCCAAATAATCATTCATCAGAACACAAGGAACATCATGTATGGGGCGTGGCTTAGGAATTCCCCAAATGTTCATTGGTCTCCCAAACACCACCTCATAGGGGGTAAGACCTGATCGTGAATGTGGCACCGATCTTATGGATAGTAATGCCAAAGGTAGTGCATCTGGCCACTTTAGGGACGTGGAAGCCAGTATTTTCGCCAACTTTGTTTTTAGAGTAGCGTTATACCTTTCCACCAATCCTGCTGATTGCGGGTGGAAAACTGTATGGAATTTCTGTTTGATCCCTAATCCTTTCAGGACATGCTCAACAACTTGCCCAATAAAATGAGGTCCATTGTCACTCCACAAAAGTTTACAAACACCGTATCTAGGGAAAAACTCCTTTAGAAGCACCTTTGCTGTGGTGAGAGCAGTATTATCCTTCGTAGGGTATGCCTCTATCCATTTGCTAAAGGCACATACCACCACTAGGACATATTTCAAATTATTGCAGCGTTCGAGTTGGATGTAATCCATCTGCAAAACTTCAAAAGGTGCGGTTGGTGTAGCAAACCCTCCTGTAGGAGTTCGTGTCCCTTTTCCAGGATTATACTGCCAACAGATCAAACAGGACTGTACTACCCTTTTGGCTGTGCTAGCAATTTCAGGATGCTCCCAAACTTGTGTAAGCAATGTAGTTATTGCTAGAGCTCCAACATGTGCCAGCCCATGTGCCATTTGAACCATAGGTTGTAAATAGGCCGCAGGCAATTTCCACTTATTCATTTCTTTGTTACGCCAACAACCCTCATCATCTAATATTCCTTCTTTAGACCATTGCTCAAGCTCTTCCACAGAAGCAGATCTCTGTATATCCAATACTTCCTCTCTAGCATCATGCCAACGCTCAGCTTGTGATTTCACTACGTACATGGGTGTAGTGCTTCGCTGCATCGCAGTCTCACGGGCTACGCGGTCTGCAAAGGCATTGCCTTGTCCTATTTTGTCAGTCACTTTCTTGTGTGCGCTACACTTCATAATAGCAACTCTCTTTGGGTATGTAAGTGCAGTCAAGAGATTATGCACTAACTCTCCGTGTATTATCTGCATCCCATGGGATGTAAGAAAGCCTCTTTCCTTCCAGAGTAGGCCAAAATCATGAACCACTCCAAAAGCATAGCGGCTATCCGTGTAAATGTTCACACACAAGTCAGTGCTAAGCTCACATGCTCGTGTCAAAGCTATTAGTTCAGCTGCTTGAGCCGACTTCTGAGGTATGCGAGCTGTTTCCACTACTGTCTCAAGCGTGGTAATTGCATAAGCAGCTGAAGTCGTGCCATCTGGTAACTTCAAACAGGACCCATCAACCCACAGTTCCCCATCTACATCTGGAAGGGGCGTATCTTGCAAATCGATGCGACCCTTTGTCTGTTCCTCAGTAAGGAATATACAATCGTGAGGCTCCTTTGGCTGAGACTGAGTCGCAGGATATGGCAACAAAGTGGCGGGGTTCAGTGTCGCACATCTTTTCAAGGTAATATGAGGTGCTAGCAGTGTCAATTCGTATCCTGTCAAACGAGCACTAGTTAAGTGCTGAGTCTTAGTCTGATTCAAAAGGGCATCTACTGCATGGGGTACTAGCACCAACAGTTTGTGTGACAAAACTATCCCTTCACTCTGACGTATGGACACAGCCATCGCTGCAACTGAACGGAAACACCCAGACAATGCACGAGCAACAGGGTCAAGAACTGCAGAAAGGTATGCACAAGGACGCTGTTTGTCCCCGTGTGTCTGTACTAAAACTGACAATGCACATCCTTCTTTCTCATGTACATAGAGTGTAAAAGCCTTCGTGTAATCTGGTGTGCCTAACACTGGTGCAGAGCAAAGAGCTTGTCTCAACTGACAAAAAGCATTTTGACATTCATCTGTCCATGGAAGGGGGATCGGAGTGTTTTTAGTCAAAAGTGCTAGCAAGGGTTTAACAATGTGTGAAAAACCCAATATCCATTGCCTGCAAAACGAAGTCAGACCAATGAATGCACGGACATCTTTCTGCGTGGAAGGTACTGGGGTGTCTAAAATTGCTTGAATGCGATCTGGTGTCAGTGCACGGCCCTCCTTAGACAGAAGGTGTCCTAAATAGGTCACCTTCGGTCTACAATATTGCAATTTCTTTCGTGATACTTTATGGTGGTGTGTAGCAAGAAAAGAAAGCAAAGACAAAGTGCATTTCTCACACTGCTCAGGTGTATCGGCTGCCAACAAGATGTCATCGACATATTGTATGAGAGCCACTCCTTTAGGCAAGGTAAAGGAATCAAGCTGTCTCTTCAATGCTTGACTGTAAATACTAGGACTCTCAGTATAGCCTTGAGGAACTCTACAAAATCTGTATGATCTATTATTCAAAGTGAAACCGAACAAATATCGGCTATCAGGATGAATAGGAATCGAGAAGAAAGCGTTCTTCAGATCAATTACAGAAAATGTAGTTGCTGTTGGAGGGACCAAGGTAAGCAATGTCGTTATGTCAGATACTACAGGGTACTGTGGTACTACAATCTTGTTGACTTCTCTCAAATCGATAATAAATCTATAAATCCTAGTGTCAGTATCTTTTTTCAAAATGGGAAGAATCGGACTATTGCAAATATTGTAAGGAACTTCTTCCACAACCCCCACCTTAATTAAATCATGTACAATACGTGTGAGTGCTTCTTCTCCTTCTCGAGAAATTTTATACTGAGGCAGTCTTGGCAATAAAGCGCCCTCCTTGACACTAATATGTACTGGTGGAATAACCATTTGCCCTACATCAGTGTCCGAAGTAGCCCACAAAGTACTAGGGAGTGAGGCTAGTGCAATGTCCTCTTTAACAATACAAGATCTCTCAATCATAGGGTAGTTGTCATTCAAAATAACCCGTACTCCTTCCGGAGAACACCGTATCGTAGCCCTAAAATATTTAAGCATATCAAGACCCACAATATTGTCTGGTGTGTTTGGAGAAAGCAAAAACGGACATGGAGCAGTAAACTTATCAATATCAAATGCAAGTGGTTGTGACAATGGGCTAAGGGAAGGTGTTCCATCGAAACCTATCGATGTAATGGTTAAGCCAGACAGGGGAGCCCTTGGAACCAATTGTTTAGACAAGGCGCTACGAGTAGCTCCTGTATCAACCAGAAACTGATCAGTAGAACCCAAAACATGTGCTGTAACATAGGGACCCCTCTGATCTACTGGAACTTCAACTGATTCCTTACCCCGTCCTAGGCAATCCTATGCATAAGCAGAATCTTGAAAATCAGAGGGCGCATAGTCAGACATTTGATATTGGTTCCTTCTATCAAAAGTGTTAAACCCATTCTGCCCACGTGTATTAGCATCAAACCGAGCACGATCATTCGCGCTTCCTCTAGGCCCTTGATATCCTGAACGATTTCTCATTTGTCCCCGACCACGTAGATTCTGCTGAGCACGCAGCACTGGACAATCAGAAAGCCAATGTCCAAATTTTTTGCAGTACGCACACTGATCAACAGACAAATTCGAACGGGCAGAGGAAGGAAAGGACGAACCATAAGATCCACGTCCACCTCTATCATTACCTCTAGAAGGCGGACCATAAGCTTGAGCCAACATAACCTTTGTTTTCAACTCTTTAGACTTTTTGTCCTCATTACCTTTGGCTTCTAATTCTTGCCGCTCATAATACTGGGCCATAGTTAAAAGAGAAACCGGAGAAGATGTAGTCCATGAACTCTCACTGGCCTTTAAGCGACTAGCTATTCCTGGCAAAAGGTTTGCGACATATTTATCGACAAACAGATGCCTACCCGTGTCATCTGTCAATGACTGGCCACTAAAATCGTGAAATGCTTCTTCAAAGCGTGTGAAGAAGTCAGAAACTGATTCATCTACCTTTTGCTTGCAAGACGCTAGCACTGTCCAATCTATCTTTTTAGGGGGAATGATCGTCTTTAACTTAACTAATATAGCTGCCGGAAGATTTAAAATTAACTGACACGGTTTCTGTGCAGGTTCTCTATCTTCATCTAACCGCTCTAAATCTTTCCACAATGCTCCAAATGTCGCATTATCATCTATTTTACGCACAGTTCTCCACATATCAGGCGGTAATATTAATCCAAAAACAAATCAATATCAGACAGAGTCATAGTACAAGAGCTGATTGCACCCTCAACTTCCTCATAAAAGGCTGCTGGATTCTTTCGCGGGTCAGGCAATGCATTTTTAAGGGCCATAACATCTGCTCTATTCCAAGGAGTGTAAACCCAATTATAAATAAAGTACCCTTTCGCATTAAGAGAAGTCTTATCATCCTCTGTACCCGTTCCTTTAGGAGGAACATATAAAGGCGCGGCTTCCCGCATGGGTTTCACATGAATTACAGCATTCTTATCTGTTTCAGGAGTAGAAGTTTGTGCCATGCTGATCTGAGATGCTAGTGCAGCTGTTTCTGCTGCCTTTTTCTCCTCTCGCAAACGGGCTGCTTCAACACGCAGTTTAACCAAGCGTCTGATCGTGTCAGCCACCTGGGAGAAGACAAAAAGACCGTCACGTAATTGTTTACAATCAGCTGCTACATCATTGGGCTCCACTTCTACCGAATACTTCCTAAATTGTTCAATAACCTCTGCAGCAAATGTATCGGTAAAATATATTTGCTCCCTTTCCTGCCATCCTTTTATACTATCTAAAAGTTCAGAGGCAGTGGTAGTACTACGAACGGCTTTACGCGCAGTAGATCTAATGTCAGATGCACGCTCAGCAGATAGCATGGAACGAGTTTCTCGAGCTTTGTCCTGGTCTGAAAAAGAGTCCTCATCTGACTCATGAGGAGCGGAAGAAAAAATATACGGAGGTGGAGAACGATCTAATAAGAAATCATCTTGTGGTTTATTAAGGATAGGATAAAGGGGCTGCCTAACAGCGTATTGGCCAGTCACCTGTAAATGGCGTTCCCTATCTTCCCTCTCTTTAATTTCTCTCATCTCCTTGTTTTTGAACTCTAATGCTTTCGCATAAATGGTCTTTCGCTGTTCTTTGTCAATCAAGGCTTGCTCACGCTTCATTCGCTCACGCACTTCTTTCTCCCACATTCGCACACAATCAAACATATCTTGCCTAGTCTTTCGTTTAAACATACATTGTTCCACATACTGAATTTTTCGCAAATCAAATGACCCATACATAGGCCAACGCAACTCAGGATCTTTACTAGTATATTTGTTCCATAACGTGCAGTACATTATAGAAGAAATACCATACTTAATATACATATCCCTATTAGGCGTCCCCTCCGGGGGGCTGGTTGTGCTTCGTCAAGTCTCAAATTGGTACCACTACAAAAGCAACACATCCTACGAAGTGTGCTGAAAACAGGCATGCCAAAAAATAGTGCAAAATATGCAGTATTATAATCAAAGTAGCGCTTAAGGTACTCTTCATACGTTGCGCTGTTCAAACAATTTTAAATAGAGAAAAATCTCCTCATTACCTGCCTATATGTATTGCAATACATATATAATTACAAAACAGATTCCAAAATTGGCCAATTATACAAACAAAGCCACAGTAAGTGTTACTAAAACTACCTTACCAATCAAAGGCATCAAACCAACAGCAAGTGCCGCAAAACGGCTCTTACCAATCAAATGGTGTCCAGGTTCCAACTGCCAAGTTCTCAAATCGACCAAATGGTCACTGCACGGCGAATCAACAGAAGAGATCTCAGTCAAGGACCGGCGCCGCTGGGATGGTCAGATCAGAAAGAAAGGAAAAACGCCGTGGGTGCCAAGACCCTGGTGTCTCCTCAGGCAGCGATCGCGTCCAAAAGCGAGATTCCAATCCTTCGTCGCGACCAGTCCTTCGGGCATCCGAGTCGTTGATGAGTCCCACGTTGGAAGCGCCAATTTGTTGTAGTGAGCCTCAGCAAGGCCTACCAGTGCTTAGGGGTTCTCCTTCTCTGCACAGAGTCCTCAGACACTTAGGAAGAAGTTGGCACAGAAACTGGAAATAGAAAAGACAGAGTTTATTAAACCTCATGAGGTGGAGCTAACATTCGCACATCACCCTTCAGTAATGCATGAAGTAGCACACTGAATGGAAGGATCCTGGTCCTTTTATACCCACACAGGGGCTCAAATGAAGGCGGTACTAACACAAATGCTGGTTTTAGGTACATATAAGGTCATACAGAGAATGCACAGTCGACAAGTGGGTGGAGCTAACAGTTTCTACTTTTAGCAGACACATCCTGACATTTATAAACTCGGAACAGCTGCAAGCTCAACTGAGCATGTGCAAAGCAAGAGGAACTAAATATAACTTGTCTCTAGGCAGATTTCAAGAGCAGTTGACAGGAAGGTAGGACAGAGCACATGGCGAGCACATGGTAGCACATGGCAGCCAAAATGGCTGACAGAAATACAAAATGGATTCCACAAAGCGGACAATTTAGCCTCTAAATACAGGCTGTCTTCAGTTAATGCTTAACTTAAATGCTGCCAAATTACAACAGTACCCCCTAAAAGGCAAACCGGCCAGGACACTGATTACAGTCGCCCTGCCATCCAGGTCAGGCAAACACCTGAACCTGGCTCCCCAACCCAGGGACGCTACCCTTTGGTCAGATGCCCGGCGAACCAGGACTTCCCGGGGAGCACGCATGCCCCCCGAGGGTGACACATAACTAATGTGTTGTGTGACAGTCTGCCGGGCACAAACCCAGGGCAGAAGTGGTGTCCCCATGGCCCCTCTGGACCCACTGGTTCTTCCACTGGGGAACCTCTCCCCTCTCACCCCTCAATCAGGACTTCTGCACCCTCCACTTAGGAGCGGTGCTGCCTAGCACCAGGACTGCTGGAGCTCTGGTTACAGACGCTCCACGTCCTCTAGAGACTAGAAGATCCTCCTCAAATGGCCTACAAGTACAGCCTAGGCCCCCGACCTGGCGCTCCCCTAGGGAACCCTCCAGGCCCTGAGACGGGGTTTCGGGCCACCGTGGGACACACCGTCCCACACTCACTCCGTCTCCACTGAGACCGGACGTGAGCCCCTACACCCCTCCCATTCCACTGGGACCTAGCTGGGCTACACTGAACCTCTTCCACCCCACAGGACTGGGAGATACCCGAGCCACTCTTATTGGAACCACTTCCAGCTCACCTACCACGGGGAGATCCCCACACAGAACAGTCCAACAGGACAGACTAGGTTCCTTTCCTGGTGTTCCTTCTAAGAACCATCCAGTACCGGAGACTTGAGATTGAGGCTCGGAATACGGCCCAGTCTCACACCTTCCTCTCAGGACATGATGTGAGGCCTTGCAACCTCCTCACTATAACGGTTCCTAGTTGTGTTCCTCTGAACCATCTCCACCACCCTGGTTGGGAGATACCTGCACCATTCCTCTAGGGTCACTCCCCCATGCAAGTTCCTTATTTCAGAGAACTCACTCCAGCGTCCAGCAGCACATCACTCATCCACACACACCCCCCCCAGACTGGTGAGACAGTTCCTTACTGTCCCTGAATCTCAACCTGCACCCCTCTTACTGAGCACCAGGTACCATACTCTGGGAACGGGACGGGGACTTCATGCACTGGACACACACTTCGCTGCCACCACTGGATCCCACCCTTACTGGTGAATCCAGAAAACTCACACTGCACTTAGGGGATAATCTACCCTCCCGAGCTAGTGACTCCATACCAATTAAGTCCCCACTGTAGGCCAACCCAAGAACTAGCAGACAGCACAGGGGCAGTCCCTCCCTCAGCTGCAGGCCAACCCAAGAACCAGCACAATGGCTCAAGGGCAGTCCCTCCTCCAGCTTTAGGCCAACCCAATAGCAGTCTGCACAAGGGCAGTCACTCCTCCAGATTCTCTGGTTTCTATCCTTGGCAGGACACCCAACTCATAGTGCAATAAAACACATTTCAAAGAAATGACTCTTAAAACAAACTCTGAAACAATAATCCCTTTCCATGTGACTATCTAAAATGGAGAGTTTTGTAATGCAGCCAGTTGTCGCTGTGGTACTGCGCAAACGCAAGTCCTAATCCCCACCGCTGACAACCAATGTTAGAAATGGAATCTCTGGTTGGCTAAGGCTTGCGCCAAAGCCAGGCAGAGACCACCACTCTAGTCAGGGCGAGGGTGTTACACGCCAAAGATAACCCCTGCTCACCCCCTTGGTAGCTTGGCACGAGCAGTCAGGCTTATCCCGGAGGCAATGTGTAAAGCGTTTGCGCACGCACACAGCAACAACATACCAGGCACACCACAAGAAGGAACTCCACACAAGGTTATATCAAAAATAGCCTTTGTATTATCATAACACATTAGAATAGTACTCACATAATATACATGGTGCCACCTGGCACTAGGTCATATTTACAAGGGATTATTTACACCTGACAGGGCCAACTGGACCACTGTCAGAACCAGCACAAAGCGAACTTAGAATATGTATCACTTATAATAAATGTAGAACACATCATAAACGTACAACCAGTAATCACTGGTAACCTCTGTACTTAGCATCCGCCTGTAACAGAAACTACATTATGCACAGTATCACATTAGGCGCGAATTACATTCTGCGCCAACCTCACCCGCATAAATACATGATGCAATCCTCTCATCAGTCTAAACACATTAGACCCTAACCTCCTAAGTATAACTCACATTAGGGGCGTAAATCACAGTAGGGAATAACTCACAACCTAAACGCATTAGGTAATAATAAAATCACTAGCATAAACCATAATATGCCAAACAACCTCAATCTGAACACACAGCTAGAGGTATAACACAGGGTGCTTAAATCAGGGTAAATGCCTCACATTTCCTAGCACCACATAATCCCTGACCCTCCTGGCCACCGGCCTTCTCTAGGGCTCAAATGCCCTATGCCCAAAGTCAGAGTTCAGCTGCCAATGCAGCAATATCCAAAGCGCGTAATTGCGCTGGGGCAGAGGAGTGCATCTCACTCCTATCTTATGCAAGAGTGCCCCCACAGAACTGTTGCCTAAACGCTGCAGCTGCCCACTACTTGCTGGGCAGCTGTGAATCACGGGAAGGCCTGGCACCTCTGTGCCTCCTGTCCCCCTCAGGGACTTTGAGTTAATTGTGCCCCTGTTGCAGCTGCCCGCGCTGGTGCGGTGCAGCTGTGGCACTTCTCATCAAGGGGGCCCGGCACCTCTGTGCCCTCTGGACCCCCACATGGCAATCAACACATGCCCCCATCGTTGGGGCGGCCCGCTCTCTGGCGGGACCGCCCAGGCGCCGACCATGCGCCTCGATATGCCCCAAGACTCTGGGGCCCTCTGGAAGCAAACATGCCCCACGTTGCAGCTGCCCGCGCTGGTGCGGCGCAGCTGTGACCCTCAAATGCGGCATGGGCACCTCTGTGCCCTCGGGGTCCCCACTGGGACTCCGCAGCCAGGGGAATGTGGCAAAATGCTGCAGCTGCCCACTGTCAGGCGGGGCAGCTGGGGCGGGAGCACGAGCACCGACAATATGCTCCGATCTGGGAGCAGGTATGCCCAACGTTGGAGCGGCCCGCTGCCAGACGGGGCCGCTCTGACTCCGTGCCCCACGGGTACCACAATACCCAAGAGCCGTCGCCCCCACGGAGCCCTACTCACCGGCTCTGGTCGGGGGAGGCTCTCTCTGGGCATGTGCTCCTCTTCACCCGGTCCCCCTCCTGGGACCGGGACTTCACCGTGGAGCCTGGAAGCTCCGTCACTGTTCTTCTGCCTGGGCCCTCTCCTAGGGCTCAGGACTTCTCCGGTGCTTCGCCGGGAGGCGGGGTGGGCTCCCGTTCTCCCTTTCTCTGCACACCGGGGCTCCCCTCGCTCATGGGAGCCCCGCACCGGTACCGCCATCACTTCCGGTCCTGCCACCGGCCCCGCCCACGTCGCAGGCAAGGTTGCCTGACTTCCGGGTCGCGCTGGCTTCTTCTCGGCTGCGGCCATGAGGGGTAGGCTCCCTCGGAAATTAAAATATAGAGCGGGGTGGGCTCCCGCTCCATCAGTAAAAGGCAAAGACGCGGGGTGGGCACCCGCGCACTTGAGCATCCCGGGGGAATCCCTCGCATCGGGATTCCCTCCCACGAGGCGAACAGCCTCGCGCTGCACAGCCCCCGCTCCTGCTCGGCTGGGCAATTACAGGATAGCGCTTCCAGGCGCTAGATGAAGCAAAAGTCCTCAAAGGTGAAGGGGCAATGCAGGGCCCAGGGAGGCAAGCCCTCCTGGCAGCCCCCCCCGGGCCCCAACAGCAGCACGCCCCGTAGGACCAGCAACCAGGAACTGCACACTTTCATGGGGTCACAGCCCCTTCTTTTATACAGCATTTTCCTTTGTGTCACAGCACAGGGTTTGGGGGAACCAGATACAACTGGTTTGGGGGGAGCTTTGGAGCACTTTGTTTTGCTCAGCTCCTCTCTCCTTTCACCGGACAGGCTAGGGACATCAGACGCACCACAGGGGTGGAGCCAGCATTGTGGAGGGAAGGCACAGCCCTATTCAGGTCCCAGGTGCAACTCCTCCCTCCCATCTAGATGCAGATCTCCCTATTCAGCCCTGCGCTGACTCACCCTGCCCCTCCTGGAGCCACACACACCTCCCAGCCCCTGTCACTCACAAGCCAGACATGCAATTCACATCAGGCAGGCAGACACAGAGCACACATAAATGCCAACTTCTAGAAGTGGCATTTCTACACCAGTTATAATAAATCTGCGCACACCATTGCGCAGCATTTATTCTCACGAGTTCGCACATACTAAACTCGCCCCTGCACTCCTCTCACACCAGGAATTACCATGGACACACATATCCCCAATGCATTCCTATGGGAGGCAGGTCAATCTCACTAAATGTGCACAGAGCACGCACGCACTTTCCACTGGACCACAGTGCAAAAGTGCCCAGAGGCCTAAAACCACCAACACTAGGTTACAGACCAGGCAAAAAGTTCAGGGGTGAACCTGCCAAAAAGGGCCAAGTCCAACAGATGTTTATCGCTATTCTTTGATAATATGCCCCAATGATTTCTTCAAGAGAGTATTTCTCTTAACTAATCTGTCCCCAGAAACACTTAAATAAACTAATGCTATTTCAAAAATTCTGGCAGCGAGTGAATCAATGGGCGAATTAGCGTCAAGCAATTCCATAAAACCGAACTAAAAAAAAGAGGCGAAATACATTTCGAATTCTCGGTTCGTGGCTTGTGAAGGATGTTGATACTGGCGCTGTTGACTTTTTGTCTGAACTAATTTAAAACACGCCTTTAGATGTGACAGCATAATAAATCAACGTTATACATAGGCTCCTAACCGGCTTTCTTATTGTGATATCAATGCTGGTAATGACTGGTAACACTGTTCCCTGCATTCCACAAGAAAATTACTTCTTTTTGAAAAAAAACAATGAGTATTTTGCTTCCATATACGGACCATATTGCATTAATGTATTCAGCCTGTAATCTTAGATACAGATTTAAAACCTGGCATTTTCTATTTCCTAGTGCAGATGAGAAATGATTTATAACACATCTTTTATATGTGCTGAGCAGAGCATCAGTATTCACGATATTAATACTTTGAGTTGACAGGTCATCTTTCTTTTGAAAGTTATCATAGCTTATTTTTAGTCAAAGCACTTAGGAAGTACACTTCAAAAGCTGACACATATTGGATAAAGTTCTGCCTCTGTTTCACCACAGGCTCGCTGTGAGTGTTTGAAAAGGTGAAGCTAGGGTCCAAAAGTCATATGAGGCTGTTTGACAACAGAATTCTGCCATACCGATGGAAGAATTAATGTGCTATATGTATACTATGAAACACAAGCTAGCATAACCTAACCTAAAGTCACATAACACAACATAACATACATTGCTGGCACTTTTAGAATGGGATTTTGCACAAATGTTTAAATAGCTGAGGACTTACCAATAGTGTTAATGCATATACATCAAGCGGTCAATTGCACAAATGTCGAGATTTTCATTTGCTTAAAAGAGGGTCTATTTGTAGTGTTTTTGCCCCAATTGTTTAATATCTCTAAGATCTAAATGAATGTGCTGGCATTGGACTTCACATCCTGGATGTTTAGTTTCTGAGCGCCTTTAAAAACACCAGCGTCAATCCTGACTCTGCGACAACACTCTGAATAATTGCTCATCCCCTGTTCCAAACTCCCAGTAGTCCCTGGGAGGTGGCATTAAGAACTATGGGGCATATTCACAAGCTCCTATCGCCACCACAAAGTCACTTTTCAGGACGTTGTGGTGGCGATAGGGGCTTCGCCTTATTTACAAGACGGCGTTAAGCCACTTAACGCGGCTTAACGCCGGCTTGTAAATAAGGCCTCCTTTCGTGCTACACTTAGCGTGAAAGGGGAGGGCAATGGATGTTGCTGTGGGCATTCCACCGCAACACCCATTGATTTTGATACTGCCCCATATTTACAAGGCAGCGTAAATATGGGGCAGCGCCAAAATTAAGACCAGGGAAAACCTGGTCTTACCCTGTTGAAACGAGGAGAAAAGTTTATTTTCTCCTCAATTTTGCTGTTTCCATGTGCGCTTCGTTGCGCAGCACACATGGAAACAGCAAAATGCCAATGATTGTTTACGTGCAGGACGGTGTTCCTTCCTGCACATTAACAATCATATTAAAAAAATGACATTTTGCAACTTCTATGTGTGCTGGATTGAGCAGCACACATAGAAGTTACACAACGGCATTTTAAGATTGTTTATGTGCAGGAAAGGACACCTTTCGGGACATAAACAATCTTCCCCTGCAACGCAGACACCCTTGCACTATGGTGCAAGGGTTCCTGCGTTGGCGCTAGGTAGCTAAATTTAGTGCCAGCGCAGGGGGAAACACAGGGCTGCACCCTATTCTTCTAAATATGGTGCAGCCCTGCGTTTCTGAAGTTGCGGAGGTGTCGTTAGCCTTCTTGGCTTAACGACACGCTTCGCCACTTCACTTGCAAATATGCCCCTACGTTCTAATTGTCCAGACTTTCAGCACTTCTCATCACAGGTCTCTCACTCAATGCGACCATTACTGGTCACAACATTGTAATGGTCTCATGCTGGGCCCTAGGCCCACATGCAGATCATAATGATGGACACAGACACCAAGGGTTACTGGGTAGCAATGGCCACGAGCACGTGCGCTCGGCCCCTTTTATTGTCAGGGTCACCTGACTGGTGACGCCTGTGAGGGGTCGGTGTATAGTGTGGTTGAGGCACAATGTAAAACACTAGACCGGTGATCAGGCGATCACTACATCCCTCCTAAACTTTCTTTAAAGTCAAAACAGAGTCCAAACCTGTGGGAAGGAAATAGGATTGAAACACAATACAATACAATAACAAAACTTCCCCGAAGCCTCTTTAACTGCTTGCCATCCGCCAACAATGGAATCCTTGCAGGCGGGATCACTAGTTCTCTTTTGGCACGATGTCAGGGTGCCCTGTGGATCTAGTCTTTCTTGGACTCAATAATGTGGACGGGTACTCCTCAGTCTCTCTCTTTCTGTTCCACGTGCAGCGAAGGTACATGTGGAGTGATGGTGGACGAGGTATGTTCTGTGTTCCACCACACAGTCCTGGTTCAGGTATTCGCTCCATATGAGTAGTCGTGATTCTCTCTGCAGATAGGTATGCAGTTGCAGGACGCCCCTCTCACGGATGCCCCTCTCTCATAGGTATCCCCTCTCACAGGATGACCCAGAGGCCCTCTTCTGCCAGGCTTCCACTGGACTGGGTGGACTTCCGCCGTGTCACTCCAACCTCGTTGGAGGAATCGCTACGGGCCACCTCTCGTGTCCCACGCTCCGCCTGAAAGGGTTGTTGTTGGCTCCTGCCCTTTCTCACGAGACCTTCGCCCCCCTGGAACCTGCAAACGAGCGGTTGTGGATCCATCTCTCTTGTCGGGACCCGCTGCCACCGGCGTCCCTGAGGCCCTTGCCCCTTGGATATCCACGGTCTCCCGTTCTATCCCAAAGGTAGGTGTTACCAATGGTCCATCCTGCTCGCCTCTGCCGTTACCAGGAGATCTGGGGACTCGTAGGTAGATGTCATAGATAGACGTTTACTCCCGGTGTCCCTGATGTTGGTTCCAGGCCTTGTGCTCCGATGTTCATATACTTTTCCCCTTCTCCCTTCAGGTGTTTTCCTTCTGGTGTGTGAGTTGACTTGTTACACCTCTTTACTCTTCTCCTCTTCTTTTCTTCTCCTTCATGGCGTCTTGCCACTCAACTTCTATCTTCTCTTTCCTTCCTTCGCGACGCGGTCTGGTCCACTCTCGTACTTGTCTGCCCTAACCAGGCTTCTCCGTGTAGCGTGCACTCCACACGTGTCTTCCCGGTCTTGTCCTAACACTCTAGGACACTGCCTTTACTTCGCTCTGTCACTGGACCTGTCGTCGCGACCTTCTTTCATTCAATTATTTCTGACTTCCGAGCAATATAGTCAGACTTCTCTTCTGACCTCTTTTTGGTCCACGTCCCGGACCTCTCCTTGGTCCTCTTCATGGACATTTCCTCGGTCGTCCTCTTCACGGACCACTCCGTCATTCTCCTTGCCGGACTTCTTGTCAGATCTCTTCTCTCTGACTTCTTTCTCAGTCACGGCTCTTTGACCTCTTCTGCGGTCACTGCTCTCTGACCTCTTCCGCGGTCACTGCTCTCTGACCTCTTCTGCGGTCACTGCTCTCGGACCTCTTCTGCGGTCACTGCTCTCGGACCTCTTCTGCGGTCACTGCTCTCGGACCTCTTCTGCGCCTTCCCCTCGCGCCGGCCTCCGCCCCGGTCGCTTTTTGAGCTTCTTCCGGTACCGTCCGCGTCCGGGGTACCTCTTCTGCGCAAGGTCGCTTCTTGCGCTCTTCTTCTGTACGCGGTGGCGTCCTTTCGCCACTTGGCGTGCACACTGCGCCCTTACTCCAGTCACTCAGAAACTGGCTGCCTGGATCTGCTTCTTCAAACTTTGCCATCCAAGTGCGTTGCTCACTGCTGTCATCACTCCTGCGGCGACTACCCCTGGCCAGTAGGCGTTACCGCACTTCACGCAACCTTGGCAGCAGGTCCTTTTTGAGATGTCTTTACAGGCGCACTTGTGGGGTCTGCCACCTCAGCATAGGCAGTTGCACCTTTTGTCCCCTCGGGTTCACTGTGTAGCAGCCTTCCCAGAGCCGCTGTGCATTCCTCCCTTGGCACCTTTACCTTCTTCCTTCCCAGCATGTTTGGGCTGCAGCCGCTACCCCTGTGCTGCATTACTTTCTTCCTGACACACCGTTGCCTCCCAGCTCCCTAGCTCATGTCATTTAGTGCATGTGCCCTTTCTGTCACAGTCTTTTATTTATCGGGCGTGATACTGCACTTTGGCCACTAGATGGCAGTGTGTCCTTTCAAAACGCGATCCAGGCTGGTTTTCCAGACTCCGATGCCTCGCGCTGCCTTCGCACAGTGTGAAGTCTTCACCCAGCTGGCGCACCTTCCTGGGACTCTCCCCACATTATAGGTACTCGCAGTAAGGTAGGTGCCTTCCTCATTACTTGTCTCTGTGTGATTTTATGACGGGCTGTCTTAAACTCCTGCTGGTGCACACCCGATCCGATCACTTTGCTGCTGCAATTTCTTTCGCGCCCTGCAGCGCTTCGATCGGCCCCCAGCAGCTTCACCCACGCTGCGGGCCTCCCTTTTCTGCCTCTTTGATTGCGCGGCCACCCCTGCCGCGTTCCTTACAACTCGTGCCCCTTGGCTGCACCGGGACCTCGCAGCATGCTACCATGGCCTAATTCGTTCAGTTCCAGCCGGCCAGGCGCGCTCTCCTCCTGCGGGAGGGGCACTGACTCAGAAGCTGCTTCCTTGCCCACACGTCGCCGGAGGCTCTCATCGGCTGCCCGGAGCCACGGACACTGCTCCCTTCCAGGGCACACACAGGCTGCCGGACCCCACCGAAGGACTTCTCACGTCACCCCAGTGAGTTGCCATTATAGTTTGTTTTCGATGGGGAGCCAGGGCCCTCGCTGCCACACGCTACTCAGCGGCGCTCCAGCTCACCTCACATTCCGGCCTCCCCCAATGCAGTTCACTAGTGGTGTCCTCCTTCCTCTACCCGCCCGCAGCAGCCTCTCAGTTCACACGCTGCGCGGGGTGGGTGAGGGTTGGCGCTGCTGCCGGAGCCTGCCCGCTCCGTTCTGGGCAACGTTAGTTTTCCTCACGGGAAGGGGGGAGTGGGTAGCTCCTCCACTCTCCGTCCCTTTCGCCGCAGGCTCACCTTCTCCTCAGATGCGGGGTGGGCTCCCGCTGGCGTCATGCTGTTCATGTTCACTCGCCACGGCCCCTCGACACCTTTCCGCTTTCACGGGCTCACCTCCTGCCCGGCTGGTCATCTCTTCGACGCGGATGGGCTCCGCTCAGCTCTTCCATCCCCCCCGGGGCTCTTCACGCGCCCACAGACTGTCAGGCGCCTCCTCACAGGGGTGGATTTAATGCCGACACGTGAGGTGCGGGGTGGGCTCCCGACCTCCTCACCTTCACCCCGGGGCACTTCACCCTCCCCGCGGGTCTTCACGTCGGTGCGGGGTGGGCTCCCGAACACCTCTCACGCCTGGGGCTCTTCACATGACCGGCAGGCGATCAGGTGCTTCTCTCGCCTGCTCCAGGGGGTGCCCTTGACACGGGCCACACTCTCCCCCTCACCACCTTCAAAAAGGCGGCTGCACACGCGGGATTAGCCCCGCTCGTCGCCAATGTAATGGTCTCATGCTGGGCCCTAGGCCCACATGCAGATCATAATGATGGACACAGACACCAAGGGTTACTGGGTAGCAATGGCCACGAGCACGTGCGCTCGGCCCCTTTTATTGTCAGGGTCACCTGACTGGTGACGCCTGTGAGGGGTGGGTGTATAGTGTGGTTGAGGCACAATGCAAAACACTAGACCGGTGATCAGGCGATCACTACAAACATGTCCATGTAGGCACATGCTGGAATCTCCATCACCAATGCAGGCCCCTCCCCACGTAAATTGGGAGTTGGTCATCTATCTATCTGCCTTCTCACTCAGAATCCTAAATGGTTTCTCCTTCCCTGAGTCACCAGCTCCTGCCTAATAAGGTACTTCTGACACACTTGTAAGAAATGACCACATTTGTTTGTCCCTTGATTTTTTTGTGTTTTTGTTTTCGCTGACTTTATGATTCTTTGTGTTATATAACGACTAAACAGTGGAAAAGCACCTGTGCTTCCTTCCTAAAACATGTGCTGTAGATTAAAACTTCCGGTTTGTGCTCTTTAATTTCCTTTTAATTCCATAGTAAATGGTGCATGCTATGCACCTATGGTGTGGAACTGAAAATGTTATATGTGGGTCCCGGGGGGAATTTAAACCACCTTCAAATATGGTAAAAGTATGTATCTGCCAAGAACAACACTGTATTCTGGATGGCCACAGTTTAATTGCCCTACAATAACACATTGCAAGAAAAAAATACCTTTAACATGTAGGAATATTAATATTCGTAAGTCACTCCTAAATAGTGCCTTGTAAGGCCACAGGGCAGGGTGCTAATATAACAAGCATTGGTAAATGCAATAGGTTTCACCTATGTGAATAATAAGAAGCTGTTTTTTGTTTCAGCAACAGAACTAAGCATTTAGACTGTGGCAGTCCCATGGTCAACCGCATACCTGCTTACCCTCTTAAGTTAATAAGGCAGCACTACAGGGAACAATATCACATGTGGACTGGGAGGCTGCCAACATGGAGACGCATTTTGGGTTAGCTGCAAAATGTGCTGTTCCAAATAGTTCCCCTGTCTCCAAGACCCTGAAATGATGGTATCTATGGTCAGTCAAATGAGGTGTCCCATTAGTTGCAAGCTGACCAGCAAAGAAGTGAAGGGATTTACAGCAGCATTTTAATGCAGGATCATAAAAGAGCCGTTACCTGGCTCTTTTCTCTGAAGCTTTCTGCTGCAGCATCACTTGCAGCAGAGAAACCACAAAGCACTTAGGACACGTCAGGAAAGCATATATTAATGAAGGCCTACTGTGCAGGTAATGCTGCGCTTTTGCAATAATAACCATAACAATATCTACATTGTTTAAAGAGCTTCAGAAATGATTTTAATATTAGTATATAGGAACCGCCGAAAACCACTCCACCATTAGTCCCACTCTAGTTGTACTCTGAAAGCCATCTTGTTGCGATGCTGACCTTAGGCAGGCTTATGCTCGTTCTGTGTAGTCTCTCTGAGCTGCCTTTCACGCCTTCCACCCTAATCTCATCCGCATCAGTAACTGAGAATTCACCCCAGTCTTATTGGAATATCTCTAGCTCCATTTGAGATTTCAATCCTATACACAAGAACGGAAACAGAAGAAACAATGAGTAAATGTAAGCACTCAAAAGGCAATACAAGTCCCACTGTACTCTATCGGGAAGTTTAGGTTGGTGTGATGAGTTGTTTTTCTATTCACTTAGCTTGTATAATACTCTATCCAGCAGTGATCAGGAAATGAAGGTGCACATTCCTCTTCTGCTATTAGAAGGAAGTGGTTTTCAGGTTAGTTCCTTCACACTATAGAACTGAAAGAAACCTTTCTATTTAAATTGTGGAACAAAAGGGCGCTGTTCCTCTAGTGCATGCACATTCACTGCACGGCGACACCCAGTTGATTCAAAGGGTACAGTTTACCAAACTATGGGGCATATTAGCAAGACCGGCGATAAAATTATCGCCGTTTTAGCGGCAGGAAACTGCCGCTAAAGCGGCGATAATGGGCTTGCTAATATGCGTTATAGAATTCAATAGAAGCCCAGGTTAGATGTGCAGGACATCTAACCTGGGCTTCTATTGGAATTCTATAACGCATATTAGCAAGCCCATTATCGTCGTTTTAGCGGCAGTTTCCTGCCGCTAAAACGGCGATAATTTTATCGCCGGTCTTGCTAATATGCCCCTATGTTACTCTTTTAGTGGAGAAGACAAATAATTTCATAAATGTACATCGAAGTATGTTGAAGGTAAAATAAGTAACTATGCAAAAATGTTTTCACAACTTTTCATCTTTACCTTTGCTCATGCTATTAAAGAAACACAGCGATATTCAAACTAAACTCGAGTTATCTGGAATGTCTGTGTGTTTGCATTCCAGAGGAAGCCTGGAGCAGGTAATGAAAATAGAGAGAAGGGCCAGGACAGGGTATGTGACGTAACGGCCAGAGCTGCGGACCTTGGAGCTGGGGAGCCGGGTTCGAGTCTCAGCATCGGCTCACAAGCACGCTTGAACTGCGTGCTAACACAAAATGTTCAAATAAAAGAGATCTGAGAAAGCGGAAAAAAACTGTCAGAAAGCACGCCTTAAATAGGTCCAGTCATCAGGCAAAGCAAATAAACGCTGTGCAGCCTTAAACAAATAAAAGTAGTTGCCATCAAAGTGGGCGGATAAAAAAAAGTACTTGGGCCACGGGAGAAACACACATGGAACAACAGGATAAAGAATGCCTACAACAAATAGAAACGAGGAAATATAAAGAGACAAGCACAAGGACCAATAAGAAGTGAAGGTGGGATGTGAGCCCCATTTAAGATATATTAAATGCAATAGATTTCACAAGCACAGCGCAAGCGATGTGCAGGCGAAACCTAACAATAGGCACATTTGATATAGGAGTTAGTGTGCTCTCACAGCAAGATAAAGTCCTGAAGCTATTTCACTGTGTTGACTTTCCCTGAACATGTTTATCTCTACTTTGAGAAAATGCTACAAAAATGCTGCAAAGTTATTTGTCAATTCATTTTCAGAATCTGATTTTGTGGTGAAATCAGATTTTTTATAATTTAAGTGCAAAAAATGTTTGCGCGGCTTGCTGGCCTAAAACCACTTTTGAAACTCAGCGGCATAATTATGAGCCCCTTGCGCTGCCGGAGCTTAACTTTTTGTGAGTCTCTGGAGGCACAAACCTTGAAATCATATCTATGAGGCCACGAAAAGCCACTTTGCATGGCTTTGAATAACCTCATAGATATGGAATAAGGCATATCAAATCGCTGTGTTGCCTTACTCTGCGCTCGGGAGGCGATCCTTGGGCATTGCTGTGGGTGTGCCCACGCAACATCCATGGATTTTGATGCTTCCCTAGATTTACAAAACCATGTAATGGATTTGCCAAAATCTTACGCCTCCCAAGGTGAGGCATAATGAGGAGAAATAACTTTATTTCTCTACGTTTACTCCTCTTACCATGTGTGCTGCATTCTGCAGCACACATAGAAAGCAAAAAAGGTTTTTCAGGACTGTTTTGTGCAGGAAGGTGCCCCTTCCTGCACAAAAACAATATTGCTGACAACACAGGCACCCTTGCACCTGGTGCAAGGGTGCCTGCATTGGCGATAGGCTGCCAAAACGGCGCAAGCACTGGGGGAAAGGACAGCAGTCACCGTATTGGATAAATAAGGTGCCTTCCTGCCAATTAACTTTGACGTAGGGCAGCGCAGCAAGATGAACTGCTGCACTGACCTACATCAAAAAAATAAGAGGAGTATGTTTTAAGGTGTCCCGTGGTAGGAACTTCCTTTTTGCTAAACAAAGTATGAAGTATGAAACTACAAATAAGTGTAACCCAGGGTTAATTAAAAAGACCGCTGTGGTATAAGAAAAACTTTATTGATGGTGTCAGAGGCATTTCTCTTTTCTTGATAGCACTGCCCTACGTCAACACCCCATAAAAGAGGCTTCTGTCTCTCCAGAAATGGAAAATATATGCTTGACTGGGAAAGTTAATAGCTCTGGCTCAGAAAATAATAACCTGCCTCGGAGCTCAGTAAGAGCACATGGGTGTTAACCACATTGGGGCCGATTCTGATGCGGGTTGGAAAAGCTTCCCGACCGAGGGCCTGATTCTGATGCGGTTAGGAAGGCCTCCTAACGGCATTTGCTCCTTCCAAATCGGATCGGGAACGTGTCTTCCCGACCGAGGGCCCAATTCTGATGCGGTTAGGAACAAATGTTCCCATTGAAGTCAATGGGAGTTCAACCAAATCGTATCTGGAAGCATCCGGATGCATCCTACTCCGCCGGTCGGACTTTCCCGATCCGAGTGGGTCGGAAACCATTTCCCAACCGATTCGGTCGGGAAGCTTTTCCAACCCGCATCAGAATTGGGCCCTTAGTAGGGATTTGTTGTGTGGAAGTGGATAGGCACAATTGGCAGAATAATAGGCTACCTCAACATTACCTATTTTGAGTTGGAGATGTCAGGAAGGGCTTCCCCTATTCATTCCCAGTACCCTCACAGACAGCCAGGCTCCAGTCACAGTAGGAGATAGAACTAATTTTGAACCTGTCCGATAGGAGTAGAGCTCATCTAAATGTAGGAGTGGCTAATAAGCTAAAGACAGGCCTTTGTGATGGCAGCTGTGTTTTGCATTCTTGAAACAGGAGCTCTTGGGTGATTTTACAGTAAGGCAAAGACAGAGTGCTGTGAAATGAGGTGGGGGACTGCCCTATAATAGTTTGGATTAGGTCGGTAGCAGAATACATCCAATCACTTCCTAGCACACTAGATAAAGATGGCGCCTCAACCACCACATCCTCAGAAAGGTCTTGACCTGAAGAAGAAGGACTTGCTGTAAGAAAACTCCAAACTCATTCTGGAAGAAGAAGTCTCACTCAAGGAATTCTGAATCCTGCTGCCACCCAAGGGGGTGGAACTGCTGTTCAGTGGTCAAGGGAATTGCCTCCTGTTTACCTTCTTCCGGGACACAAAAAGTAGAAGGACTTCTAATTCCAAGAGGTCCCAGCTCACCACAGAAAACTGGACCCTGGAGAAGATCTGGATGGAGAGAGAGACCTAGTGCCTAGAAGCTTGCCCTGAAGAGCGAGGGGCTGTGGGACTGACCAAGAGGACATTTTCAAGCACTTTGAAAAATAGTGTGATTTAGTAATTTTCTCTAGGGGTGGGTGTAACTGGCATAATTTGCTAAAGTGTAACTACGTCAAATAACAGCAAAATTACGTAAGGAGCGTAACCCTGCATTTAGAGATATTTTCTTAGTGCAAAATGCACCCTCGCTTTCAAAATGGACCAAAGGATGCATTTTGCACTGAGAAAATAGTGCTAAATGCTACAGAACTGGAACAGCAGGAGCTAGCAGCCAGCAACCACTCGCACTCTGTTGCTATGATCTTGCAGTATGCCTTTTCCCCCCAAATGAGTCTAAATTACGCAAGCCGGCGTATTCGCGTAATGTTTAGTAATTTTGTGTCACAAGAGTAGCACACAATTATGGAAATTATTCTAATTACCCCGGCATAAATAAAATTTTGCCCAGGCCTAATTGTTTCCTCCTCTGGAAGACCATGGAATAGGTGCTGAGACTTATTGAGGGAGGTTGCACCCAAAATGGGCAAGAAACCTTGGTTTGTCCTGCTTGGAGAATTTTGCAGATCTGAAAACTGGATCAGTGGAAATTCACGACAAAGGTATCCAGCCTCATGGGGCCTTATCATGATGTGGCTTCCATCCTTCATTCCTGCCCACTGCAGGATTTTGAATGCCCAAAAAAGTGATTAGGTCTTAAGGTAAAACCTTAGACTGGGGTGAAGTGACTAATCTACTCAACCTACAAAGAGATCTCAGTGACTACGAAAATCCATATTTGTCCCACTCAGTGCTTGTGAAGTCAAAATAAATGGTTTCAGTGGGCCATAATGTATCTGGTTTTGAGGGACACTCACTGGCCAAAATCTTGCCCATTGGAAGAGTTTGCCTTCCAAAGTTCAAAGGAAAAAACTTTGACTGGGATGGCCTAATTGATTTATCTCACCTCCACTCTACTGCGGTAAGCCTGATATCGCACCTAGGTCTCACTTCACCATAAACAGTGACTTTTGATTGGTGATTTACTGTTCCGTTATGCTTTTTACCTTAAAACTTAAAAAAATCATATCTCTTTTCCCCCTTAACCAGTTTTAATGATGGTATTTTTTTGCTTGTTGCATTTTCTCTATATTTCTAAATTGTTTTTGGTATTTACTATAAAATTGTTGGTGTTGAATTTAACAGGTATTTCTCTGGTGATTGCCTGCTGCTTGTGTCACAGCTACTAGGAATTGAGCATAGAGTCTCTCACAACTGTGTTTTGACCTACCCAGAGTGGATTTATTAAGTTGGTAAGGGTGCCACCATCCCAAATTATTAACCAACATCACTGGGGGGAGACAAAGGAGGGTATATGTAAAACTCAATTTCTTCTCTCATCACATCAGGCTTCTCAGTCATTCTGGTGAAATCCTCAGTGGCAGATAATACCTGTACTCTCCCTTGGTCCTCCTTGTCAGCATTTGTCCTAAGGGTTTACCTCCACAATAGACTCTTGCTGATGCACCTGGTACTATATTCTATGTAATAACAGCCTTCATTGTAGGAAGGTGGAATCTGACTATATGGTTGCCCCCACTTTTTTTATGGTGTTTTGCTGGTTTATGACTTAGTTGGACTGGGATCCTGCTATTCAGGGCCCCAGTCTATCTGCTTTCTCTGTAAAAAGGTTTCCATGTGCCTTAGGCACATCTCTGATTGGAATCTGGAGTGCCCTTATAAGTCCCTAGTATATGGTATACTATGTACCAAGGGCATAGGTACCTCAGAGGCCTGCCAGGGGCTGCAGCATGTATTATGCCACCCCTGGAAGGCCATCCAAACTGACACCACAGGTCTGCTACTGCAGCCTGGGTAAGGTGGTGCATGCACCCCTTACTGTGATATAGGTTACCTATATCACTAAATACATACACACATATAAACCTATAAGTCACTCCTAAGGCAGGCCTTATCAATCCTAAAGGCAGAGTGCATGGTTCCTATGTGAGAGGGTGCCCCTGCATGAGCAGGGCCCCTCTGCAGCGTTCGGAGACCATCTCTGATGCTGTTTGTAGTGCAGCCTGACCATATACTCTTAAGCGCATTATATCCTTGCGGTAAAATGCTAACTTTGGAATGGCTGCACCTAAACATGTCGTGTTTGGTGTCAAACATCTTGGAATACTACCCCCCACCAATCCTGGCGGCGGGGTAGCATTCCACCCTTCTAGAGGGAAAGACATGTTAACTCTGACGAGTCCGGTAACTTCTTTCCAGAGCCCTGGCATCACAAAATGGATGCTGCTGCCACAGACACGAGTCTGGCCTCCTGCTGCTGGACAAAACTCCGGCAGGGGAGGCCTGGACAATAGGTTTCCTGTCCCAGGGAGGTGTGACCACCTCCCCAGACAGGATAATGTGTATTGGGGCTGGGTGGGTGCACTCTTAGAGTGCTTTGAAGTCCTGCACTGGGGGAGCAAAAGGCTCCTCTGTGCATATGCCAGTTCAAACCAGCTCAGGGGCTACCTGCCCCTGCTCTGGTGCGAAACTGGACAAAGGGAAGTGGGTGTAGCCACCCCTCCCTTGACCCTCCCATAGGTGGGGTCATAGAGTTAGTCCCTCCCTGTTTTACTGGTTAAAATGGGGAACCCTTGCCACAGCAAGATTAGATTATACCTGGACGAAACTCTGAAACTGAATCCTGGACCTTCGACGCTCTACGACAAGATTAGAGGACTGAAGAATCTCCCTTGGGGTCAAGGAGTGACTCCCCTGCTTGGCAGGCACCAAAGAAGCATCTGTCCGCTTCGCATCTCTGAAGCTCCCGTCGGACGCCGAAGTCATCGCATCACCAGAGGTGGATTCTCAGACTTCCCCGAGGCTACCCTGAGTCCCCAGCAAAGCTGAGGCCCGTGGCTATCGTGGGTGACGTGAGACCATGACCCCTGGACACCGAGCACATTTGCAAGTGCACCATCTTCTGGGTCTCCCAAGAAGTCGTGCTTTGGGCTCCGAGTAGCCCTAGCCTCCAGCACCACCTGCACCGAAGATCACTGGCTCCCACTCCACGAGTGTCCTGTAAGCCAGCTCCATGTGCGGCGTCACGAGGCTCCTTTGCGGTCGCTAGCCTGTTGGCTAGTAGCCCTTAATGAAGGCCAATCCTTTTCTTTCTTGGCATCCTCGTTGCTCCAGGCCTGCCCTCACTTACCCTCGCTGGGTGAGTTCCACAGACCTTGCTGGTCTGCACCATCGACGATCTACATCTTCCTCGAGACTTGCCGTTGCCAAGGCTTGTTGGGTCCAATCCGGTCGCCGACACCTCAGCACTCGACAAACATTGTGTACCAGCCCGAATCCTGCTCCTGGTTGCTGACAACGCCTCCTGGACCTCGTGGCTGAAGAGTCAAGACAACCGTCAATGCACCTGAAGCACTCGACATCGGTGGGCATCTGTCCATCGCCTTCCTGGTCACTGGCTAGTGACCCAGACTCTGTCCCCTCTGCTTTCAGGTTCACCAGAACTCCGATCCACTCTTGGATCCACCCGGACACTTTTCTCCTGGCCGCCAGCAGCACTTTGCAGCAGATCGCCATTCGAATCGACGACGAAAGGCACCTATGCACCCGGCTTCCCTGGGTGAGGTAACACGAGTACTCCGGTGCTCCCGTGGGTAGAGACTCTTCAAAGTCCTAGATCTCAAAGGGTTTTGTCCTAGTCCTCTTTTAAGTGTCCCTTTTCTATAATTTCCCGATCCCGACTTTCTCCATAGAAGTCAACGGCGTATCGCGGTTGTGTATTTACACTGCACGCTGTCTCCCGTAGGTCCCCTGTGTCACTACCTTGGGTGGTTCCTTGTGGTCCAAGCACTTCTAGAGGCTCTAGGCCTAGTGTCTAGTTCAGTCGTGGTTCGCATACCACTTTATTGGTATATGGTTTGAGTACGCCCCTAGGGCCCAAACGTGTATTTGTGCTATTACTGTGATTTGATAACTTATAACTTATGTACTTCGAACTCTAGCCTCATAAAGAGACTAGAGGGGTGTGTTTAGCAATAAATACATATATTTTGAATATATACCTGGTGTGGTGCTCTTTCATTTGGTCACTCAAGAGATTATAGACTGGTAAAACAAGCTGCTTTACATTCCTTCAAGACTTAGCCTGAAGGCTGCTCTCCATAGCTACCACTAGGATAGCTTTCAATAAGGTTGTCTTTAACCTATCTCCAATAAGGGGTTGTTTGGACTGGTGCAAGGTGCCCACTATAATTAGTGGACAGCATATGCCAGGCCAACTTCTCACATTCATCATGGACAGTTCAAGGAAATCATTAAATTAGATATATTCTGCAGCAAAAGACCCGCATGCTTCCACCTTAAATCTTTCCATCTTGTCTCAGCCTGCAAGCATACCAAAGCTAGGATGTGGTGGAAATGTATCTTTTCAGGACTAGGCCAGTGAGATATTTAAATTATGCTGTAACAATGCAAACAACCAGAATGCAAGCAGCTATTGTTCTTGGAAATTGTGTTCTTTGTGCTATATTTTCACACAAAATGTGTCCTCACATCCAGGGTCGGATTGGGGCCAAAATTAAGCCTGGGCACAGGAAGAAAAAGTGGCCTACATTTGCAGATAATGAATTGTCATGAAACGTTGCTTAGTTAGTATCAAGTGAGTCATTCTGAGAGAAAATTGTGATAAATTAATCTTTTTAAGCTTGCAGAGCCAGTAGCATTGCCCAAAATAGAAATGCCATTACTCCACTGCAACTCACCTACAGGTCTCCTCACCTGATCTGCAGGTCTAAACATTTCTGAACCTTGCTCAATGAATTAGTTAGTCCTTTAGTGTGTGCTCCCTCTCAGATCCTTGAATTCCCTGCCTGTCAACAGGCCATGATTCGTGGGGCGTGGCCAAGATGGCGGCAAGTGTGGACGCGCTTTGTTAAGCTCCGTGCCTGACCTGCCGCATTATCCTGATATATGCTACCAAGACCCGTCCATCCGGGGTCTAATTTGCATCGCTGGTCCTCTGAGTGCTCGGTGCCCTCTAGAGAAGGTCGGACCGGTGACGACATTGAAGCTGCGCTGAGGCCGCCACAGACAGCGGATCTCGCCTGAGGTCAGGCCATCAAGGCGACATATGGCTTGTGAATGGCATTGATAGGGGATTTGCAAAGACACGAGAGGGACATTAAAAGATGTGAAAGCCTGGCGCCCACATATCCCCAGGTGATCCCGCTGCTGGCTCAGGCATGGCTGGCATACAAAGAGACCTCAAATAGCCTAAATGCACTAGACTACTAACACTATTTAGCCCGACAGCACGCAGAGGGTGACAAAGCAGGCAAAATGTTAGCTTGGCTTTTAAAAACCGACGCCTCTCAACCCCTCATCACCGCAATATATAACAATGAAGTGGTGCTAGTAAATACGCAAGCGGCGATCAATGATTCCTTTTACAAATGTTACACATGTTTGTATAGGGCGCCTGTCGCTAATACCCTCCCTCACATTCACAGCTTTTAAGCAACAGTACAGCTCCCACAGGCCACACAATCTCAACATGATTCATTAGAGGAACCTATTACAGCGGACGAAATACTGGACGCTATTAAACAGTTAGCGGCAGGTAAATCACCGGGTACCGATGGCTGGTCCTCGGAGCTATACTCCGCTTATTCTGAGCAACTGGTCCCTCAGCTGGCGAGTGTATATGAGGATGCCTACGAAAGGGGAGTGCTTCTGGCGTCTTTGCGGGAGGTTCTGTTGGTGGTACTGCCTAAACCCAGTAGGTATCCCCTGCTAATGGCATCATATCGGCCCATATCGTTATTAAATGCTGATTATAAAATATTGGGAAAAGTGATGGCTAATAGACTAATGGAAACTGCATCCCTCCTGATACACGAGGATCAAAATGGTTTCATCCCGGGGAGAAGCACAGGGCTGAATCTGCACCGGCTCTTCAGGCTGCTGGATTGGTCTCGTACAGCAGTCGATGCCCCGTGGCTAGCAGCCTTGGATATCGAAAAGACGTTCGATACCCTGGGGTGGCAATACCTGATGGAGGTGCTGGGTAAATTCGGCATAGGTCCTAAATGTATATGCTGGGTACGTCTAATATACACAAACCTGCAGGCACGAGTTAGGACAGGGCGTGACATCTCTCCACAATTTACCATGGAGCGAGGCACTAGACAGGGTTGCCCCCTATCGCCTATCCTATTCGCCATGGAGCCATTGGCATGTAGGCTGCGCCAACGAGTGCTGGACTGGGGTATATACGCGGATAGACAATGGCATATAATCTCGTTATATGCAGGCAACGCGCTGATGTACCTGCGAGGAGATAGCGCTGTACTACAAGACCTAATGTTGCTACTAGATGCCCATGCTCTGGCCTCAGGCCTCCGGGTCAACTGGCCTAAGTCAGTAGTCTTTCCCATGAAAGGGATCCCACTGGACCAAAGACAGGGTATGCCCCGAACTCCGCTGGAGTGAACATTCGACACCTTTAAGTGTCTGGGGGTGCAGGTTTTCATTCCAGCGCGGACATCATAGAAGGGAACTTGGGTTGGGCAGTGACGAGAGCACGAGCAGCGCTACCGTTCTGGCGCGGCCTCTCCTTGCAAATGCTGTTGCTCACGAGGATCCTCTACTTTTTTGTCCCCCCTCCCGTATAGATTGCCGAAGTCCTTTTTTAAGGACCTAGAGTCACTCTTAGTTGCGTTGATATGGGGAGGCTCGAAGTCAAGAGTGCCGCTCCGCAAGCTGTACCTTCTGCTCGCGGATGGGGGATTGGCGGCCCCAAATTATGAACATTACTATGCAGCTGCACAACTTCAATTGCCATTGAGATGGCTAGCGAGTGTCCATGTGGCAGAAATGTCCAGTTGGGCAATGCCATTGAGACGCACAGCCATTTTAGAATGGCTGTCGGGTTCCACTACCCCGATGCAGAGGAAACAAGGTAACCTGTTGATGACGGCAGCTAGACGCAGCTGGCTGCGCTATGTGGTACCTAAAAGTCAAACAATGCCTTATGCACCTATGCTACAGCTGGAGGTTCTGCCGGGCTCATTTATCTGCCATGACCGACCGGAGCTAGAACCCTGGGCAGCAGTGGGACTGGATACCTGGGGTGATCTATTTACAAATGCGCAGCTACAAAACCTAGAAGGACTAATGGAGAGCTTTGGTATCCCACAGGGTACTTTCTTGCTCTATGCGCTGCTGAAACGACAATTCCTCCAGACATGGGGAGACGCGGAAAGGGAGCCAGATACATCGCAGGTGCTGCAGACCCTGCTTACACATGGGAAGGGCAGACACGCGGTGACGGCATTATACAGTTCTATCAACCCCGCTTCTATCCTCCTACTGGCGCCACTCCGGGCATACTGGGACTCTGAGCTGGCAGTCACCATAACCGATAAACAGTGGACGCAGTGCATAGGGTACCCCAAAATAGTATCCACAAACGCCAGACTCAAATATACACAGTTTAATTATTTACATCACACATATCTAACACCGCACAGACTGGCCCGTATGTAACCCACGTCAGTCGATATATGCCCTCGCTGTTTAGAGTCGGATGCCACGTTCCTCCACATGGTATGGACATACCCTCGTCTGGGGGCGTATTGGAATGAAATTGCGGGGACAATGGGGGGGGGGGCAACTGACACATTGATACCTGTGCAGGGCTTGCACTTTCTACTTGGCGTCACCAAGCGCAATGCGAAGCGGAAAAACTTGAACAAATTCCTAGACCTAGCATTGGCACTAGCAAAGGGCAGAATAGCTATGTCCTGGAAGTCGAGAGCAGCACCCGATACGCGTATATGGATGCTGGACCTCCGCAGGACACTGGTGACGGAATATACGACACAAGGTTTGTCGGCACCTCGTAACCTCCCTCAGGCCCATCATATACCATGGCAAGATTATTTGTCCTTCGTGAAAGGCAGACTGAACGCGTCTAGCCCTTCGCAGGGCTAAGAGGGTCTCTTGCATTTGGATCCAATACCTACACTAGCGAATACAGATATAAGCAACTCGGACACTTCCTTATGGCGCTTTAGCTTCTCGCTTATCCCCGTTCCCCCCCTCTCCCCTCCCCCTCCTGCTGTCACGGTTCACAAAGAGCACACACTTATACACATGACGTAGCTCATGCACGATTCGCATCACTGCCCATGTGTGGGCTATTAGAGATTGTACAGGTTTATTTTTCTGTGTTTTGTTTTCTATTTTTCCGATGTGTTTATAGCGTTTTAATTGGTGTGCAAATAAGGTGACAAGGATGGTCTGTTGTATTATTTGCTGAGTATAAAGTGGATAACATACAAAGATATATACATAAAGTTTGCTTTCTCATCTTGTCACCAGCATACAGGGTAGCCCAGCTCCTCACCAAGTGTCAAGTTGGTAAATGTCACTGTATGATATTGTATAACGATGACAGCAACTTGTACTATGCTTAAAACTGTGAAAAAAACCAATAAAGACGATTTAAAAAATAAATAAAATCAGGCCATGAGTTAGAGGACCATGTGCATCCTCGTGTCTGGAGGCTTTTGTGCACCCTCAAGGAATAAGAGGCCTTGCTCACCCTAAGACCTTAAGACACTTTCTCATCATTAGTATTAAAGCTTCTCTCACAGCAACAGGACCCTTAAGCTCATTTGCATTCCCCTTTTTGAAACTCACATTCAGGTCCCAGAAGGCTCCTGCTCAGTCTTAAATGCCTATGAAGTTCAGTTCACCTGATTTACCTGTTCATCCTTAAGCCATGTACCTCTTTTTCACTGTTACCTAGAAGCTGCAGCTCACTTTCCATTTACCGAGAACCATGTTCACCTCAGATACTCTGGGGCATATTATCTAGGGCAGTATCGCCACTTTAGCGGCACTTTTTGCCGATAAAGCGGCGATATTTTTATCGCCCTATTAGCAAGCTGTCGCTAACAGCTGTTAGCGACAGCTTAATGGCGATAGCGGCCGTTTTGTTGCCGCTTTGCATGTCAGCGATAATTATCGCTAATGACATGCAAAGTAGGCGTTCCCAACTAAAAGCGACTGCAAACAGTCGCAAACACAACTTCCCCATATTATCAATGCCCGCGAAGCGATAAAAAAAGTCGCGCTTATCGCTGGAATTTACCGCCTGAAAAAACTTGCCTTAACCATCTTGTCAATGGGGGGTGGATTGTTGGGTTAAGTATACACTTGCCTATTAGTAAGCTTTTCATTAGCGCTGTTAATTTAGCGCTGGAATTCTCACGCTATTGCTGGTCTTACACGCTATCGCTGGATTTCCTATCGCCTTTGCGATACGCGTTGATAATACCGCGCTATCACGGTGAGGAAATCCAGCGATAGCCGGCGATAAAAAAAACAGCGCTAAGCGCGCTTTGCGATAATTATCGCAGATCGTTGATAATATGCCCCTCTGATTCCTATGTTTACCCTCAGTTCACCAGGCGCTCTGTTCACCCTATGTCCTGAGGCTCCTGTTCATACCCAGTGCCCACAAAGAACAATGGGGTGAGCAGGCAAGCTTCAAGGGTATTGCTCAGTTTATATCCCTGAGGCTCAAATTCACCTTCCTTTCCGTGAAGCAATTGCTCACTCTCATGTCCCTGATGTTTCTGTTTTCTCCTCAGGCCTTGGACCATCCTCAGTTCCCTGAGGCTCCTAGTCTACCTCAGATACCCAAGATTCACTGTAATTTTTCTCAGAGGCTCATACTCAGGAAGTAGATCCCTGAAGCTCCTGCTCAGTTTGGGCACCGGATAGTCCTAATTATCCTCAGGTCACTGAAGTTCATTATTCTCTTCACTTTCATGCTCCTGAAGTTCCTCGTCTCTCTTGCACTGCTTACTTTCTTGGGCATCTCTGGATCCTGTGCTGCTGGCGCACGCACCATGACTTCCCCGAGAGCACAATCTTGATTATAAAGTGTGCACACCTCACTCATCACGCAAGTTGAGTGAGGTGTTGTTGCTTTTGTTGCTTTTGAACCATGAGCAGCGCAAAAACAGTTGTTTGCGTGTTGTAAAAGTCCAGGAAACCGCATCAGCGGAATCGTGTGGAGGAGCAGGTCCCAGTGGAAGATGAGAGCAGCAATTTAGCATTCCTCTTCCACGGCACTGAGACTGCAGAAGGTTGCAGGTTGCTGCATTCGTTTTGTAGATAGCGGGGTCAGTAGTAATGTCTGTGCTTACGAGCGTACAGTTGATACTGGAAGGACGGCTTCTGCTGTTCTTGGCCCACCTATTCCACCCTTGGGAGTGATAATTAAAAAGATAAAGATCAACCAGCTAGCTGACTCTTCTGGCTTCAGTGCACATGCCAAGCTGTAGCGACAATTTTTGCCTTTGTGAAAGCTAAGCCCTGAAATGTTAGCCATCTAAATCATGCAACAAACACATCCTAAAATATAATGAAATCTCTTCAAAATTCAATCAAAAAAGCATCTTTCTTTAACATGCAGACACTTTTATTATTATTAATAATAAGTCACTTTATATCAGTGCACTGAGAGGCACTTATTAAATGTCAGAGGGCCCGATTCACAAAAGGAAACTGACATGAAAGTCTAACTTCACGACTTTCGGTATTCACAAAGGTCATTTACGAGTAGTAAAGTTAGACTTTTGTCTCAGTTAAACTTAAGTTTTGGTCTTAAGTTTAGGTGAGACCAAAACTGAGACAAAGGTCTAATTTTACTACTTGTAAATGCCCTTTGGGAATATCGAAAGTTGTAAAGTTAGTCTTTCATCTCAGTTTACATTTGTAAATCGGGCCCATAGTCTGTAATAATGAATTTAGAACTATTCCTACCACTCCCTCGCCCTGGCGACATGTTTGTGAGCTAAGAGACAAGTCAGTTGTCATGTGCACCATGTATGTGGCCCACATGCCTGGTATTGTGAACTCACCTATTTCAATGTGCTTTCATAAGGGGTAAATAGGAAAATGGAGGATTACTGAAATAAAATATTTGCCTAAGGACACACTGTTTGGTTAAGTGGGAGTCGTGTTTTTTTTTTGGTCTCACTTTGTATAAATTAGCTACTAAATGGGTATCTGAAAGCTCAAGGAATTTACTCATATACTCAGCACCAGTTTGCTGCCATCCACCCCTATGTGACTGTCATACTCCCTAGGAAGCTCTAGCAACCATCCAAGGTGGCATCAGAGTTATACATAACTTCATGTTTTGGTTGTCACTCAGAAATGTTTCTACATGTAATGTCTTTAGGGGTTGCAAACAGCTTGGTACTAGATGTCTTTTGTATTGATGGCAGAGGCATGATTTGAATTTGGAAAAGCTGCAGGAATTCACTCCAATGCAGCCTTTTAATTATTCTCTTACATTTTATCTATACCATCGCCCTCTTTCACAGAAACACATCTAAATCACTTGTCTTATCTCGGCCTTTTTTCTCTTTCCTCATTTCATCTCCTCTATCACCAAGTGCAATTATCTGCCTGATTTTCTAGCTCTCTCTATTTCTATCCATCTATAACACCACCTTTTCTGTCTCTCTCTCTCTCCTTCCTCTGTGTATGTCTCCATATTCCTTTCTTACTTGCTGTGTACATCTCTCATTCCCCCTATCACATTTTGGCCCAACCTCTAGTTCTTCCACCTTCTCTCTCGTTGTTTATTTCACTACCTTTTCCTTTCTTTGGTTTCTCTCACTCTACCTACTTCTTTCACCACATCTCTCTAATTTTCCCTCTCTTTCCTATCTTTCCCAGTCAGTCTACAAATTCCAGACTCACACTCATGAGCCTTCCATTGTAGCTCTTTCTTCAGTTATATTTTTTATCTCTCTTGTCCTTACTTCCTCCTATCATTTTGTATCTCTCCTTGGTGTTTTATTTTATTTCTCTGTCTAGTAAACCTTCCCTCTCTCCTGAAGGCCCCACTCACTTCTCTCTGACTCTCTAACTCCTTTGTGTCCTGAACTACAACTAAAGTTATATTCTCCTGTGTTCCAATTATTGCTTTGCTGCAGTCAGTAATGTAAAATCCTCCTGTGTAAGGAGACATCACTAAAACCAAAGTAGTATCCACTGGTGCAATTTCCTTTACAATTCTATCCCTTTGATGAAGGAAATTCCACTTGTGGATAGTATTCTGCATTTAGCACTACCTCCTAGAAAGCCAACAACCTTTACACTAAGGAAGGGTGTATAGTCACTCACATGTACCATCCTAGCTCATTGGTGGAACTATCCATTCTTCCTTTGTTCTCACAGACCAGGAAACTATTGTCACCTCTCCAGCCTTTTTCTCTTCTCATGCTTCCTTGGTCATTCTCCTTCCTGTCTCCTTCCTCTTCACTTTCGCTTTGCAGGTTTCAGTCTCTCTAGCTTTACTTATTTCTACCATTCTCTCCACTCACTTTGTCATTACTTCTTCTCCATAATCTCTTCACCACCCTCCTGCATCTCTCTGCATCTCTAGGTTTCTTTTCCCACTTCCTCTACCTTTCTTTTTTCCCTTTTTCTATTGCCATTTCCTCTACTCTCCTTTTTGTTACTCTTATCCACTCTCCCGTCTCACTTCACCTTTTCTCTCTCTCCACATTGCTCTCCTATCTCTGTCCATTTTTTACTCTCCCTTCCCTTTGTCATTTTGTCCAAGATGAATGGTTTTTTCACAGTAACCCTTTAAAAATAGAATTGTTTTCTTTTTGCTTGTTTTGGTTGTTATCATTATTTACTCTCGTCCTTAATTAACATAATAAGGTGGAAGCAGGCACCCGGGGCTTGTCTACCCGCTGCTAAAGACAAAATCAACGCCTCTTAAGTGGCCACCACTTGTCATCTGTCTCTTGCACCAGTGGCCTAGCTAGGCCTCTAAGAGCGGGGAGGGGTGCTGGTGATTCCTGCAGCTGCCAACCCACAGCGGCCGCAGGTAAGAGGGGAGATCCGCCGCCCCCAAAACTCATGCCGACCGGGACTGTCTGCCCCCCGCTCTCCCTTGCTACGCCACTGTCTTGCAGTCGCCTTTCATTCAACTCCCCATGTAGTACTGGGGTTGTGAGCTAAAAAACAGCAGTGTCACTCCCTGAGGCCTCACTGTCACTCCCTTTGTCCCAGGATGGGAGGATTCCCACCACATTCTATGCCTTTTCAGATTGCCCGTTGTCCTTCTGCAGATGACAATGAGCCAGCCAGGCTCTGTACTTGGTCAAACTGAGCCCTACACACCTATTCGGAGGCTGAGGGAGCCTTTCCAGTTTCAAGCTTGCAGCCATGCCTGCCCAGGCAAATAGGGCCAGATTATCTAATGCTGAAAGAAAAACAAAGGCCCACCAGCTGGCCTTTGCCATAGGCCCTTCAGGCACCGGGCGTTTGCCCGCCCTGGCAATCTGACCCTGCTCACATCAAATATTGAAACAAGGACATATTTTGTGCTAAAATATAGGGCCAAATGATTGATTTGCAATTCACATAATTGTGTAGAGATACATGGATGCAAATTGCGCAAATCTTGCCCGCCCCTGGCCAGGAGCATGAGTCCCCGGATACATTTGTCATGGGCCTGAGATTGGTAGTGAACCTGTGTTCTGCCCATCTCTATGTTCTGGTGTTCAGTCAACCAGTGGCCAGCTACAAGAATGATCTGTAAATAGGTTTTGGTAATTTAGTGGTACCTCGGAGAACACTAATTGTTTCACCTCCCTGCAATACAGATCTGTGTCCTCTCCACATGTAATAGAAGAATAGTAGATGTTACCACATACAGCTTTTATATATATATCTTTATATCTTTAAATGTGAAAAAATGTAATGGCAGCATGACTTTGAGAAAGGCTGGGATCAGCCGAAACGTGTCAGGACAAACAGCACGCTGCTAAAAAACAATAAAAGAATTCTGCTTACCGGTAGTGCCCACTTTGCTCTTCTTGTGGAAGTCGTTTAAAAAAAAAATAAAAAAATATATATATATATATATATATATATATATATATATATATATCACACAGAGAGGATCTTGGAATCCAGGCGAGCCCACTCGGTCGGTCAAGGCAGTTTATTTTCTTACGACAGACAAGGACGACGCGTTTCGACCACGTCCGTGGTCTTGGTCACATGACCATCGCCTCCATTAGTTTGCATTTAAAGGTACGTGCACGTGATTTCATTGATAAACATAAAAGAAATGTTTGTAGCACATGTAAAAAGACGTGAAAGAAAGTAAACAGTGAAAACAGACGCAGCTGTTTAAAATGAAAGTACATTGTAACATTTCATTAATTTACAAGTCTTAAAGCAAAACATTTGTAAAACAACCACCTCATATGGTGATGAAGTATTGGCATAATATTGTTTGTTCATTAGACAGTGAGGGGACTAGTGCCCTATTTACCAGTTGTAGTGACTATGGGAATACATCTTGGCTGTGTTCAACACCAGACAGTTTGCCGCAATATAGGTCTAGTACCCAGATGAGTACGTGACGTGACTAGGAGCTGGATGTGTGGTCAGCCAAATTCCTGTGCTCTTATATATTTGCCAATGTGTCGCGGTAGTTCACAGCTATAATTCTGCAAAAATGAAAAGGATCAAGAGTTAGCATCACCATGTCACATACTAATAGTATATCATGTTTTAGACTGTTACATGAGGGTGGCAGAAAAATAGAGGAAACTTAACATTCAGTTATCAGTTCAGTTACAGGTCTGTTTTATCCAACGTAATAACATGTACATAGAGGAAAAAGTGAGTGCAACTAAAGAAAAAATTAAAAGATTGAGAAGAGGGGAGGAGAGGAGAAAGTAGGGCGTGAGTATACAGTCAGGGCTACAGTATAATTGAGCAGTGTATATCCTATAAATGGGAATATAATTCCTCGTCCTGATTAAGGCCATCCGGGTACTTGGTTCCTGCTAAAAGGATCAGGCGAGACTCAAGTTTGCGGAGGGCTGCATTGCGGTTACCTCCTCTAGGATTGGGTGCAATTGTGTCTAATCCGAAATATCTCGCTTTAGTCCAATCCGACTCGTGTTCCCTGGCGAAATGTCTGGCAGTACTGTAGGTTTGGTAATGGTTCGTGATTGCCTGCCAATGTTCTAAGATACGTTTTTTTACAGAGAATGTGGTAGAGCCAATGTACCAAAGATTGCACGGACAAACTATCGCATACACAATATATATATATATATATATATATATATTCACTGAAAAAACCAGAGGTTTTAGGGACAGTTATAGTTAGTTGGACATTGCACTCGTACAAAACCCGTGAAATTCCCCCGTTATAGTTAGTTCAGCTAACTATAACTCGCGCCCACGCAATGCACTGCTGATGACGTCACATATTACATCACTCATGACATGGTCAGTGACATCACTGATGACATCACTGATGACATCTCAAATGACATCACTGATGACATCATCCAGTGACTGTGTGTTTCTGTAAAGTTTAAATATGTTTAATATATATAGGGAAAGGCGTATTGAAGAATGAGTGGGTGTATAAGTGTCAGAATGGATGATTTAGTACGTGCGTGACTGACTCTACAAGTGAGTGATTAAACGTATCTTACTGAATGCATGGGTTAGTGACTAAACTGTGTGAATGTCTGTATCCGTCTGTTGGTGTGTAAGTGGATGCATGGATTTGCGAATAGCTACATGAGTGTCTATATGGGTTATTTATTGGTTCTATGAGTATCTGTATGGGTGCCTGAGTGTTTGTGTGGATGGGGTGTGTGCGACTGTGCATAGATGTGTGAGTGGGTGATTCACTGGGTGGATGGTTTCAAGAGTGCATCTGTGATAGACTGTATGGGTGGGTAAGTGTGTGTAAGAGTGTGTTAGTGAGTGAATGTATGTCCCAGTGGTACATGTATGAGTAACTAAATATGTGAAAGGCAGTATATATGTGTATTGGAGTATATAAATAGCTATAAGCGAGAGTGAGTGATTGTGATAGTGGCTGTATGGATGAGTGTGTGCTTGTATCAGTGATTGTATAAGAGCGTAACAATGTGCTAGTATTTGTATGATTAAGTGAGCTGGTGTGTGTATAACTGTATAGGTGAGTAAATGGCAGTGTGTTTAATTATTTGCATGACTGACTAGGTGTGTGAGTACCTCTATGGATGAGTGGCGGTGTTTGAGTGTCTATATAGGAGTAAGAGTGCATATGATAGTCCTGTACTGAGTGACCATAAGTATGAGTGACTGTACGGGTGAGTGAGTGGATGTGTGTGTGTAGACCTAAGAATCAGTGAGTGGGTATGTAGTTATTGGTGTTGGAGTGTCTATGGTTTTGCGAATGGCACTCTGTAATTTAGATTGGGTGTATCAAAGGTTATATTAGGGTGTGAGGAGCTGCATCAGATTATCACGTGGATGATGTCATCAGTGATGTCATTTGAGATGTCATCAGTGATGTCATCAGTGATGTCACTGACCATGTCATGAGTGATGTAATATGTGACGTCATCAGCAGTGCATTGCGGGCGCGAGTTATAGTTAGCTGAACTAACTATAACGGGGGAATTTCACGGGTTTTGTACGAGTGCAATGTCCAACTAACTATAACTGTCCCTAAAACCTCTGTTTTTTTCAGTGAATTTCAAAGGTTTTTTAAATGCAAATTTCTAACTATAACGTGTCTGAAACCTATGGTTTTTTCAGTGAATTTCAAAGGTTTTTAAAATGCTAATTTGTAACTATAACGTGCCTGAAACCTACGGTTTTTTCAGTGAATTTCAAAGGTTTTTTAAATGACAATTTTTAAATGTATTAATTTTTATATTAATTTTTTCATACTGATTTACTACATTTTTAGAAACAATTTCTTTTTACATATTTTATTTTTTAAATTACATTGTAATTACATTATACATTACATTACAAAAAATACTTTCTCAGAATGAATTACTTTAGTTTAAATACTTTGCACATAGGCAATAGACTTTTAAGTACAGTAGTTACAGTTGTTGCAATGGGCAACACATTTTCAAACACAATGCAACATTCAGCTCAATGTGAATTTCTAGTTAAATGCAATTAGTTACTTTATGGATTACTTTTCTAACCACAGGACTGGATCCTAGATTCAGTCCTGGTACATCTCCTGTAAACAGTTGAGTAAAAGCGTTTTGGTTACAGTCGTGATTTTTAAGGAATATTATTGTATTTTAAAAGTTGACACTTAGAAACTTTTTCTCATAGAATCACCAATGTTATCCTATGGAAGGAAATTCACTTAGCAGGTAAAAACTGTTATCGTTACTTTTTCTTACTCAGTGTTGGATCCTGGATCCAGCACTGGTGCATCTCCTGTAAACAGTTGAAAGAATGCGTTTAAGTCATACAGGCGATTTTTAAGGAATATTTGTAGTTTGTGAAAATCGACACTTTGAAACTTTTCTGCTGAAAACCAGACCATGGATTCCTATGGAAGAAAATATAAGTTACTGGTAAGTACGGTTAAAATTACTTTTCAGGACCAGTACTGGGCTGAAAGATACAGCACTGAGGTCTCTCCTTATAACAGGTGATTAAATCGGAATTCGTATTTCGGCTGATTTTAGAGGAATATTTGTATGTTTCAAAAATAAACACTTAGAAACTTTTTCAGCAAAAAGCAGGCAATGATATCCTATGGAAGGAAATTCAAGTTACTGGTAAGTACGGTTAAAATTACTTTTGAGGATCAGTACTGGGCTGAAAGATGCAGCACTGAGGTCTCTCCTGATAACAGATGAGTAAATCGGAATTCGTATTTCGGCTGATTTTAGATGAATATTTTAAAGTTCCAAAACTCCACACTTAGAAGAATTTCCAAGTGAAACCAGTCAATGTTAGCCTATGGAAGGAAATTCAAGTTACTGGTAAGTACGGTTAAAATTACTTTTCAGGACCAGTACTGGGCTGAAAGATGCAGCACTGAGGTCTCTCCTGATAACAGGTGAGTAAATCAGAATTCGTATTTCGGCTGATTTTAGAGGAATATTTTAAAGTTCCAAAACTCCACACTTAGAAGAATTTCCAAGTGAAACCAGTCAATGTTAGCCTATGAAGGAAATTCAAGTTACCGGTAAGTACGGTTAAAATTACTTTTGAGGATCAGTACTGGGCTGAAAGATGCAGCACTGAGGTCTCTCCTGATAACAGGTGAGTAAATCGGAATTCGTATTTCGGCTGATTTTAGAGGAATATTTTAAAGTTCCAGAACTCCACACTTAGAAGAATTTCCAAGTGAAACCAGTCAATGTTAGCCTATGAAGGAAATTCAAGTTACCGGTAAGTACGGTTAAAATTACTTTTGAGGATCAGTACTGGGCTGAAAGATGCAGCACTGAGGTCTCTCCTGATAACAGGTGAGTAAATCGGAATTCGTATTTCGGCTGATTTTAGAGGAATATTTTAAAGTTCCAAAACTCCACACACAGAAGAATTTCCAAGTGAAACCAGTCAATGTTAGCCTATGAAGGAAATTCAAGTTACCGGTAAGTACGGTTAAAATTACTTTTCAGGATCAGTACTGGGCTGAAAGATGCAGCACTGAGGTCTCTCCTGATAATAGGTGAGTAAATCGGAATTCGTATTTCGGCTGATTTTAGAAGAATATTTTAAAGTTCCAAAACTCCACACTTAGAAGAATTTCCAAGTGAAACCAGTCAATGTTAGCCTATGAAGGAAATTCAAGTTACCGGTAAGTACGGTTAAAATTACTTTTGAGGATCAGTACTGGGCTGAAAGATGCAGCACTGAGGTCTCTCCTGATAACAGGTGAGTAAATCGGAATTCGTATTTCGGCTGATTTTAGAGGAATATTTTAAAGTTCCAAAACTCCACACTTAGAAGAATTTCCAAGTGAAACCAGTCAATGTTAGCCTATGTAAGGAAATTCAAGTTACTGGTAAGTACGGTTAAAATTACTTTTCAGGACCAGTACTGGGCTGAAAGATGCAGCACTGAGGTCTCTCCTGATAACAGGTGAGTAAATCTGAATTCGGATTTCGGCTGATTTTAGAGGAATATTTGTATGTTTCAAAAATCAACACTTAGAAACTTTTTCAGCAAAAAGCAGGCAATGATATCCTATGGAAGGAAATTCAAGTTACTGGTAAGTACGGTTAAAATTACTTTTGAGGATCAGTACTGGGCTGAAAGATGCAGCACTGAGGTCTCTCCTGATAACAGGTGAGTAAATCGGAATTCGTATTTCGGCTGATTTTAGAGGAATATTTTAAAGTTCCAAAACTCCACACTTAGAAGAATTTCCAAGTGAAACCAGTCAATGTTAGCCTATGAAGGAAATTCAAGTTACCGGTAAGTACGGTTAAAATTACTTTTGAGGATCAGTACTGGGCTGAAAGATGCAGCACTGAGGTCTCTCCTGATAACAGGTGAGTAAATCGGAATTCGGATTTCGGCTGATTTTAGAGGAATATTTGCACAATGGTGAAGGGAGGGGCGGGGCCTGAGGTGACATCTGTGCAAACGCGCCCCGTGGTGCGTTTTAAGTTGGGGGATTAAGTCCCCTTGAATCATGAGGGTCCCTACGGGCCAACTAGCCCACCAGGAACCTCCAGTATGCGCCAGGGGCTGCGTTGCAGAGACATGTACAGAGGCCACACCCCTTTTACACCTCTCTGCAACGCAGCTCTGTGGCGCTTTCTGGACGTACCTGTTGGGCTAGTTGGCCCCCAGGGACCCTCAGGATTGAAGAGGATTTAATTCCCCATCTTAAAACGCGCCACGGGGCCTGTTTGCACACATGTCACCTGAAGCCCCGCCCCTCCCTTCACCACTGTGCAAACACGCCCGTGGCGCGTTTTAAGTCGGGGATTAACTCCCCTTGAATCCTGAGGGTCCCTGGGGTGCAACTAGCCCACCATATACCTCCAAAAAGCGCCATAGAGCTGCGTTGCAGAGAGGTGTAAAAGGGGCGTGGCCTCTGTACACCTCTCTGCAAGGCAGCCCCTGGCGCATACTGGAGGTTCCTGGTGGGCTAGTTGGCCCCCAGGGACCCCCAGTATTCAAGGGGAATCGTTCCCCCTCTGCAAACGCGCCAGGGGCGCGTTTGCAGAGTGGTGAAGGAAGGGGCGGGGCCTGCGGGCCCGATCGTTTTCTTCTTTTTTTTTTTTTTTTGGGGGAGGGGGGCCGCGTGGCCCCCTCCCGGGCCACTACTTGCCCCGGGGACCCCATCCCCCGGGGCTGGCCCTCTCGTTGGGGACTGTGGGGGGTCCCCAATCCCCCACAGTCCCGCCGGCTCCCCGTGTCCTACGGGAGCCGGCATTGCTTTACACATGGGGAGCTGCTAAGATGCAGCTCCCCATGTGGAAAGCAGTCGGCTTTGGATATTGGAAGAGAGAGCAGGTTTCCTGCTCTCTCTTCCAATATCCAAAGCAAGTTTGCAATGACAGGACGGGAGCCGCGAGGCTCCCGTCCTGTCATTGCAAACAGCAGTGTCCCGGGGGTAGGCACCCCGGGACACTGCAGGAGCCGGCCCTGGGGGGTGGTGGTCCCCAGGGCCATCAAGGGCTCCAGGAGGGGGCCGCGCGGCCCCCTCCCATTCAGTGCACAGCCCCGGGGAGGTGGTGGTCCCCGGGGCTCTGGGGGTCCAAAACGGACCCCCATTGTAATTTTTCTTAGTGCCCCGGGGAGGTGGTGGTCCTCGGGCGTGTGGGGGGCTGGAGCCCCCCACACAGGTTTTTAATAAAAAAAGAAGCCCCGGGGAGGTGGTGGTCCCCGGGGCTGCGGGAGGGCTCAGAGCCCTCCCGCACCATTCTACATAAAGCCCCGGGGGGTGGTGGTCCCCGGGGCTTGGGGGGCCTTAGAGGCCCCCACACATAAAATTAACCCCCCCCAGCATGCCCCCGGGACTTGGCCCACCCGGGGCCAATTAACATCGAGCGCGGGAGACCGCGCTTCGATTTTTTTTTCGGCAGGATTCGCGCACCCTGAGCGCATCCTGCCGATTTTTAAAATTTTTTTTATTTTTTGCCCAGGGGGTCCTTGTGGGACCCCCTGAGCAAACCTAGGGGTCAGGGTGTTTCTACCCTGCCCCCTTTGTGCGCTTTGCGCACTTGTTTCTGTCCCTCGGTTCTACCGAGGGACAAAATGGCTGCCAACATTTCCTGAATCGGAATGTTGACAGCCAGCTGACAGCCAATTAACATGCAGCTCGTGATCGGGAGGGTACGCGGACCCTACTCGTCCCTAGATATCACTAACTTTTTACTTTTCATTTTCTCAGCAACTACTGAACGGATTTACACCATTTAACAAAAGGGTTCTTTCTGAACCAAGAACTACCTCTTTGCCAAATTTGGTGTAATTCCGTTCAGCAGTTCGGGCTGTAGCCGTGTCTAAAGTTTCCTATGGGAAAATGCATGGGGAAAACGCGTTTTGGGACCCCCTTTTTCTCGGCCCCCGCTTGACGTATCACCCCGAGACTTTCAGGGTAGGAGCGGACCGGAGCGCCCCACGAAGTTTGAAAATTTCGCGAAGATACGTCAACCGGCAAGAGAGTTATTTCAAATAGAATGTCGCGGATTTCCTATGGATAATAGGTTGTAACTATAACTATCTACTGGCGACCGCCAGTAGATATATATATATATATATATATATATATATATATATATATATATATATATATATATATATATTCACTGAAAAAACCATAGGTTTCAGGCACGTTATAGTTAGAAATTAGCATTTAAAAAACCTTAGAAATTCACTGAAAAAACCATAAGGTTTTAGGGACAGTTATAGTTAGTTGGACATTGCACTCGTACAAAACCCATGAAATTCCCCCGTTATAGTTAGTTCAGGTAACTATAACTCGCGCCCCCGCAATGCACTGCTGATGACGTCACATATTACATCACTCATGACATGGTCAGTGACATCACTGATGACATCACTGATGACATCTCAAATGACATCACTGATGACATCATCCAGTGACTGTGTGTTTCTGTAAAGTTTAAATATGTTTAATATATATAGGGAAAGGCGTATTGAAGAATGAGTGGGTGTAGAAGCGCCTGAATGGATGATTTAGTAGGTGCGTGACTGAGTCTATAAGTGAGTGATTAAACGTATCTTACTGGATGCATGGGTGAGTGACTAAACTGTGTGAATGTCTGTATCCGTCTGTCTGTTGTTGTGTAAGCAACTGCATGGGTTTCTGACTAGCTAAATGAGTGTCTATATGGGTTATGGATTGGTTCTCTGAGTATCTGTATGGGTGCCTCAGTGTTTGTGTGGGTGGGGTGTGTGTGACTCTGTGCATAGATGTGTGAGTGGGTGATTCACTGGGTGCATGGTTTCAAGAGTGCGTCTGTGATGGACTGTATGGGTGGGTGAGTGTGTGTATGGGTGTGTAGGTGATTGAATGTATATCTCAGTGGTACATGTGTGAGTAACTACATATGTGAAAGGCAGTATATATGTGTGTTGGAGTATATAAATGGCTATAAGTGAGAGTGTGTGATTGTGAGAGTGGCTATATGGATGAGTGTGTGCTTGCATCAGTGATTGCATAGGAGCGTAAGAATGTGCTAGTATTTTTATGAGTAAGTGAGCTGGTGTGTATAACTGTATAGGTGAGTAAATTGGAGTGTGATTAATTATTTGCATGACTGACTAGGTGTGTGAGTACCTCTATGGATGAGTTGCGTTGTGTGAGTGTTTATATAGGTGTATGAGTGCATATGATAGTCCTGTACTGAGTGACTGTAAGTATGAGTGACTGTACGGGTGAGTGAGTAGATGTGTGTGTGTAGACCTAAGAATCAGTGAGTGGGTATGTACTTATTGGTATTGGAGTGTGTATGGTTTTGAGAATGGCAGTCTGTAATGTAGAGTGGGTGTATCAAAACTTATATTAGGGTGTGAGAAGATGCATTAAATTCTCACATGGATGTTGTCATCACTGATGTCATCAGTGATGTCATTTGAGATGTCATCAGTGATGTCATCAGTGATGTCACTGACCATGTCATGAGTGATGTAATATGTGACGTCATCAGCAGTGCATTGCGGGGGCGCGAGTTATAGTTACCTGAACTAACTATAACGGGGGAATTTCATGGGTTTTGTACGAGTGCAATGTCCAACTAACTATAACTGTCCCTAAAACCTTATGGTTTTTTCAGTGAATTTCTAAGGTTTTTTAAATGCTAATTTCTAACTATAACGTGCCTGAAACCTATGGTTTTTTCAGTGAATTTCAAAGGTTTTTTAAATGCTAATTTCTAACTATAACGTGTCTGAAACCTATGGTTTCTTCAGTGAATTTCAAAGGTTTTTTAAATGCTAATTCCTAACTATAACATGTCTGAAACCTACGGTTTTTTCAGTGAATTTCAAAGGTTTTGTAAATGACAATTTTTAAATGTATTAATTGTTATATTTATTTTTTTCATACTGATTTACTACATTTTTAGAAACAATTTTTTTTTACATATTTTATTTTTTAAATTACATTGTAATTACATTATACATTACAAAAAATACTTTCTCAGAATGAATTACTTTAGTTTAAATACTTTGCACATAGGCAATAGACTTTTAAGTACAGTAGTTACAGTTGTTGCAATGGGCAACACATTTTCAAACACAATGCAACATTCAGCTCAATGTGAATTTCTAGTTAAATGCAATTAGTTACTTTATGGATTACTTTTCTAACCACAGGACTGGATCCTAGATTCAGTCCTGGGACATCTCCTGTAAACAGTTGAGTAAAAGCGTTTTGGTTACAGTAGTGATTTTTAAGGAATATTATTGTATTTTAAAAGTTGACACTTAGAAACTTTTTCTCATAGAATCACCAATGTTATCCTATGGAAGGAAATTCACTTAGCAGGTAAAAACTGTTATCGTTACTTTTTCTTACTCAGTGTTGGATCCTGGATCCAGCACTGGTGCATCTCCTGTAAACAGTTGAAAGAATGCGTTTAAGTCATACAGGCGATTTTTAAGGAATATTTGTAGTTTGTGAAAATCGACACTTTGAAACTTTTCTGCTGAAAACCAGACAATGGATTCCTATGGAAGAAAATACAAGTTACTGGTAAGTACGGTTAAAATTACTTTTCAGGGTCAGTGCTGGGCTAAAAGATGCAGCACTGAGGTCTCTCCTGATAACAGGTGAGTAAATCGGAATTCGTATTTCGGCTGATTTTAGAGGAATATTTTAAAGTTCCAAAACTCCACACTTAGAAGAATTTCCAAGTGAAACCAGTCAATGTTAGCCTATGGAAGGAAATTCAAGTTACTGGTAAGTACGGTTAAAATTACTTTTCAGGACCAGTACTGGGCTGAAAGATGCAGCACTGAGGTCTCTCCTGATAACAGGTGAGTAAATCGGAATTCGTATTTCGGCTGATTTTAGAGGAATATTTGTATGTTTCAAAAATCAACACTTAGAAACTTTTCAGCAAAAGCAGGCAATGATATCCTATGGAAGGAAATTCAAGTTACTGGTAAGTACGGTTAAAATTACTTTTGAGGATCAGTACTGGGCTGAAAGATGCAGCACTGAGGTCTCTCCTGATAACAGGTGAGTAAATCGGAATTCGTATTTCGGCTGATTTTAGAGGAATATTTTAAAGTTCCAAAACTCCACACTTAGAAGAATTTCCAAGTGAAACCAGTCAATGTTAGCCTATGGAAGGAAATTCAAGTTACTGGTAAGTACAGTTAAAATTACTTTTCAGGACCAGTACTGGGCTGAAAGATACAGCACTGAGGTCTCTCCTGATAACAGGTGAGTAAATCGGAATTCGTATTTCGGCTGATTTTAGAGGAATATTTGTATGTTTCAAAAATCAACACTTAGAAGACTTTTTCAGCAAAAGCAGGCAATGATATCCTATGGAAGGAAATTCAAGTTACTGGTAAGTACGGTTAAAATTACTTTGAGGATCAGTACTGGGCTGAAAGATGCAGCACTGAGGTCTCTCCTGATAACAGGTGAGTAAATCGGAATTCGTATTTCGGCTGATTTTAGAGGAATATTTGTAATGTTTCAAAACTCAACACTTAGAAGACATTTTCAAGCAAAACGCAGGCAATGATATCCTATGGAAGGAAATTCAAGTTACTGGTAAGTACGGTTAAAATTACTTTTCAGGATTAGTACTGGGCTGAAAGATGCAGCACTGAGGTCTCTCCTGATAACAGGTGAGTAAATCAGAATTCGTAGTTCGGCAGATTTTAGAGGAATATTTGCACAATGGTGAAGGGAGGGGGCGGGGCCTGAGGTGACATCTGTGCAAACGCACCCCGTGGCGCGTTTTAAGTTGGGTGATTAAGTCCCCTTGAATCATGAGGGTCCCTAGGGGCCAACTAGCCCACCAGGAACCTCCAGTATGCCCCAGGGGGCTGCGTTGCAGAGACGTGTAGAGAGGCCACACCCCTTTTTACATCTCTCTGCAACGCAGCTCTGTGGCGCTTTCTGGATGTACCTGTTGGGCTAGTTGGCCCCCAGGGACCCTCAGGATTGAAGGGGATTTAATTCCCCATCTTAAAACGCGCCATGGGGCCTGTTTGCACACATGTCACCTCAGGCCTCGCCCTCCCTTCACCACTGTGCAAACGCTGCCCCGTGGCGCGTTTTAAGTCGGGGGATTAACTCCCTTGAATCCTGAGGGTCCCTGGGGTGCAACTAGCCCACCAGCTACCTCCATTAAGCGCCACAGAGCTGCATTGCAGAGAGGTGTAAAAAGGGGCGTGGCCTCTGTACACCTCTCTGCAAGGCAGCCCCCTTGCGCATACTGGAGGTTCCTGGTGGGCTAGTTGGCCCCCAGGGACCCCCAGTATTCAAGGGGAATTACTTCCCTTCTTAAAACGCGCCAGGGCGCGTTTGCAGAGTACTGCAGGGAGGGGGGCGGGGCCTCCGGTACGATGCCGTTTTTTTTTTTTTTTATGGGAGGGGGCTGCGTGGCCCCCTTCCCTCGGCCACTTTGGCCCCGGGGACCCCATCCCCCGGGGCCTGGGCATTTTTTTTTGTTTTATTTAAAAAAAAAAACGGGAAGGGGCCGCGTGGCCCCCCTTCCCTGGGCCTCTATTGGCCCCGGGGACCCCATCCCCCGGGGCATGCCCTCTTTTTAAATAAAAAATATGGAGGGGGCTGCGTGGCCCCCTCCTCAGGCCATTAAGGCCCCGGGGACCCCATCCCCGGGGCCGGCCTTGCCCTTATTTTTTTTATTTTTATTTATTTTTTTGGGGAGGGGGGCTGCGTGGCCCCCTCCCCGGGCCACTTATGGCCCCAGGGACCCCATCCCCGGGGCCTGGCCTCTGGTTGGGGACTGTGGGGGTCCCCAAACCCCCCACAGTCCCGCCCGGCTCCCGTGTCCTAGGGAGCCGGCATTCCTTTTCCACATGGGGAGCAGCTAACATGCTGCTCCCCATGTGGAAAAGCAGTGGTTTGCATTTTGGAAAGAGAGCAGGTTTCCTGCTCTCTTTCAAAATGCAAATAAGTTTGCTATGACAGGACGGGAGCCGCGAGGCTCCCGTCCTGTCATAGCAAACTACAGTGTCCCGGGGGTAGGCACCCCGGGACACTGCAGGAGCCGGCCCTGGGGGTGGCGGTCCCCAGGGCCATCAAGGGCTCCAGGAGTGGGGCCGCGCGGCCCCCTCCCTACATTTTGAAAGCCCCGGGGAGGTGGTGGTCCCCGGGGCTTGGGGGTCCAAAACGGACCCCCATTTTCAATTTTCTTAGTGCCCCGGGAGGTGGTGGTCCCGGGCGTGTGGGGGCTGGAGCCCCCACACAGGTTTAAAAAAAGCCCCGGGGAGGTGGCGGTCCCGGGGCTGCGGGAGGGCTCAGAGCCCTCCCGCACCATTAATGATAAAGCCCCGGGGTGGTGGTCCCCGGGCTTGGGGGGCCCTTAGAGGCCCCCATACACAAAATAAACCCCTCAGCATGCCCCCGGGACTTGGCTCACCCGGGGGCAAATTAACATCGAGCGCGGGAGACCGCGCTTCGATTTTTTTTTTTTCGGCAGGATCCGCGCCTCCCTGAGCGCATCCTACCGATTTTTTTTTGTAAATGCATTTTTGCCCAGGGGGTCCTTGTGGGACCCCCTGAGCAGGCCTAGGGGGTTAGGGTGTTTCTACCCTGCCCCCTTTGTGCATTTTGCGCACTTGTTTCTTTTTTTGTTCTCGGGGGATCCGCGCACCCTAAGCGCATCCCGCCAATTTTTTTTAAAAAAAAATGCTTTTTTCTGCCCAGGGGGTCCTTGTGGGACCCCCTGAGCAGACCTAGGGGGTCAGGGTGTTTCTACCCTGCCCCCTTTTTGCGCTTTGCGCACTTGTTTCTGTCCCTTGGTTCTACCGAGGGACAAAATGGCTGCCAACACTTCCTGATTTGGAGTGTTGACAGCCAATTAGCATGCAGCTCGTGATCGGGAGGGTACGCGGATCCGACGCGCCCATAGATATATATGTGATTTTAATTGTGAATTTCTCAGGAACTACTGAACGGATTTACACCATTTTAGCAAAAGGCACCAGTCTGAACCAAGGGCTACCTCTTTGCCAAATTTGGGGTAATTCCGTTCAGCAGTTCGGGCTGTAGCTGCGACTAAAGGTTCCTATGGAAAAATGAATGGGGAAAACGCGTTTGCGGACCCCCTTTTTTCTCGGCCCCCGCTTGACGTATCACCCCGAGACTTTCAGGGTAGGAGCGGACCGGAGCGCCCCAACAAGTTGGAAGCTTTCGCGAAGATTCGTCCACCGGCGCCAACGTTATTGCAAATAGAATGTCGCGGATTTCCTATGGATAATAGGTCCTAACTATAACTATCTACTGGCGACCGCCAGTAGATAATACATATATATATATATATATTCCATCTTTTATCAGTTCGCTCAGCCCGAGCCACTTTTCTTCGGCGAGCCAGCGGCGGGGTAGCGAGCCCCTAAGTACACCACACACACCTGTTTCTAATGGCTGAGTATTGATTCCTTTCAGTCCATAGATTACAGTACCGCAGCTTTAATTTTCAGCGTGATATTTTTTACGTGCAGCCTGCACCAACCCAACGCGTTTCGGAGCTTTGGCGCTCCTTGATCACGGGTGCCAAAGCTCCGAAATGCATTGGGTTGGTGCAGGCTGCACGTAAATAAAATCATGCTGAAAATTGAAGCCCCGGTACTGTAATCTATGGACTGAAAGGAATTAATACTCAGCCATTAGAAACAGGTGTGTGTGTATATATATATATATATATATATTCCAACAAAACAGGTTGCCCCAAGTGAGGGACGCCCTCCCGGAAAGTACACCTCATAAATGTGAGGACAGCAGCAGAGTCAGCTTTCAGCTTCGAATCCAAATCAACAAGGGCTTTACGCGTTTCAGACTCCCGTCCTTGTTCACAAGCCCAGCACCAAAGGAAACAGCAACCAACAGTGTAGATCACCTGCACTTTATTACATGAGTCCCGCCCTAGTGGGCGTATACTCCCGCTCTGATGTGCAACCTTTTCTGTTGGATTTGAGCGGCTGTGCCTAGCCGCGAGGGCGACCCGCCCCGCAAAGGCGGATCCTTGGCGTCTGGAGGACCCGACGCACACTAAGGAACGGAAATGCTCAAATGTGAGTGACGAAGTATTAGCAGCACACTCGACATTCCCAGCTTTGATCAATGCACTGGGGATTTTATTGCATGATACAAAGAAAGTCAGCAACACCCACTTGGGATTTTATTATGAAGACGAGATTGCAAATACCAGAAGACAATGGAGCATACGCCCACTGGGGCGGGAACATACGCCCACGAGGGCTGGACTCTTTAAATAAAGTACAGGTGTTCTCTACTACGTTTGCTGTTCCTTTCCTGCTGTTTGGCTTGTGAACAAGGATGAAAATCTAAAACGCGTTAAGCCTGCTACTCTGATGAAAGCGGAATGCGGATGTCACTGCTGTCCTCACTGCATGAGGTTGCTTTCCGGGAGGACGTCCTCACTTAGGGCAACCTTTTCAGTTGGATTTGAACGGCTGTGCCTAGCCGCGAGGGCGACCCACAACGCAAAGGCGGATCCTTGGCATCTGGAGGACCCGACGCGCACTAAGGAACGGAAATGCTCAAATGTGAGTGGCGAAGTATTAGCAGCACACGCGACATTCCCAGCTTTGATCAACCCACTGGGGATTTTATTACATCATACAAAGAAAGTCAGCAACACCCACTTGGGATTTTATTATGAAGTACAGACTGCAAATACCAGAAGTCAATGGATCATACGCCCACTGGGGTGGGAACACACGCCCACGGGGGCTGGACTCTTTAAATAAAGTACAGCTGTTCTCTACTACGTTTGCTGTTCCTTTCCTGCTGTTTGGCTTGTGAACAAGGATGAAAATCTGAAACGCGTTAAGCCTGCTACTCTGATGAAAGTGGAATGCGGATGTCACTGCTGTCCTCAATGCATGAGGTTGCCTCCCGGGAGGACGTCCTCACTTAGGGCAACCTTTTCTGTTAGATTTGAGCGGCTGTGCCTAGCCGCGAGGGTGACCTGCCGTCCAAAGGCGGATCCTTGGCGTTTGGAGGACCCGACGCGCACTAAGGAACGGAAATGCTCAAATGTGAATGACAAAGTATTAGCAGCACACTGGACATTCCCAGCTTTGATCAACCCACTGGGGATTTTATTGCATCATACAAAGAAAGTCAGCAACACCCACTTGGGATTTTATTATGAAGTAGAGACTGCAAATACCCAGAAGGCAATGGAGCATACGCCCACTGGGGCGGGAACACATGCCCACGAGGGCTGGACTCTTTAAATAAAGTACAGGTGTTCTTTACTACGTTTGCTGTTCCTTTCCTGCTGTTTTGCTTGTGAACAAGGATGAAAATCTGAAACGCGTTAAGCCTGCTACTCTGATGAAAGCGGAATGCGGATGTCACTGCTGTCCTCACTGCATGAGGTTGCTTTCCGGGAGTACTTCCTCACTTAGGTCAACCTTTTCTGTTGGATTTGAGCAGCTGTGCCTAGCTGTGAGGGCGAACCGCAGCACAAAGGTGGATCCTTGGCGTCTGGAGGACCCGACGCGCACTAAGGAACGGAATTGCTCAAATGTGAGTGACGAAGTATTAGCAGCACACTCAACATTCCCAGCTTTGATCAACCCACTGGGGATTTTATTGCATCATACAAAGAAAGTCAGCAACACCCACTTGGGATTTTATTATGAAGACGAGACTGCAAATACCAGAAGACAATGGAGCATTCGCCCACTGGGGCGGGAACATACGCCCATGAGGGCTGGACTCTTTAAATAAAGTACAGGTGTTCTCTACTATGTGTGCTGTTCCTTTCCTGCTGTTTGGCTTGTAAACAAGGATGAAAATCTGAAACGCGTTAAGCCTGCTACTCTGATGAAAGCGGAATGCGGATCTCACTGCTGTCCTCACTGCGTGAGGTTGCTTTCCGGGAGGGCGTCCTCACTTAGGGCAACCTTTTCTGTTGGATATATATATATATATATATATTCACTGAAAAAACCATAGGTTTCAGAAACGTTATAGTTAGAAATTAGCATTTAAAAAACCTTTGAAATTCACTGAAAAAACCATAGGTTTCAGACAGGTTATAGTTAGAAATTTGCATTTAAAAAACCTTACAAATTCACTGAAAAAACCATAGGTTTTAGGGACAGTTATAGTTAGTTGGACATTGCACTCGTACAAAACCCGTGAAATTCCCCCGTTATAGTTAGTTCAGCTAACTATAACTCGCGCCCCCGCAATGCACTGCTGATGACATCACATATTACATCACTCATGACATGGTCAGTGACATCACTGATGACATCACTGATGACATCTCAAATGACATCACTGATGACATCATCCAGTGACTGTGTGTTTCTGTAAAGTTTAAATATTTTTAATATATATAGGGAAAGGCGTATTGAAGAATGAGTGGGTGTATAAGTGTCTGTATGGATGATTTAGTAGGTGCGTGACTAACTCTATAAGTGAGTGATTAAACGTATCTTACTGAATGCATGGGTTAGTGACTAAACTGGGTGAATGTCTGTATCCGTCTGTCTGTTGCTGTGTAAGTGGCTGCATGGGTTTGTGAATAGCTACATGAGTGTCTATATGAGTTATTGATTGGTTGTCTGAGTATCTGTATGGGTGCCTGAGTGTTTGTGTGGGTGGGGTGGGTGCGACTCTGTGCATAGATGTGTGAGTGGGTGATTCACTGGGTGGATGGTTTCAAGAGTGCATCTGTGATAGACTCTATGGGTGGGTAAGTGTGTGTAAGAGTGTATTAGTGAGTGAATGTATGTCCCAGTGGTACATGTGTGAGTAACTACATATGTGAAAGGCAGTATATATGTGTGTTGGAGTATATAAATAGCTATAAGCGAGAGTGTGTGATTGTGAGAGTGACTGTATGGATGAGTGTGTGCTTGCATCAGTGATTGTATAAGAGCGTAAGAATGTGCTAGTATTTGTATGAGTAAGTGAGCTGGTGTGTGTATAACTGTATAGGTGAGTAAATGGCAGTGTGTTTAATTATTTGCATGACTGACTAGGTGTGTGAGTACCTCTATGGATGAGTGGCGGTGTTTGAGTGTCTATATAGGAGTATGAGTGCATATGATAGTCCTGTACTGAGTGACCGTAAGTATGAGTGACTGTACAGGTGAGTGAGTGGATGTGTGTGTAGACCTAAGACTCAATGAGTGGGTATGTAGTTATTGGTGTTGGAGTGTCTATGGTTTTGCGAATGGCAGTCTGTAATTTAGAGTGGTGTATCAAAGGTTATATTAGGGTGTGAGGAGGTGCATCAGATTATCACGTGGATGATGTCATCAGTGATGTCATCAGTGATGTCATTTGAGATGTCATCAGTGATGTCACTGACCATGTCATGAGTGATGTAATATGTGACGTCATCAGCAGTGCATTGCGGGCGCGAGTTATAGTTAGCTGAACTAACTATAACGGGGGAATTTCACGGGTTTTGTACGAGTGCAATGTCCAACTAACTATAACTGTCCCTAAAACCTATGGTTTTTTCAGTGAATTTGTAAGGTTTTTTAAATGCAAATTTCTAACTATAACGTGTCTGAAACCTATGGTTTTTTCAGTGAATTTCAAAGGTTTTTTAAATGCTAATTTCTAACTATAACGTGTCTGAAACCTATGGTTTTTTCAGTGAATTTCAAAGGTTTTTTAAATGCTAATTTCTAACTATAACGTGCCTGAAACCTATGGTTTTTTCCAGTGAATTTCAAAGGTTTTGTAAATGACAATTTTTAAATGTATTAATTGTTATATTTATTTTTTTGATACTGATTTACTACATTTTTTTAAACTATTTATTTTTAGATATTTTATTTTTAAATTACATTGTAATTACATTATACATTACATTACAAAATATACTTTCTCAGAATGAATTACTTTAGTTTAAATACTTTGCAAATAGGCAATAGACTTTTAAGTACAGTAGTTACAGTTGTTGCAATGGGCAACACAATTTCAAACACAATGCAACATTGAGCTCAATGTGAATTTCTAGTTAAATGCAATTAGTTACTTTATGGATTACTTTTCTAACCACAGGACTGGATCCTAGATTCAGTCCTGGGACATCTCCTGTAAACAGTTGAGTAAAAGCGTTTTGGTTACAGTAGTGATTTTTAAGGAATATTATTGTATTTTAAAAGTTGACACTTAGAAACTTTTTCACATAGAATCACCAATGTTATCGTATGGGAGGAAATTCACTTAGCAGGTAAGTAGTGTTATCGTTACTTTTTCTTACTCAGTGGTGGATCCTGGATCCAGCACTGGTGCATGTCCTGTAAACAGTTGAAAGAATGCGTTTAAGTCATACAGGCGATTTTTAAGGAATATTTGTAGTTTGTGAAAAACGGCACTTTGAAACTTTTCTGCTGAAAACCAGACAATGGATTCCAATGGAAGGAAATACAAGTTACTGGTAAGTACGGTTAGAATTACTTATCAGGGTCAGTGCTGGGCTAAAAGATGCAGCACTGGGTTCTCTCCTGATAACAGGTGAGTAAATCGGAATTCGTAGTTCGGCTGATTTTAGAGGAATATTATAAAGTTCCAAAACTCCACACTTAGAAGAATTTCCAAGTGAAACCAGTCAATGTTAGCCTATGGAAGGAAATTCAAGTTACTGGTAAGTACGGTTAGAATGACTTTTCAGGGTCAGTGCTGGGCTAAAAGATGCAGCACTGGGTTCTCTCCTGATAACAGGTGAGTAAATCGGAATTCGTAGTTCAGCTGATTTTAGAGGAATATTATAAAGTTCCAAAACTCAACACTTAGAAGAATTTCCAAGTGAAACCAGTCAATGTTAGCCTATGGAAGGAAATTCAAGTTACTGGTAAGTACGGTTAAAATTACTTTTCAGGATCAGTACTGGGATCAAAGATGCAGCACTGAGGTCTCTCCTGATAACAGGTGAGTAAATCGGAATTCGTAGTTCGGCTGATTTTGGAGGAATATTTGCACAATGGTGAAGGAAGGGGTGGGGCCTGAGGTGACATGTCTGCAAACACGCCCTGTGGCGCGTTTTAAGTTGGAGAATTAATTCCTCCTCAATCCCGAGGGTCCCTAGGGGCCAACTGGCCCACCAGATACCTCCAGTATGCGCCAGAGAGCTGCGTTGCAGAGAGGTGTTCAGAGGCCACGCCCCTTTTTACAACACTCTGCAAAGCAGCTCCGTGGCGCTTACTGGAGGTACCTGGTGGGCTAGTTGGCCCCCAGGGACCCTCAGGATTGAAGGGGATTTAATTCCCCATCTTAAAACGCGCCACGGAGCCTGTTTGCACACATGTCACCTGAAGCCCCGCCCCCTCCCTTCACCACTGTGCAAACGCGCCCCGTGGCGCGTTTTAAGTTGGGGGATTAAGTCCCCTTGAATCCTGAGGGTCCCTGGGGTCCAACTATCGTTTTTTTTTTTTATCGGCAGGATCCGCGCACCCGGCGCGTTTTCTGCCGATTTAAAAAAAAATATATATATATTTGGGGGCCCTGGGGGTCCTTGTAGGACCCCCTGAGCAGGGCTAGGGGGTCAGGGTGTTTCTACCCTGCCCCCTTTTTGCGTTTTGCACCCTTGTTTTTGTCTTTTCTTGTCCCTCGGTTCTACTGAGGAACAAGATGGCTGCCAACACTTCCTGGTTTGGAGTGTTGACAGCCAATTAGCATGCGACCGCCAGTAGATAATATATATATATATATATATATATATATATATATATATATATATATGAACACCAACTCCAGTTTTCCGTTTCCCTGGATGCCAACACAGGGACTCAGGTCATAGTTTAAAAAGATTCTCTTTTATTTCTTATTCTGGTAACGCGTTTCGCCTGTTTCCACAGGCTTGCTCACACCAATAACGCCATTGCCATTCCTTCAGTTTAAAAACAATGAATATCCGATCACGTGGTTTGCTGTTTCCAATACAATGGAAAACAGACTGCATCACACACCGTGTTAAATTCAATCAAGAAGAAATACTTGCAGTGTAACAGATTTAAAACAATTTAAAACATTTCATCTACATGTTTTACATATATAAGACCCTCTAAATTTCTGGCAATGCTCAAGTGTATATTTACTTAGTTTTTGGAATTTCCTGATAAATTTCATTTTGTAATCAGCCAATGTATTCCTTGGCAAGTGCCATAATTTGTTTGAGCGCACTATTAATGTTCCTTGAGATTCTACGGCATACAGAATTGGCAACAGGCATAAAGTGCAATTATCTTTATAAAAACACATTAAAATTCATATATTTCTATAAATACTGCAATCATTTTAAAAAAGACCTCTTTAAAAATATATTCTTTCTATTGAGGAGAATTTTGTCCATTAACAATTTCCTTTTGCAGTTTAGGTCGAGTATGAACACATCATGTTTTGGTAACTCAGGGGCAGATGTATCAAGCAAAATTGCGTTCACAAACGCTCGAAATTCGCAGAATTTCAGTGCTTCTAACTGCAATCTTGCTTAGTGGTATGTATTAAGGCAAAACTGCCTCGCATAAAATAAGGAATCGCAAAATTTGCGATTCCCTATTTTGTAATTGCATTTAAGGAATCGCAAATTGCGATTCCTTAAATCCAATGTAAGAAGCACCAAAAAAGTGCAATTTGGCCTTAAGGAATCGCAAATTACCACCAACTTCAAGTTGGTGGTAATATGCATTTCTTTGAAAAATGCACTTTTTAGCATTTTTCAAAGTGCCATGTGGCGCACATACATGCCCTTAGGGCATGTATGTGCGCCACATGTGCACACATACATATTTCAGGGGTGCAACAGGGTGTCAAAGGACACCCTGGCACCCTTGAAATTGCATTCTCAATTTGCGATTCTCTAATTGCGATTCGCAAATTGAGAATGTCTTCCCAGTCATTCCTATGGGCCTCTACGCCTATACGAATGAATGGGAAGGTATTCCTTAATTGCGAATCGCAATTTGCAATTCGCAATTAAGGAATATTAAGGAATCGCAATTATTATTGCGATTCCTACATACATAACATTTTGCGATTCCTTAATAGCAATTCGCTAAAATTCGCTATTAAGGAATCGCAAATGCAATCCTTGATACATCTGCCCCTCAGACTTTTTATCCTAAAGCACATTCATTTATATGCAAAATCATGTCCAAAGGGGTATCACACTTTGTTGTAACATTAGAACAATGTACGGTCAAATTCTAAAGTGCTAATGCAATGTGCAAAAATAGCAATGTGCAAATATTCTCAATACAGTACATCGATAGTTCAGTGCAACAAATAATAAAGTGCAAGTGCTTTTTACCGGAATTAACTGAACTTCCTCATTGAATCTAATGTGAACCCAATATTCTCCATGAAAGTCTGCAGATGTTTATTAGTTTGGGGCCCTCTACATCAGCCATTAAATCAAATTGATACCTAAAATTCCTCTTATTGGTATCTAAACTATTATTGCTACAAATTTCTGTTGCCTTTTTGTATTTCAATCTCATTATTTTATTATCTTTACAGGGCAGTACTTAATCACTAAAAAATCTTTTTTCCTCAATTATGAATTCTCGGAACTTGTTAAAAACAGCCATATTTTCTTTCTCTATGGATACTGCTAGTGGCTCAGATGTACATGCAAATCCTCATCTGTATTCATTCCCATCGGGATTCTGGTGTTAAAAAGCATTATGTATTTAGATTCCAGTTGTCGTAATCTTTTCTCCCTATTTCCGCCTCTTCTCATTTTTGGTATCTGATCTATAACAAAATAGGTTAAATCTTGTAACCTGCCTTTATGTGCCTCATTCATATGGCGAGCCACCGGGTATGTCTTGTCATTATTTTTTATTGCTCGCATATGTTGTAAAATACGGACGTGGACCATGTGAATGGTGCTTCCTATGTACAACTTAGGACAGGAGCATTTAAAATGTAAATCACATGGTCACTTCGGCAGTTTAAAAAACACCTGATTTTCCATGGATTCGCCATGTATGGAGAGTTTATTTGCTTAGTGTTTTGGGCAATAGAACAGGCTTTGCACTTTTGGCATTTGTAAAAGCCTGGATTCTCCTTTAACCAGCTGCCCGATTTGATTACTTCCGGGCTGCTGTCCACCAACTCCTGTCTCATTGATTTTGCCTTTTTAAAGGTTACCTGCGGCCTCCGTTTGACCACAGCACCAAGCATGGGGTCACTCCTTATCAGATGCCAGTGCCTACTCACACAATTTCTCACTTTTGTGTGGTAGGCACTGTATCCTGTGATCAGTCTTATTTCATCATTATCCTGTCTTTTATTTACTGCTCTTTCTTTTAGGTGACAACAAGTCTTCTCTTTTGATGCTATTAACTTTTTGTAATGCTTGATTCAGGACCTGTTTTTGTAGCCCCTTTCCTCAAACCTTTGCGTTAAGCTATCCTGAGCTTCCTCTAATGCCTGCCTCTCGCTGCAGTTTCTTTTCATCCTAAGATGTTCCGCATAGGGAATACTCATTTTAAGGTTGATGGGGTGAAAGCTATCAGCATGCAGGATAGAGTTTCCTGCAGTGTCCTTCCTGTACGTGCGTGTATGCAATGTGTTCTTCTTTATATATATTTCAAGGTCTAAGAATGTAACTGACGTCCTGTCTATAGTGTGTGTGAATTTGATATTCAGTAAGTTGTTATTTAATTTCTTAATTAAATCTTTTGCTGACTCCTCTGAGCCCTCCCACACTACAAACAGGTCGTCTATAAACCTTTTCCATATTACCACATTTTCGTTCCATTCCTGTGCATGTTCAGTCATGAGCACCTGCTCCTCCCATCAGCCCATATGCAAATTAGCATAGCTGGGGGCGAAGCAGGTGCCCATTGTGAGAAGTTGGCCTGGTATATGCTGTCCACTAATTATAGTGGGCACCTTGCACCAGTCCAAACAACCCCTTATTGGAGATAGGTTAAAGACAACCTTATTGAAAGCTATCCTAGTGGTAGCTATGGAGAGCAGCCTTCAGGCTAAGTCTTGAAGGAATGTAAAGTAGCTTGTTTTACCAGCCTATAATCTCTTGAGTGATCAAATGAAAGAGCACCACACCAGGTATATATTCAAAATATATGTATTTATTGCTAAACACACCCCTCTAGTCTCTTTATGAGGCTAGAGTTCGAAGTACATAAGTTAGAAGATATTTAAACACAGTAATAGCACAAATACACGTTTGGGCCCTAGGGGCGTACCAAACCATATACCAATAAAGTGGTATAAGAACCACGACTGAACTAGACACTAGGCCTAGAGCCTCTAGAAGTGCTTGGACCACAAGGAACCACCCAAGGTAGTGACACAGGGGACCCACGGGAGACGCGTGCAGTGTAAATACACAACCGCGATACGCCGTTGACTTCTATGGAGAAAGTCGTGATCGGGAAATTAGAGAAAAGGGACACTTAAAGAGGACTTGGACCAAACCCTTTGAGATCTAGGACTTTGAAGAGTCTCTACCCACGGGAGCACCGGAGTACTCGTGTTACCTCACCCAGGAAGCCGGGTGCATAGGTGCCTTTCGGGGTCGGGTTTCGTCGTCGATTCGAATGGCGATCTGCTGCAAAGTGCTGCTGGCGACCAAGAGAAAAGTGTCCGGGTGGATCCAAGAGTGGATCGGAGTTCTGAAGAACCTGAAAGCAGAGGGGACAGAGTCTGGGTCACTAGCCAGTGACCAGGAAGGCGATGGACAGATGCCCACCGATGTTGAGTGCTTCAGGTGCGTTGACAGTCGTCTTGACTCTTCAGCCACGAGGTCCAGGAGGCGTTGTCGGCGACCAGGAGCAGGATTCGGGCTGGTACACGATGTCTGTCGAGTGCTGAGGTGTCGGCGACCGGATTGGACCCAACAAGCCTTGGCAACGGCAAGTCTCGGTGAAGATGTAGATCATCGATGGTGCAGACCAGCAAGGTCTGGAAAACTCACCCAGCGAGGGTAAGTGAGGGCAGGCCTGGAGCAACCAGGATGCCAAGGTAGAAAAGGATTGGCTTTCGTTAAGGGCTACTAGCCAACGGGCTAGCGACCGCAAAGGAGCCTCGTGACGCCGCACGTGGATCTGGCTTACAGGACACTCGTGGAGTGGGGGCCAGTGATCTTCGGTGCAGATGGTGCTGGAGGCTAGGGCTACTCGAAGCCCAAAGCACGACTTCTTAGGAGACCCAGAAGAGGATGCACTTGCAAATGTGCTCGGTGTCCAGGGGTCATGGTCTCAAGTCACCCACGATAGCCACGGGCCTCAACTTTGCTGGGGACTCAGGGTAGCCTCGGGGAAGTCTAAGAATCCACCTCTGGTGATGCGATGACTTCGGCGTCCGACGGGAGCTTCAGAAATGCGAACCGGACAGATGCTTCTTTGGTGCCTGCCAAGCAGGGAGTCACTCCTTGACCCCAAGGGAGATTCTTCTGTCCTCTAATCGTGAGTAGAGCGTCGAAGGTCCAGGATTCAGTTTCAGAGTTTCGTCCAGGGATAATCTAAAGTCCTAAGGACTGGGTTCCTATCTTTGTACTAAAGATAGGGGTTGGACTACTCTGTGGCCCCACCTATGGGTGGGTCAGGGCAGAGGGGTGGCTACACCCCTTTCCCTTTGTCCAGTTCGCGCCAAAGCAGGGGCTGCAAGCCCTGATCCGGTTTGAACTGGGGTATGCACAGGGACACCAAATGTGCCCCCAGTGCAGGACTTCAAAGCACCCGAAAGTGCTCCCGCCCAGCCCCAATACACATTATCCTGTCTGGGGAGGTGGTCACACCTCCCTGGGACAGAAACCTATTGTCCAGGCCTCCCCTGCCGGAGTTTCGTCCAGCAGCAGGAGGCCAGACTCGTGTCTGTGGCAGCAGCATCCATTTTGTGATGCCAGGGCTCTGGAAAGAAGTTACCGGACTAGTCAGAGTTAACATGTCTTTCCCTCTAGAAGGGTGGAATGCTACCCCCGCCGCCAGGATTGGCGGGGGGTAGTATTCCAAGATGTTTGACACCAAACACGACATGTTTAGGTGCAGCCATTCCAAAGTTAGCATTTTACCGCGAGGATATAATGCGCTTAAGAGTATATGGTCAGGCTGCACTACAAACAGCATCAGAGATGGTCTCCGAACGCTGCAGAGGGGCCCTGCTCATGCAGGGGCACCCTCTCACATAGGAACCATGCACTCTGCCTTTAGGATTGATAAGGCCTGCCTTAGGAGTGACTTATAGGTTTATATGTGTGTATGTATTTAGTGATATAGGTAACCTATATCACAGTAAGGAGTGCATGCACCACCTTACCCAGGCTGCAGTAGCAGACCTGTGGTGTCAGTTTGGATGGCCTTCCAGGAGTGGCATAATACATGCTGCAGCCCCTGGCAGGCCTCTGAGGTACCTATGCCCTTGGTACATAGTATACCATATACTAGGGACTTATAAGGGCACTCCAGATCCCAATCAGTGATGTGCCTAAGGCACATGGAAACCATTTTAGAGAGGAAGCAGCTAGGCTGGGGTTCTGATTAGCAGGGCCCCAGCCAGACTAATGTCGAAAAACAGTGAAGCATCAGCAAAAAGTGGGGGTACCCATGTGAAGCAGATCCTACTCTCCTACACAACCCCCAAACGTAGGGACATTAAACTAACCTTGCCCAGTTAAGTCTTCATGTTCTAAGTGGAAATACCTAGAGAGTCCATCTGCATTCGCATGGTTACTCCCAGGTCTATGTTCCACTGTAAAGTCCATCCCCTGTAGGGAAATGGACCACCTAAGCAGTTTGGGGTTTTCACCCTTCATTTGTTTTAGCCATAAGAGGGGCTTATGGTCTGTCTGAACCAGGAAGTGTGTACCAAACAAGTATGGCCTCAACTTCTTCAGAGCCCAGACCACAGCAAAGGCCTCCCTCTCTATGGCTGACCAACGTTTCTCTCTAGGGGTCAGCCTTCTGCTAATGAAAGCTACTGGCTGATCCTGACCTTCTTCATTCAATTGTGACAGTACAGCCCCTACCCCCAATTCAGATGCATCAGTTTGAACAATGAACTTCTTGGAGTAATCAGGACTCTGCAGAATGGGAGCAGTGCACATGGCCTGCTTCAGGTCATCAAATGCCTTTTGACAGCTAACTGTCCACTGAACCTTTCTGGGCATTTTCTTAGAAGTTAAGTCATTCAGGGGTGTCACTATTGATCCATACCCCTTGACAAATCTCCTATAGTACCCAGTCAGGCCTAAGAAGGCTCTCACCTGAGTCTGGGTAGTGGGAGCAGTCCAGTCCATGATGGTCTGGATCTTGCTCTGCAAAGGTTGAACCTGGCCTCCACCCACAAGGTGGCCCAGGTACACAACCTGACTCTGCCCTATCTGGCACTTAGTGGCCTTGATAGTCAGGCCTGCCTTTTGCAGGGCCTGTAAAACATTCCTGAGGTGGACCAGGTGATCCTCCCAGGTGGAGCTAAAGACAGCAATATCATCTAGATATGCTGCACTATAAGCTTCCAGTCCTGTGAGAACTGTATTCACCAACCTCTGGAAAGTGGCAGGTGCATTCTTCAGACCAAAGGGCATTACCACAAATTGATAATGCCCACTAGGGGTTGAGAATGCTGTTTTGGGCTTTGCAGCATCAGCTAGCCTGATCTGCCAGTAGCCAGCCGTTAGGTCAAATGTGCTGAGATATTTGGCAGAGGCCAGAGTATCTATGAGCTCATCTGCCCTCGGTATTGGATGGGCATCAGTCCTAGTGACTGCATTGAGACCCCTGTAGTCCACACAAAACCTCATCTCTCTTTTTCCACCACTGGTGTGAGGTTTTGGTACAAGGACCACTGGACTAGCCCAAGGGCTATCTGAGGGTTCAATAACTCCCAAATCCAACATTTTCTGGACTTCAGTCCTGATACAGTCCCTGACATGGTCAGGTTGCCTATAAATCTTGTTTTTAATAGGCAGACTGTCCCCAGTGTCCACTTCATGAGTGCACCAGGTGGTCTGACTGGGTGTCAGTGAAAACATATGTCTAAACTGATTGAGGACTTGCCTGCAATCAGTTTGTTGCTGAGTAGTGAGGCTGCCTGCCAAGGCTGCACCATCAACTGACCCATCGTCAGGGTTCTGTGAGAGCAGGTCAGGGAGTGGGTCACTCTCTTCCTCCTGCCCTTCATCAGTAGCCATGAGCAAGCCCATGTCTGCCCTGTCCACATATGGTTTTAACCTGTTGACATGGAGAACCCTGTGGGGACTCCTGGGTGTTCCTAGGTCCACTAAGTAAGTGACCTCACCCTTCTGCTCAACAATAGTGTGGGGTCCACTCCATTTATCTTGGAGAGCTGCTGGGGCCACTGGCTCCAACACCCACACCTTCTGTCCTGGCTGGTAAACAGTCAGAACAGCCTTTGGTCATGCCAGGCCTTTTGAAGTTCCTGGCTAGCCTCAAGGTTTTTGGTTGCCTTTTTCATGTACTCAGCCATCCTGGAGCGGAGACCAAGTACATAGTCCACTATATCTTGCTTTGGGGGCTTGAGAGGTAACTCCCATCCTTCCTTCACCAAGCACAGTGGACCCCTCACAGGGTGGCCAAACAGAAGTTCAAAGGGCTGTAACCAACCCCCTTCTGAGGCACCTCCCTATATGCGAATAAAAGGCAGGGCAAGAGTATGTCCCATCTACGCCTAAGCTTTTCTGGGAGCCCTTTAATCATGCCCTTCAAGGTTTTGTTGAATCTCTCAACTAAACCATTGCATTGTGGGTGATAGGGTGTGGTGAACTTATAAGTCACTCCACACTCCTTCCACATTGCTTTTAAGTACCCAGACATGAAGTTAGCACCCCTGTCTGAGACTACCTCCTTAGGAAAGCCCACTCTTGAGAAGATTCCCAGGAGGGCCCTTGCCACCACAGGTGCTGTAGTGGTCCTGAGGGGAATAGCTTCTGGGTACCTGGTGGCATGATCCACTACCACCAGGATAAACCTGTGCCCAGAGGCTGTTTGGGGATCCATGGGACCAACAATGTCAATCCCTACCCTTTCAAAGGGCACCCCCACCACAGGTAGTGGTATCAGGGGGCCTTTGTAGTGCCACCTGCCTTGCCACTGGCTTGGCAGGTTACACAGGAGCGACAAAACTCCTTGCTGTCTTCAGACATGTGGGGCCAGTGAAAGTGAGGGACAATTCTGTCCCAAGTCTTGTTCTGGCCCAGGTGACCTGCTAAGGGAATATCATGGGCTAGGGTCAATAGGAAGCCCCTGAACTTCAGAGGTATAACCAACCTCCTGGTAGCACCAGGCTTGGGGTCTCTACTCTCTGAGTACAGGAGTCCATCATCCCAATACACTGTATGGGGACCACTAGCTTTCCCAGCAGCCTCAGCAGCAGCTTGCTGTCTGAGGGGTTCAAGGGAGGGGCAGCTCTGCTGCTCCTGGCTCAGATCTGCCCTAGAAGGTCCCCCTGTCCCCAAGAACTCAACCTGGTCAGGTTCAAGTTCCTCTGGGACAGTTCCTTCTTCAGGGCTGAGATCATCCCCCTCAAGGGACTGATCTTCCTCCTGAGCCAAGGGGAAGGCACTGCCTTAACCCTACTACTCCTCCTCTTGGAAGGCACTTGGTCCATTCTTCCAGAATCCAAGGCCTGTTCAGTGCTAGACATTTTGGCTTGTGACCTGGTCACAGCAAACACATCTGCAGGGATCCCCAGCATTTCTGCATGGGTCCTGAGCTCCACTTCTGCCCAAGCAGAAGTCTCTAAGTCATTGCCAAGCAAGCATTCGACTGGTAGGTTTGCACTCACCACAACCTTCTTAAGGCCAGTTACCCCTCCCCAGGAGAAGTTAACAACTGCCAGAGTATGGTCTGTTCTGACATTGCTAGCATTGGTCACTTGGTACATCTCACCAAGTATAACTTGCCCAGGATTCACAAGGTCTTGTGTCACCATTGTGACACTTGCCCCTGTGTCCCTAAATGCCAAAGCCTCACGTCCATTGATTAAAGGCTGTTGTCTGTACTTGCCCAGATTACTGGGACTCACAGTGGAGGTCACATCCATGCCTCCATCACAGACTAACACAGCCTGAGTCAGTTCTCTGACTAGGTCAGAGCCCAACTCAGTTCCCAGGGTGAACCCTACTAAACCCTTGGCTGGAGCACTCCCACCAACTGTACTAGGGGAACAGGTGCCTTAGGGGCATTGGTGGGTGCTGGACTGGAGTCTTTGGACTTGGTGCAATCACTGGTCCAGTGGGTCTTTTGCTTACAGACCTTGCACCATGGTTTTCTTTGGCCTTTCCCTTTGGTAGACTGTGAATCCCCACCAGAAGAAGATTTTTGGGGGCCTGATGAAGACTTTTGATCTTTACCCTTCTCCCCACCCTTGTCAGAGTTCTTAGCATCTTGCTTCTTGGTTTCCCCACCTTGGTTCTGTACCTTCTGCTTCACCCTGGTTCTGACCCATTTGTCTGCCTTCTTTCCCAATTCTTGGGGAGAGGTCAGATCAGAGTCTACCAGGTATTGATGCAACAGCTGATTTTGACAGTTATTAAGAATCTGCTCCCTCATTATCAGATTGTACAATCCTGAGAAGTCACACACCTTACTGCCCATCAACCAGCCTTCCAGAGCCTTGGCAGAACAATCCACATAGTCTACCCAGTCTTGAGTCTGTGCTTTTTGGGTATCTCTGAACTTCAACCTGTACTGTTCAGTGGTTAGGCCAAACCCATCAATAAGAGCACTCTTCAAGACCTTGTAATTATCAGCATCCTCCTCTCTAACAGTGAGGAGCTTATCTCTACCTTTGTCAGCAAAGGAGAGCCACAAGATTGCTGCCCACTGCTCCTGAGGGACCTTCTGTACCTTACAGGCCCTCTCTAGAGCAGTTATCCACTTGTGGATGTCATCCCCATTCTGATAGGGAGGGACAATCTTGCTCAGGTTCCTATGGTCATAGGACCTTTCCCTATCTCTAGGGATCTGGCTGCCACCATGGGACTCTAGTCCCAACTTTCTTTTCTCTCTAAAGAGATCTAGGGACTCCCTGTCTAAGGCTACTTGCTTCCTTCTGAGTTCAAGCTGAGCTTCCTCATATTGAATCAGCCTCTTTCTTCTCTCATGAGAGGATTCCCTCCTATGAGATGAGACAGAGCTCCCTATTGAGGTGCCAGAGTGGTTAGACTCCTGAGAAGAAGATCTAGACCTTCTGGGCACACTCACAATCCTTCCTGGGGGGCAAAGGGGCATCATTCTGATCCTCCTCTTCCTCTTCCTCAGGAGGGTTGGATTATCCAGGTCAGGGCCATTGTCGCCCTCCTGGCCAGTTTCAGAGGGGGCTGGGGGTACTGGTACCCCCATTCCCAACCTCATCTTCTGCCCCACCCTCAGCTCCTACCCCTTCAGTCCCCAAGGGCTTACTAAGGTCATAAGCCACCAACAACTCCTTGAGGTGTTGGGTGGTGAGAGCTTTGGCCTGTCCTTATTTTTCTCAAGTTGCATAAAGCTCTCAATTCCAAGAATGGGAGTGTATCATACTTGGAGGGTGGAAGCTCAATGGCTTCCTGCAAGGATTCTCTGGATCCTGCCCTTAAAGACATTACTAGTGTGGTGTGGTGTATGCACTACCTACTCTAGTGTGGCCTACTAAACTCTCTTGAGTTGTAGAAAGGGTTGTGCTATCCCTTAACACACAACTCTAAGTTCAGTAGAACTTACTGTATTCTAAGCTTAAATTATATGTACCTTAGGTACCTTTAGTGGTTTTCAGTTGATCAATTCAATTGAGATTATCTGGTAAAACAATAGCAAGCTGGAATCCCACACGCTGCACACCAATGTGAGAAGTTGGCCTGGTATATGCTGTCCACTAATTATAGTGGGCACCTTGCACCAGTCCAAACAACCCCTTATTGGAGATAGGTTAAAGACAACCTTATTGAAAGCTATCCTAGTGGTAGCTATGGAGAGCAGCCTTCAGGCTAAGTCTTGAAGGAATGTAAAGCAGCTTGTTTTACCAGTCTATAATCTCTTGAGTGATCAAATGAAAGAGCACCACACCAGGTATATATTCAAAATATATGTATTTATTGCTAAACACACCCCTCTAGTCTCTTTATGAGGCTAGAGTTCGAAATACATAAGTTAGAAGTTATTTAAACACAGTAATAGCACAAATACACGTTTGGGCCCTAGGGCGTACCAAACCATATACCAATAAAGTGGTATAAGAACCACGACTGAACTAGACACTAGGCCTAGAGCCTCTAGAAGTGCTTGGACCACAAGGAACCACCCAAGGTAGTGACACAGGGGACCCACGGGAGGCAGCGTGCAGTGTAAATACACAACCGCGATACGCCGTTGACTTCTATGGAGAAAGTCGTGATCGGGAAATTAGAGAAAGGGACACTTAAAGAGGACTTGGACCAAACCCTTTGAGATCTAGGACTTTGAAGAGTCTCTACCCACGGGAGCACCGGAGTACTCGTGTTACCTCACCCAGGAAGCCGGGTGCATAGGTGCCTTTCGGGGTCGGGTTTCGTCGTCGGATTCGAATGGCGGGGGGTAGTATTCCAAGATGTTTGACACCAAACACGACATGTTTAGGTGCAGCCATTCCAAAGTTAGCATTTTACCGCGAGGATATAATGCGCTTAAGAGTATATGGTCAGGCTGCACTACAAACAGCATCAGAGATGGTCTCCGAACGCTGCAGAGGGGCCCTGCTCATGCAGGGGCACCCTCTCACATAGGAACCATGCACTCTGCCTTTAGGATTGATAAGGCCTGCCTTAGGAGTGACTTATAGGTTTATATGTGTGTATGTATTTAGTGATATAGGTAACCTATATCACAGCAAAGGGTGCATGCACCACCTTACCCAGGCTGCAGTAGCAGACCTGTGGTGTCAGTTTGGATGGCCCTTCCAGGGGTGGCATAATACATGCTGCAGCCCCTGGCAGGTCCTCTGAGGTACCTATGCCCTTGGTACATAGTATACCATATACTAGGGACTTATAAGGGCACTCCAGATCCCAATCAGTGATGTGCCTAAGGCACATGGAAACCATTTTAGAGAGAAGCAGCTAGGCTGGGGTTCTGATTAGCAGGGCCCCAGCCAGACTAATGTCGAAAAACAGTGAAGCATCAGCAAAAAGTGGGGGTACCCATGTGAAGCAGATCCTACTCTCCTACACCCATCGCCGTACCACGCACCTGTCTGTACGTCTCATTTCCAAACAAAAAGCAATTGTTTTCTAGGCACATTTTGCCCATCTCAATTAGCATTCTGGAATGTTGATACAAAGAAATGTGACGTGTGTCCAAAAAGTGATGCATAGCATTTAGTCCTGCTTCATGCTCGATACTCGTATATAACGATATAACGTCTAAAGTTATTAACAAGTAGCTATCTTTCCAAATTAGTGTTTCAATCTTATTTAGAAAATCTCGAGTGTCTTGTATATAAGCTGGAAGTTTTGCAACATAATCCTGTAAGAATGATCCAAATAAGTTGACGTTGTCTCAAATAAACTTCCTATAGCGGAAATTATTGGTCTCCCCGGTGGATTGTCTTTGTTCTTATGAATTTTAGGGATTAGATATAAGATCGGTGTTACCGGGTTATCTATCTTCAAAATAGATACTCTCCTTGAGATAACAGGCCTAATCCCTCCAACGTGCCAATTCTTTATGCAATTTGTTCTTAATTTCCGTTAAGTTACTGTAAGGAATCTTGATGTAACAACTTTTATCACTAAGTTGTGATGTTGCCTCTTTGTTGTACATTGTTAGTGGCCAGAGGACCACATTTCCTCCTTTATCCGATTCTCGGACCACTATATTCTTATCCTTTTTTATCTTGTCCATAACTTTGATGTACTTCTTGTCTTGAGAGGTGATTTCCTTTTCAAAGTTCTTGTTTGATGTTAATGCTAAATCCTTTAAATCTTTTATCACAGCCTCTGAAAACGAGTCAATCAAATCTCTTGGCACATTTGGAATAAAAGTGGATGTTGGTTTAAAAGACGTTTTCACTCCTTCGCATTTATCAATTCCCAGGGTCTCCATTGTGTATATGTGTGTATATATATATATACACATATTCACACTAAAACACAGATGTTATAGCTAGGCTGACATTTGACTCGGAATAAATCAGACAAATTCAACAGTTATGATTAGCTAAGCTAACTATAATTTATGCCCCCGCAATGCACTGCTTATGACCTCACATATTACACCACTCCTGACATAGTCAGTGACTTCACTCATTACATCACTCATGACATCTCAAATGACATCACTGATGACATCTCAAATGAAATCTCTGATGGCATCACTAATTACATCACTCATGACATCCTCCAGTGACTGTGAGTGTTTTCTAGAAATTACTGAGTGTTAAACATATATACTAAGGTAAGTGGGTGTGGGAGTTCCTATATGGGTGAGTGAGTGGGTGAGCAAGTGGTGTATACAAGAGTGAGTGGGTATGTGGAAGACTGTATACATGAGTGAGTTGGTGGGTGAGTTTTTGTGTGGATGAGCAAGTGAGTAGGTCAGTGGGTGTATAAGTAAGTGAGTGGCTGTGTGAGTATCTGTATGGGTAAATGAGCTGGTGTGTAAGTGGCTACAATGGTGAATAATATGATGACTGAGTGGCTGTATGGGTGAGGGTGCAGGTGTATCAGTGGCTGTAAATGGTGAATGAGAGCGTGAATGAGTGCCTGAATGGGTGACTGAGCAGGTGCATAATGTATGGGTAAGTGACAGGATACATAAGTGACTGTTTGAGTGTGTAAGTGGGTATAGGAGTGAGTGTGTGGGTGTGTGAGTAGTTGCATGTAACTTGAGATGTCAGTGATGTTATGAGTGATGTTATAAGTGATGTCACTGACCATGTTATGAGTGATATAATATGTGAGGTCATAAGCAGTGCATTGCGGGGGTGTAAGCTATAGTTAGCTCAGCTAACTATAACTGATGAATATCTCTGGATTTCTCTGGTTTTGTGCGAGTCAAATAACACCAAATTTGGCAGAAAGCTAGCTCTTGGTCGAAAAAGAGGGCTTTTTGTCATTTGGTGTAAATCCATCACTAGTTTTCAAGATACTAAGGGAAAAACAAATTTGTATATCTCTGGACGCAGATCCTCTGAACCAACACCTCAACCAGGCCTCAGCGGAGTCCCTCCAAAAATACATAAAAATGAAGAAAAGGGGGCAGGGTAGGAATACCCTGACTCCCTAGCCCTGGCCCTGGACTCCCTTAGGAATCCCGCCAGGGCAAAAACACATTTTCCTTTTTTTATTTTTGCTGCAAAATTGCAAGAGAGTCGCGAATCCATGGCAGGAATTACAAAAAAACAAGCATGGTCTCCTGCACTTGTTCATAATATAGCCCCTGGGTGGGCCAGGTCCCGGGGCATGAGGTAAAATAGCTAAATGGACTCGGTATCAAAAAACATAAATGCAGGTAGTAAACAAGTTCAAAAGTCACATACGTTAATGTTGTCAAAGGGATTGTGTCTGTTGAGATAGATTTCATAAGTCCAGGTGGCCAAGTATTTTTCTCCTCACAGTGAACTCCTGGGGATGCCAGAAACTGCTGGGGTAACAGGATGTGCAATTGGCATGTGGGTGCCTTAAGCAGAGACTCTGTTCCAGGAGAGGCCAGGTGTTTTACAAAAATGAAGGTACTACGTCCTGCGATGCACAAACCCCCTCATGTTGCCAGTAGGTGCTAAGAGGCTGTCTGCTATACATTGCATTTTTCAAAGGCCAGTGTGCAGGCAGCAAGACTCACTATGTGCATACGGGGACTAAGAGGCTTCTCAGACCACCACTGTGAGGTGGCAGACAGGACGAGTCCCCTGTTTAATTCTCTCAACAGGCTACAGTCCAGGTGTGTTCTCTGCACAACCCATTCTGCACAGCTGAGTACAAGGTTCCCCAATACACCCTTCTAACAAAGCGCTATGCACAGCCGGGACCTATGTACTTACCCAGGTGATCCAGGGTAGGCATGCCTGGGGTAGTGGACTTCCACAGCTGGTCAGGGCAGACAAGGTGCCAGCAGAATCACACCCAGCCTGGCTTACCTTCGTACTGCACTGCTCCCCTGCGCCCTGGGGGGGGCTCCCCACTGCCTGGGACACCTTACTGAGCAAACACAATAGACTTAGGAGAACCAAGGAACCGAGCATCAGCAAAGGTGCCATGGTGCGCAACCTTCCAACAACTGCTGCAATCTGCGGAATTTGAGGTGCATGTGCTTAGACTGCATGCAGCACTTCAAAATTTCTCCTGCTTTTTTGCTTTCCTACACACCTCCAACTCTCGGGCACACCTCCTTTTCTTTAGGCTGCAGCTCCCAAACCCTTTGCATGCTTCATTGTTTGCCTGCCTTCTCAAAGTACTGCTTCATGCCATTACAGCCAATTTCATGTCCTCCTTTTACCTCAGTTACTCCACCTCACCTTTCTGCTGTGACTCTCTGCACCTCGCAAGTCCGACGCTGCTCCTGCACCACTGCAATACTAAACCCTGGCCCACTGCTATGCTCTGCACTGCTCTTCTTTCAGTTTTTCACCACACGTTTTTATTTTGCACCCTACTTTATTTTTCCCGTGATGTGGAAATAAATAAAAACGTTTTTATCTTTGGCTAACAAATCGTTTTACTTTTTCTTCCAGGTGCTTTCCCCAGCACACTTTGCTTTTGCCCCAATGCATTTTCTTGTTTTTAGGCAGAAGGCTGCTTTTTTGCGCCACACTACATCATACAGATTGACCTAAGTCACCATAAAGATGTTTTGGAGCCTGAGGTTTGACTCTGTTAGGTGGCCTAAGCAACCTTCCTCAACAGGAAGGGAATTATTAAATGGACTCAGAAAAACTGCAATGCACACCTAGGTATGTTTGTCTGGGAAGAGAATCGTCAGGCATGTCACAGCAGTCAAATGGCACTTACTCTGGGGTGACCAGATTTTGAGCACTAAAACCCTTGACATTACATAAACAGTGTATTGTAATTGCATTTGTAAAGTGCTTACTACTATTGACACAATGTTAAAAAGCTTTATGCAAAGCAGTAAGAAACCCATAGTTAGTGTGTGTTCATGCAGATGATTGGGAGGGGGGTCAATAGATGATTTAGAGGATATTAGTTATTGTCAGGTTGCAGGCTGTAAATTTCAAAGAACAAAAGGATGTAATTATTGAGATTTTGAAATGTAATGAGGACAAATTGCAGAAATAATAAAGATTAAAGAAACATACGTGTGTAGGCTGTGCTCAGATAGAGGAATGCAGAGGAAGGAAATTAAGGAGAGGGTCATTCAAAAGAAAGAAGAAGCAACCATCAGACTTTTGAATTCATGGCGAGTTTTGCATGCAGGATTTAGAGAATGTAGAGAAGGCTCTTTGAAATAGCCTTCCATTTGAGGATGCAAAACTGTAAAAAGAAACATTATTTGCATGTGAGATTGTGTTATATTAGGTACTTATGACAAGTGCTAATCAGACAAATAGTTTGTCTACTACTAGAACACAGCTTCAGTAAGGACAGCTGACCTGCTCAAGGGATGGAAGCGTAAAGTAATTGCTGGATGCATCAATAGTGAAATATAGAGAGCTTTAGGCTGTGCTGAAAGGATGCAGTACCTTCATGATCATAGCAACATGAGAAAGTATACAGGGTAAATAATACAAACATCGAAAATTGATATTCAGCAAATAGTGGAGCAGATATCCTCTGATGTTTAACCTTAAAGTATGGCTCCCAGTATTAGGAGAGTAAAGAAGAAACCATTGGGATGCACCTTGGTTATTATGGCACACAATGGGGCCAGGTCAGCACCCCTAGACAGTGGAAGCATATTGCCTGCATTGCTGTGGCTGGAACGTGAAGTCTCATACACTGAAAGGAGGCGCTTAGAGGAAGGTCCGCTTTTAGAAATTCCATGAAGACTTTTGACCTGATTTACTCACCCGGTCACACATCCACCTAAACACTGATACACTCAATCATAGACCCATACAGCCACTCACACACCCTCTTTCAAAGGTGAAAGGTTGCAGTTTGGAAAAAGAATATATACATCCTTAGAAATTCACTTAAAAAAAACCAAAGGTTACAGGGACGTTATAGTTAGGATATAACATTAACAAACCGTAGAAATTCACTGAAAAAAAACAAAGGTTACAGGGATGTTCTATTTAGCAAATAGCACTGAAATCCTTAGAAATTCACTTTAAAAAAACCAAAGGTTACAAGGACGTTATAGTTAGGAAATAGAACTAAAAATATCTTTAGAAATTCACTGAAAAAAACAAAGCTTACAGGGACATTATAGTTAGGCTCAGATTTCACTCGTACAAAACCATAGAAATTCAGCAGTTTTGCCCAAAATATCTGCTTAAATGGAGTTCTTTCTACGGGTTAATTACTAAGTGTTACTTCCTTGAGCAAATGTCCAGTACGTATTCTACACTACAGCTGAGTAATGGAGTAAGAGGAAATTACGCTTTGGTAATGGGAATGTTCCTGGTGCGTCTTTATGCAGAAATATATGATAACATGATCCTCCTTTGGAGAAGGCAACAAGACTACAAAGAGGTAAATATCCACCAAACAAGGGTCCTTCCTCTTAACTATATGAAGTAACTGCATCTTGTTTGGTGGAGATGTCCTCATATTCCTCGGTATGAAGAACTTCTCACAAAAATCAGTGGGAAACACGCTGAGAGGGCCACTTGTTAAGTTGTCCATCATCCTGACAAAAGGCAGGAAGACCTTTGGATACTACTAAGGTGGGTGAGGCCAAACCTGTAAGCTTCCAAGTGATTTGCATATTTGCACACTCCTAGCAATTTAAAGGGAGAACCATGGACTCTTCTGTCACCAGTAGAGGACAACAAAGAACCCACTTGTCACAGTCACTACAGACTGGGCTCCAATAGATCAATGCATTCACCTCCACAAAGGATTTCAGATCATTTTTTGACATGGAATTGCAGAGAAAACACACTTGCTTTGCCTTCACCAAACCCAGGAGTTAGGATAATTTGTCATTTACAGAAGTGGAGCTTCAACGGGGGCACCTGTTATGTTTAAATTTGTAAGTGCCTCCCTTTGAACTATAATTTCATTGAAATGTGCATCAGGGCCAGAATGACCCTGGAGCTTGGCCACCACTTAATTGGGGAGGGGGCTGCGTGGCCCCCCTCCCCAAATCGATTACACCCCCAGGGACCCCATCACCCAAGGTCCGGTCATTATTCAATGGGGGAGGGGGGCCATGCAGCTGCCTCCCCAGGCCAATTTTGGCCCCAGGGACCCATCCCCTGGGTCCCAGCTGAAATGTAATGGGAGGGGGCCACGTGGCACCCCTCCCTGGGCCTAATTCAGCCCCAGGGACCCCATCCCCAGTTGCCAAGCTGAAATACAATGGGAGAGGGGGGCAGCACAGCCCCCATCCACAGGCCAATTCCAGCCCCGGAGACCCTATCCCAAGGGGCCCAGCCATGTCTTCCTTGGTGCACTGGAGCCCGCCCAGGGCACCCAGTGTGCTATGGGACCGCGGGGGAGCCTCAAGGCCCCTGCGGTCCACAGGGTGCTGCTGGAAATGCAGCTCCCTTCATGCAAGAGCAATATTTTCATCTCTTTCCCTGCTTGCATGTCTGTTGGCAGGGAAAGAGATGAAAACTTCCAGCAAGCGGGAGCATTTTGACAGCTCCGCATGCTGGACGCTTAGTGTTTGATTTTCTTGGCTTGAAGCAAACACAAACAGCTATGTCCTGGGGGTGGGCACCCCAGGACAAAGCTGGAGACGCCCTCTGGTTGTGGTCCCCAGGTTCATGTATGGCTGCAAGAGGGGGGGCCACGCTGCCCCCTTCCTTTGATTTTCAATGGCCTGCCCCAGGGAGGTGGTGGTCCCTGGGGCCGAGAACAGCCCAGGAGGGGGACTGCACGGCCCCCTCCTTCTAAAAAAAGAAATAGAAAGTCCTGGGGAGGTGGTGGTACCAGGGCCCAGGAGGGGTCTGTGCAGCCCTCCCATATTAGTTTTTCTATATAGCCCCGGGGAGGGGATGGTCCCCTGGGCATGAGGGGGCTGCGAGGCCCCTCTATTTATTATTGCCATGAGCCCCAAGGAGGTGGTGGTCCGTGGGAAATCAATAAGCCCTTGGAAGGGGTCCCATACGCCCTCCTCCATTTCTTTATAAATATCTGCGTACCCCTGGACCTGGCCCACCCGGGGGCAGCATTAAAAACAAGTGCGAGAGACCGCGCTTGTATTTTTTTTCAATTATGAACAATATCATGAATAGTCATGAATTTCACCATGAATTTTTAAAAAATTGCCTTTTTGCCCTGCTGAGGTCTCTCTGGGACCCTACGACCAAGTCTACGGGGTCAAGGTATTCATACCCTGCCCCCTTTTCTTTTTTTTGCATTTCTTTTGGGACTCGGCTGAAACCAAGTCCCAAGATAGCTGTCAACACTTCCTAATTGAAGTGTTGGCAGCCAATCAGAGCTCTGCAGATCTCTGCACAAGCTTGTCATTATTCGTGAAGGCTTCAGGACCACAGATATACAAATTTGGATTTCCTCTAATATCTATAACTCTACAGAACAGATTTACACCAAATATCAAAAAGCACAATCTGCGGACCAAAGGCTAGCTTTCTACCAAATTTGGTGTAATTCCGTTCAGCAGTTTGGGCTGCAGGCGTGTCTAAAGAGTCTGTGGGAATTAACATGGAAATTACACTTTTTTTGACACCCCCTTTTACTCAATCCCTGCTTGACGGATCACCCCAAAACTTAACATGCACAACTAGAATCTAAAAGACACTTATTTTGGAAAATTTCAAGAAGATTTGTCAAAGTTATAAGCACATCAAAAACAGATTTTCCTATGGAAACTAGGTCTTAATTATAACTACCTACTATATATTATCTACTGGCGGTCGCCAGTAGATAGTTATAGTTAGGACCTATTTTCCATAGGAAATCCGCAACATTCTATTTGAAATAACGTTGGCGCCGGTTGACGAATCTTCGCGAAAGTTTCCAACTTGTTGGGGCGCTCCAGTCCGCTCCTATCCTGAAAGTCTCGGGGTGATTCGTCAAGCGGAGGCCGAGAAAAAAGGGGGTCCTAAAACGTGTTTTCCCCATTCATTTTTCCATAGGAACCTTTAGTCGCAGCTACAGCCCGAACTGCTGAACGGAATTACACCAAATTTGGCAAAGAGGTAGCCCTTGGTTCAGTGTCGTGCCTTTTGCTTAAATGGTGTAAATCCGTTCAGTAGTTCCTGAGAAAATCAAAAGTAAAATCACATATATATCTGGGCGGAGCCTAACCACACATGTCATCGTGAGATCTGATTGGCTGTCAGCACTTCATCCTGGAATTGCTGGCAGCCATCTTGGGACCAATATAAATGATAGTACCCCATTGAAATGCATTGTAGTGAATCAAAGATTTTGAGGGTTACCAAAAGGAGAACTATAAAGGGTGATAACAGACTTTAGTTACATTAGAATTCATTTGTTGATGGTACCATACTAATTTCAGGAATTGTGGTGTGTTCTAAGGTGATTTTACCCTGTGAAAAACCTTCTGCTGGGATATCATGAATCATGTTTGAGAGAAAACTATTTTCACATGCTTGTCCCATACAGTTTTGGAAGGTGCTCCAGAAGCTAAAATGAGAGCATATTTTCTGTAAATTCACATTATCTTTCTCAGTCATGTGAGAATGAAGTCTGACATTCTCAGTAAAACATGTACATCCAACAAGGGCAGAGACTGTCAGTTGATTCCTTTGTGTTCTACTGCAGCTTCCCAGAGTGTTCTAAAGAACAACTAGAGTGCTAACAGCCTTACTTATGACAAAAGTATGGCACACCTGAAGCCATCTTGATTGGAATAAACTGGTAACACTTAAAACATTTAATTTAAAAGGAACAAAATGATGGGGTTCATTTTGTCATAGAAATTATGGTTAGTGCTGTAGAAAGAAAAATTAGGACATGTTTCAAGTGTGATCTCAAATATCTTCCTGTTATATTTCAACAGGAGCAGCCTGCCAGTTGATGCCTTTGTGTTCTACTGCAGCTTCCCAGAGTGTTCTAAAGAACAACTAGAGCGCTAACAGCCTTACTTATGACAAAAGTATGGCACACCTGCAGCCATCTTGATTGGAATAAACCGGTAACACTTAAAACATTTAATTTAAAAGGAACAAAATGAGGGGGTTCTTTTGAAATAGAAATTATGGTTAGTGCTGCAGAAAGAAAAATTAGGGCATGTTTTAAGTGAGAACTCAAATCCTCTTCTATTTCATTAGAAAATTCTGACATGCAGACTGAAACAATCACTTTCAATACCAGCAGCAGACTTCCAGTTAACTCCCTGGTGAGCAGTAGCTTTACTACAGTGATCTAATGAGCAACTAGAGTGCTAACATTCTGAATTTATGGCAAATGTGAGACACATCTGAATGCCTTCTTGATGGAATCAAAGTAAAAACTGAAAGCATTTCCTACTGAGGAGACTGCAGTAAATGAGGAAATTAGGAAACTTCATAACAAAGAAGTCTTCCAAGATGGCCACCAGTAAAAAAGAGCCCAAATGTAGCACAAATATTACCCAGATGTAGCCCACATATAGCCCAATGACAAAAGTGTGCAAAACACTTTTTATTTTTAGTTTTTGTAGTTTTATGTAGTGCAGACTGGTCAGGTATTGGAGCGTTGCATCTTAAAACATGACCCCCTACACTACAAAAACACCACTGCACTACCCTAAACCCTAAAACACTACCCCCAGCACGACCCCCTACACTACACAAGCACCACTGAACTGTCCTAAACCCTAAAACACTACCCCAGCACGACCCCCTACACTACCCAAACACCACTGCACTAACCTAAATCCTAAAACACTACCCCCAGCACGACCCCTACACTACCCAAACACCACTGCACTACCCTAAAACATGACCCCTACACTACACAAACACCACTGCACTACCCTAAACCCTAAAACACTACCCCAGCACGACCCCTACACTACACAAGCACCACTGCACTACCCTAAACCCTAAAACACTACCCCCAGCACGACCCCCTACACTGCCCGAACACCACTGCACTGCCCTAAACCCTGAAACACCAGCCCCTGCACGAACCCCTGCACTGCCCGAACACCACTGCACTGCCCTAAACCCTGAAACACCACCCCTAGCACGACCCCCTACACTGCCCGAACACCACTGCACTGCCCTAAACCCTGAAACACCACCCCTTCACGACCCCCTATACTGCCCGAATACCACTGCACTGCCCTAAACCCTGAAACACCACCACCAGCACGACCCCCTATTCTGCACGAACACCACTGCACTGCCCTAAACCCTGAAACACTACCCCCAGCAAGACCCCCTACACTGCCCGAACACCACTGCAATGCCCTAAACCCTGAAACATCACCCCCAGCAAGACCCCCTACACTGCCCGAACACCACTGCCCTAAACCCTGAAACACCACCCCCAGCACGACCCCCTACACTGCCCGAACACCACTGCACTGCCCTAAACCTTGAAACACAAGCCCCAGCATGACCCCCTACACTGCCTGAACACCACTGCACTACCCTAAACCCTGAAACACCACCCCCAGCACGACCCCCTACACTGCCTGAGCACCACTGCACTGCCCTAAACCCTGAAACACCAGCCCCAGCACGACCCCCTACACTGCCCGAACACCACTGCACTGCCCTAAACCCTGAAACACCAGCCCCAGCATGACCGCCTACACTGCCCGAATACCACTGCACTGCCCTAAACCGTGAAACACCAGCCTCAGCATGACCCCCTACACTGCCCGAACACCACTGCACTGCCCTAAACCCTGAAACACCACCCCCAGCACGACCCCCTACACTGCCTGAACACCACTGCACTGCCCTAAACCCTGAAACACCACCCCAGCACGACCCCCTACACTGCCCGAACACCACTGCACTGCCCTAAACCCTGAAACACCACCCCTGCACGACCCCCTACACTGCCCGAACACTACTGCACTGCCCTAAACCCTGAACCACCATCCCCAGCACGACCCCCTACACTGCACGAACACCACTGCACTGCCCTAAACCCTGAAACACTACCCCCAGCAAGACCCCTACACTGCCCGAACACCACTGCCCTAAACCCTGAAACACCACCCCCAGCAAGACCCCCTACACTGCCCGAACACCACTGCACTGCCCTAAACCCTGAAACACCAGCCCCAGCACGACTCCCTACACTGCCCGAATACCACTGCACTGCCCTAAACCCTGAAACACCACCCCCTGCACGACCCCCTACACTGCCCGAACACCACTGCACTGCCCTAAACCCTGAAACACCACCCCCAGCACGACCCCCTACACTGCCCGAACACCACTGCACTGCCCTAAACCCTGAAACACCACCCCTACACGACCCCTACACTGCCCGAACACTACTGCACTGCCCTAAACCCTGAAACACCACCCCCAGCACGACCCCTACACTGCACGAACACCACTACACTGCCCAAAACCCTCAAACACTACCCCTAGCAAGTCCCCCTACACTGCCAGAACACTACTGCACAGCCCTAAACCCTGAAACATCACCCCCAGCAAGACCCCCTACACTGCCCGAACACCACTGCCCTAAACCCTGAAAAACCACCCCCAGCAAGACCCCCTACACTGCCCGAACACCACTGCACTGCCCTAAACCCTGAAACACCACCCCCAGCATGACCCCCTACACTGCCCGAACACCACTGCTCTGCCCAAACCCTGAAACACCAGCCCCAGCACGACCCCCTACACTGCCCGAACACCACTGCACTGCCCTAAACCCTGAAACACCAGCCCCAGCACGACCCCCTACACTGCCCGAACACCACTGCACTGCCCTAAACCCTGAAACACCACCCCCAGCACGACCCCTACACTGCCCGAATACCACTGCACTGCCCAAAACCCTGAAACACCAGCCCCAGCACAACCCCGTACACTGCCCGAACACCACTGCACTGCCCTAAACCCTGAAACACCAGCCCCAGAACGACCGCCTACACTGCCCGAAACCACTGCACTGCCCTAAACCCTGAAACACCAGCCCCAGCACGACCCCCTACACTGCCCGAACACCACTGCACTACCCTAAACCCTCAAACACCAGCCCCAGCACGACCCCCTACACTGCCCGAACACCACTGCACTGCCCTAAACCCTGAAACACCAGCCCCAGCAAGACCCCTACACTGCCCGAACACCACTGCACTGCCCTAAACCCTGAAACACCACCCCAGCAAGACCCCTACACTGCCCGAACACCACTGCACTAAACCCTGAAACACCACCCCCAGCAAGACCACCTACACTGGCCGAACACCACTGCACTGCCCTAAACCCTGAAACACCACCCCTGCACGACCCCTACACTGCCCAAACGCCACTGCACTGCCCTAAACCCTGAAACACCACCCCTGCACAACTCCCTACACTGCCCGAAAACCACTGCACTGCCCTAAACCCTGAAACACCACCCCTCAGCATGACACCCTACACTGCCCGAACACCACTGCACTGCCCTAAACCCTGAAACACCACCCCCAGCACGACCCCCTACACTGCCCAAACACCACTGCACTGCCCTAAACCCTGAAACACCACCCCCTGCACCGCCCCTACACTGCCCGAACACCACTGCACTGCCCTAAACCCTGAAACACCACCTCCAGCACAACCCCTACACTGCCTGAACACCACTGCACTGCCCTAAACCCTGAAACACCACATCTTCACGACCCCTACACTGCCCAAACACCACTGCACTGCCCTAAACCCTGAAACACCACCCCCAGCACGACCCCCTACTCTGCCCGAACACCACTGCACTGCCCTAAACCCTGAAACACTACCCCAGCAAGACCCCTACACTGCCTGAACACCACTGCACTGCCCTAAACCCTGAAACATCACCCCCAGCAAGACCCCCTACACTGCCCGAACACCACTGCCCTAAACCCTGAAACACCATCCCAGCACGACCTCCTACACTGCCCGAACACCACTGCACTGCCCTAAACCCTGAAACACCACCCCCAGCACGACCCCCTACACTGCCCAAACACCACTGCTCTGTCCAAAACCCTGACACACCAGCCCCAGCACGACCCCCTACACTGCCCGAACACCACTGCACTGCCCTAAACCTTGAAACACAAGCCCCAGCATGACCCCCTACACTGCCTGAACCCCACTGCACTACCCTAAACCCTGAAACACCACCCCCAGCACGACCTCCTACACTGCCCGAGCACCACTGCACTGCCCTAAACCCTGAAACACCAGCCCCAGCACGACCCCTACACTGCCCGAACACCACTGCACTGCCCTAAACCCTGAAACACCAGCCCCAGCATGACTGCCTACACTGCCCGAACACCACTGCACTGCCCTAAACCGTGAAACACCAGCCTCAGCACGACCCCTACACTGCCCGAACACCACTGCACTGCCCTAAACCCTGAAACACCAACCCCAGCACGACCCCCTACACTGCCTGAACACCACTGCACTGCCCTAAACCCTGAAACACCACCCCCAGCATGACCACCTACACTGCCCGAACACCACTGCACTGCCCTAAACCCTGAAACACCACCCCCTGCACGACCCCTACACTGCCCGAACACTACTGCACTGCCCTAAACCCTGAACCACCATCCCCAGCACGACCCCCTACACTGCACGAACACCACTGCACTGCCCTAAACCCTGAAACACTACCCCCAGCAAGACCCCCTACACTGCCCGAACACCACTGCCCTAAACCCTGAAACACCACCCCCAGCAAGACCCCCTACACTGCCCGAACACCACTGCACTGCCCTAAACCCTGAAACACCAGCCCCAGCACGACCCCCTACACTGCCCGAACACCACTGCACTGCCCTAAACCCTGAAACACCACCCCTGCACGACCCCTACACTGCCCGAACACCACTGCACTGCCCTAAACCCTGAAACACCACCCCCAGCACGACCCCTACACTGCCCGAACACCACTGCACTGCCCTAAACCCTGAAACACCACCCCCTGCACGCACCCCCTACACTGCCCGAACACTACTGCACTGCCCTAAACCCTGAAACACCACCCCAGCACGACCCCCTACACTGCACGAACACCACTGCACTGCCCTAAACCCTAAACACTATACCCAGCAAGACCCCCTACACTGCCCGAACACCACTGCACTGCCCTAAACCCTGAAACATCACCCCCAGCAAGACCCCCTACACTGCCCGAACACCACTGCCCTAAACCCTGAAAAAACACACCCAGCAAGACCCCCTACACTGCCCGAACACCACTGCACTGCCCTAAACCCTGAAACACCACCCCCAGCATGACCCCCTACACTGCCCGAACACCACTGCTCTGCCCTAAACCCTGAAACACCAGCCCCAGCACGACCCCCTACACTGCCTGAACACCAATGCACTGCCCTAAACCCTGAAATACCAGCCCCAGCACGACCCCTACACTGCCCGAACACCACTGCACTGCCCTAAACCCTGAAACACCACCCCCAGCACGACCCCTACACTGCCCGAACACCACTGCACTGCCCAAAACCCTGAAACACCTCCCCAGCACGACCCCCTACACTACACAAACACCACTGCACTACCCTAAACCCTAAAACACTACCCCCAGCACGACCCCCTACACTACACAAGCACCACTGCACTACCCTAAACCCTAAAACACTACCCCCAGCACGACCCCCTACACTGCCCAAACACCACTGCACTGCCCTAAACCCTGAAACACCAGCCCCTGCACGACCCCCTGCACTGCCCGAACACCACTGCACTGCCCTAAACCCTGAAACACCACCCCTAGCACGACCTCCTACACTGCCCGAACACCACTGCACTGCCCTAAACCCTGAAACACCACCCCTTCACGACCCCCTACACTGCCCGAACAGCACTGCACTGCCCTAAACCCTGAAACACCACCCCAGCACGACCCCCTACTCTGCCCGAACACCACTGCACTGCCCTAAACCCTGAAACATCACCCCCAGCAAGACCCCTACACTGCCCGAACACCACTGCCCTAAACCCTGAAACACCACCCCCAGCACGACCCCCTACACTGCCCGAACACCACTGCACTGCCCTAAACCCTAAAACACCACCCCCAGCACGACCCCCTACACTGCCCGAACACCACTGCTCTGTCCAAAACCCTGAAACACCAGCCCCAGCACGACCCCCTACACTGCCCGAACACCACTGCACTGCCCTAAACCTTGAAACATAAGCCCCAGCATGACCCCCTACACTGCCTGAACACCACTGCACTACCCTAAACCCTGAAACACCACCCCCAGCACGACCCCCTACACTGCCTGAGCACCACTGCACTGCCCTAAACCCTGAAACACCAGCCCCAGCACGACCCCCTACACTGCCCGAACACCACTGCACTGCCCTAAACCCTGAAACACCAGCCCCAGCATGACCGCCTACACTGCCCGAACACCACTGCACTGCCCTAAACCGTGAAACACCAGCCTCAGCATGACCCCCTACACTGCCCGAACACCACTGCACTGCCCTAAACCCTGAAACACCACCCCCAGCACGACCCCTACACTGCCTGAACACCACTGCACTGCCCTAAACCCTGAAACACCACCCCCAGCATGACCCCCTACACTGCCCGAACACCACTGCACTGCCCTAAACCCTAAACACCACCCCCAGCACGACCCCTGTGAGAAGTTGGCCTGGCATATGCTGTCCACTAATTATAGTGGGCACCTTGCACCAGTCCAAATCGACTCTTATGGTAGATAGGTTAAAGACAACCTTATTGAAAGCTATCCTAGTGGTAGCTATGGAGAGCAGCCTTCAGGCTAAGTCTTGAAGGAATGTAAAGCAGCTTGTTTTACCAGTCTATAATCTCTTGAGTGACCAAATGAAAGAGCACCACACCAGGTATATATTCAAAATATATGTATTTATTACTAAACACACCCCTCTAGTCTCTTTATGAGGCTAGAGTTCAAGTACATAGGTTATAAGATCTTAAATCACAATAATAGCACAAATACACGTTTGGGCCCTAGGGGCGTACCAAACCATATACCAATAAAATGGTATGCGAACCACGACTGAACTAGACACTAGGCCTAGAGCCTCTAGAAGTGCTTGGACCACAAGGAACCACCCAAGGTAGTGACACAGGGGACCCACGGGAGACACGTGCAGTGTAAATACACAACCGCGATACGCCGTTAACTTCTATGGAGAAAGTCGGGATCGGGAAAATAGAGGAAAGGGACACTTAGAAGAGGACTAGGACAAAACCCTTTGAGATCTAGGACTTTGAAGAGTCTCTACCCACGGAGGCCTGGCAGCCATGGGCATCACCCCAGGAAACAAGGCATAATGCTCCTGCTGGGG